>CM062819.1:641058458-641568683 GCA_031772625.1 Pinus tabuliformis
CACTTCTTGTATTCTACCATTAATTGTTATGGCATAGCTGTCTTTGAAAACTAAGGGAGTTGCTTTGACTATTTTACCTTTTTCTTCTAAAACAATACCTTTGTATGGAGGAAAAGTAGATAATGACTCAACTTTGAAACTATCATATGTTGTCCACTGGTGTTTAGAGGAAAACTCGATAGACATCATCTGCGCATCTGTGTTTTCTTTCTGTTTCTTCCATTCATAGAAAGAAATCCATGATTTTGTTTGATCCATATAATGTTTCCATTTTAGTGAGAAGTTTTGTTTTTCCTCTAAAGATGTAGACATATTGAACTCACTTGCTTCTGAGTGTGTGAACATATCCCATTTTAGCATTTTCTTCATCCATTTTGAGTCCACTTTATATTTTGGGCAACCTTCCATCAAGGAAAAAAATATAATTTCAGGTTTAGATGGCTTCTTGCAATCTTTTGGTACATAATTTTGAAAATGACGTGGAGGAATAAGGTCATCCATCTTATCAAGATATCTTAGCCCATACCTGGGCATATTAGGTTGTCTCATTTTATTGAACATCTCTATAAGTCTTGGGTCTTCATTTTCAAGGGAAGACAATTCATGTATGACTAAGACATTATCATGAGGGAAAAAGATGTCACTACACTTTGAGTTTAGACATGAAGCATTCCATAAAACAGAAGAGCTTCACCAGTTCTGGGGTTATGATTCTGGTGAGAATTGATATGTACGAGGGATTTTAAATTGGTTAGGTTTTGGTAAGCAGGGCATTTGACTATTAAGCCTCGAAAATTTAAAACTTGAACTAATTCAAACAACTCAGTGTGTAAGCAATTTGTACCGAGAATAAAAGTAGATGCTTTAACAGAAATATGATGAAAACTTTTATATTCATGTACTTCCTTGTCAATTTTTTGTCTAGGGATTGTGGATCTTCTAAGGAAAGACAAAACAACAGAGTTGAAAGTTTCTTGGATCCGGGCAGAAGTGATGTTTTGGTCTTTAGGAGACTTTAGGATGTCAACCACACAATTTTTTGGAAAACTTAGTTCTTCCCATCTTATTCCCTGATGTTCAATATTTTGGTTATGAACATCTGTAATTACTACTACACTGGATTTGATTCTTGGCTAGGGAATGTAGAACAACAAGATATGAAGTGTCGGTGTGTCTGAAACAACCTTGAGCGAATGAAGATGTTTGTTCTTCTCTTTTTCATATTAAACCCAAATGTTTTAATTTGTAACTAGAGGATATTTTTAATATGTTCATCAAATATGTAGACAAAGAAGATAGGGTAATAATCAAACCAAACTAGTCCATTAGACAACGGAACTACAATACCTCCTAACAAATCATTAGTGTATTTATTATAGGTAAGGTCTATGATTGTCGCCAATATAAAAATGCTCAGACCCTTATGTGTTAGAGCAGAGATATTGACCATGATGCATCCTAAATGGACATATGATGTATTATGTTTGCGAGTTTCTTTTTGCAAATATTTAGGATTTAATAAAAGAATGGTCTGGATAACCTCAACATTTTCTTGGTTTTGGCTAACACACTCTTTCATAGAGATTGGTTATAATTTTCAAATGAAATATAGACAAATCAAAGTAAACATCAAAGGGATTGATAGAAGGGAGTTTCAAACATGTAGTTGGCTGGTTTTCGACAATTTCTAATTCGACAAAATTGATGACTGGTGAAGAAGCATTATTAAATAAATTCTGCATGTCAAATTTCTTAGAATTTTGTTCATTTTCTCAGACTTCTCGGAAAGAGTTTGATTTCCGTCCAACTTCCATTTTACTCAAGAGGAAGCCTTTGCAACTATCTCGAGGTAAAATTGGTATCAGAGCTAGTAACGTCTGGTTCAACAGGAAATACTTAAACTCTTCTTAATAAAAGAAGAAGGAGTTAGAATAAAATATGTCTCTTTCCGGGAGTTGCAAGAGAATGAAACTAATTCAGAACAATATAATCTGTAGAATTTGTTTGACAATCCCTGTTTCTCTGTTATTAATTTTGTAAAGTTAAAAATAGCTGAGAACCAGCCATCTATCTGTTGGAAACTCCCATCTATTAGTCCCTCTGATGTCTATACATATCTACCCATGTTTCATTTAAAGGCTATCACAAGAGTCTTTGTTAAGGAACTTGTAAGTCAGATACAAGAAAATGTTGAAGCCATTCAAACTATTCTCTTATTTAATCCCAAATACTTGCAGCAATAAGTATGAAAACATAATACATCCTATGTTCATTTAGGTTGTATAAAAGTTGAGGTTTCGACTTTAGCACATAAAGGTACTTTTGTCTTGACCACGATCAGAGATCTCACACACAATAAATATATTGATTCGTTATTGGGAGGAATAGTAGCTCCATTGTCCAATGGCCTTGTTTGGTTCGACTGATACCCAAAATTCTCTGTGTATATCTTTGATGAACATACTAAATATATTTTGCAGTTACAAATCAAAACCTCAGGCGTTGACATGCAAAAAAAAAGAACAAACATCTCTATTCATACTCGGGTTGTTTCAAACACACCAACACTTTATATCCTCCTGTGCTTCATTTCCCTAGTCAAGAATCCAAATCAAGTGTATTTGTAATTATAGACACCCAAAATCAAAAAATTGAACATCAAGTCATAAGATGAGAAGACCTTAGTTTTCCTAAAAACTAAGTAGTTGATATTCCAAAGTTACTAAAAGTTTAAAATATTACTTCTGCCCAGATACAAGAGAATTCATCCTCTGCAATCTTATCTTTTCCCAGAAGGTCCACAATCCCAAGACAAAGGATAAATAAAAAAATTCACGTATACAAACATTCCCATCCTATAACTTCTGATGAAACATCTACATCATATCCTTCTACTCCTTATTTACATATTTAATTGATTGAGTGAACACAAGTTTTGAACTTTTCTAATTTAGATGTTAAATGTCATGCGTTCGAGAACCTAATCAATTTGAAGCCTCTTGTACATATTAATTCTCACAAAAACCATAACCCCAGAACTAGAAAATCCCTTTCTGCTCTTTTAAATAATTTTTTTCCAAATCTGAAATGTAGCAAAATCTTTCCCATATGATAATATCTGTGTAATCCATTAGTTACCTTCTCTTAAGAATGAAGACTCCAAACTTACTGAAATGTTCAGTAAGATGAGATCACCTGACATGCCGAGATATGAGTTGAGTTACCTTGAGCAAATGGATGAACTCATTCCCTCTTGCAGATTCCAGAACCCAGTACTTGAATACTGTAAAAATAGCCATCCAAACTAGAAATGTATAAATTCTTATACTTAATGGGGGGTTGTCCAAAGTACAAAATAGACACTAATTGGATGAAAAAAATGTTGAGATTTGTTCACACACCCAGATTCATAGGAGTTCAATATGTCTACATCCTCAGAAGAAAAACAAAGCTTTTTTTTAGAATGGAAATAATAGATGAATAAGACAAACACTTGAATTTCTTTCTATGAGTGAAGAAAATAGAAAAAAGACACATGTTCAGATGATGTCTACGAAATTTTCCTTAAAACATCAGTGGACAACTTATGATGGTTCAAAGATTGAGTCTCCCTCCACTTTTCCACCTTTCATAGGAAATGTTTTAGAAGAAAAAGATAAATTAGCTAAAGTTGTTCCTCTAGTTTTAAAGGATGATTCTACCACAGGAGTAGATGACCTAACAAAGTAAGTGAACAGTTAAATTGAACAAATATTGCCCTCAAGGGTTTGAAAGTTTATTCCTTAGCACACAGTGCCCAAAATGTGCAAATTGATTCTCTACAAGTGTCTGTAAATACTGTAAATAGAAGTTTGAATGATTTTCAAGTTTTTGTATTTACCTTAGAAAGTTTTGTTAGAGAAGGAAATAAAGATACAAAGTTTTTGTCAAAAAAAATGGAAGGACGATTTGAAGGAATTGGAAAAGAAGTTCATGAAGGTTTTGTTTCAACACATAAAGAAATTCAAGATTTGTTCTCAAAATTTGAAAAAATGTCTTTAACCAGAAAATATAAAGATATTCTTTCTTCCCTTATGTTCAGTCACCATGTCCCTATATATCATGCGCAAAAGTTAGTTGACATATTCCCTACTCTGGTCCCAAAAAAAATCCAAAATCCTCTTTTTATTATATGAACCTTTGCCAAACCACTTCTCAAATATCCTACTCTAGATCTTAGTGTGAAAGGAAGATTCCCTGAATTCCATACTTTCTCTCCTGATACACACAAAAAGTGGAATGTTGACAATTTAAGCACAGGAAAAATTAGACAGAGGATAGATTAGATGTACACAAGTATAAAATCATGTGTATGAAAGGTAAAAGTGAAGTTGAAGCATGCAAGACATTGATCCAGTGTTTCACTGTTATTTTACAAAGATGGTGGGAGGTTGAATCTTCCCTTGCACATGTTGAAAAAATGTTAGAAGAAGTGGTTAAGGATGAAATGGGAAATGTGGTAATGAATAGTGATGGGAATCGACAAAATAATATGATAGGAACATTTACATGATGATTCTTGAACATTGGTGCGGTGCTGATACAAAAATTTCAGATAAGCATTCCATTGTGTTGATGAATTTAAAATGCAAGAAAATGTCACAATATGACAACTTTCACAAAGGTTGGGTCCAGAGGATATATGAAGTGAAAAATAGTAAAAACTTTATGTGGAAGCAGGTATATCTTGCAAATCTTCCCTCCAAGTTTATTGATTATGTAAATATTCAAGAAGTATTCCAAAATCTTAATGAATCTTAATGAATCTTATGACTAAGGTTCTAGTTAGCCTGTGCACAAATATGAAAGTCAATAAGTCTATTTAGAAGTTGTCAAGATTGCCAGACAATAAATCTATATGCAATAAATATGGTCTTTCTATAGATGACCCAGTTGCACACATAAAGAAGGTAAAGAAAGCCATAAAGAAAAACATTAAAAAGGACATTATTCTGCTATGCCTAGAAGATACAAAAGAATCTCATCAAAAGGTTATTATAAGAAAGTCTCAAGATCCCATTATATAGTCCACAAGATATATATATATATCAGAACACAGAAACAAGAGGCATGAAATAAGCTTACTTGTTGGTTATGTAGGCAACAAGGACATACTTCAAACATATGTCCACAAGGTGAAAATTCTAAGTCGCATAAAGGAAAAATATCTCAAGAAACTCCAACAAAAAGGGCCCGTAGGGAAGAAAATAAGCTAATGGTACCAATATAGTGTTATAAATGTCGTTCCAGAAGTCATAAAACATAAAATTGTCCTAATTTTTCTATAAAATAAGTGTACATATTAGGACAAGATTGTTGTGATTCCACTGAAACTTCAAGTTTTAGTCTGTCTGATACAGAGTCCAGCGATGAAGCAGTTCGTTTTGCTGACCAATGTGGTTGCACAAACTCTAATGATTGTCACTGCAACATCTCAGAAATATATTCTGAATATATTTTTGAAGACGAGCTAGCACCATCACATAAGCTAAAAATATGCATGGCTCATAACACAGATGATGAGGAAGCAAAGGTCCTAGCAGGAATAAAGATGCTACTAGAAGGTAATATGAAGGAACAGATGATGGATACATTCCTACAAATGATGCTGAAGAATCAAGGTTCATCATCAACTACTGCACAAAAATGCACTTCTCCAAAGCCCCTCTTTATTGACGCATCTTTTGAGAAGAATACAAAATCATTCAAAAGAAGTCATCAACAAGACAAACAGAGAACTCTCACTCTTAGTGAATTTAGCCATGAGATACAAAATCTAAAGAGAGAAATTGTTGAACTTAAACATCAAGTTTCTATTTTAGAAAAGGGAAAAAGAAAAAGATGAAAATGTCTTTCAAGTTTCAGAGATGCAAACATCTTTCCTAAAGAACCCTAATATTGAGATTTATGAAACAAAATATGATGATTTTAAAGGGTTAAATAACGTGAAGATCATGGATGTACAACATTAGCAGTATCATGTGATGCTCTAAATCAAAATACATAATGAAGTCTTTACTTTAAAGACTTTACTAGATACAGGAGCAAATATTAATGTCTTGAATAAAAAATCAATTCCTGCTAGATACTGGACAAAAGCTAGAATATAAGTTATTGGTTTAGGGGCACAAGAACTCAATTTTTAGTATGAAATACCTAAAGCCACAATATGTTTTAAAAACTACTGCATAAATGTGAAATTTGTAGTAAGTAATATCCCAGTTAACTATATTTTGGGAAATTCGTTTTTGGCAGCCATTGAACCCGATGGTTCAACACGATTAGATGATGGTAGATCAGGCTATTTCATTTCTATCCCAAACAATGAAGCATTTTTGCAAGCTATCACTCTTCTATTTGTGTCTACTCCAAAGATTTCAACCATGATCCGAACAATGCAAGAGTTAACCTAATCTGAAAAAAGATTGGAAGAACTTAAGGATTTGAAATCTAGTTTCATAATTGATGAAAGGATAAAGCAACCTGATGTGCTAAAAATAATTGAACTGTTAAGACACCAATTAGAATCAGAATGTTTTGCAGAAGAGCCAAATGCATTTTAGCATAGAAGACAGTATTTTGTGGATTTACCATATAAATAAAAATATATTGGCAGACTTTGTGAAAAAAGAGCTATCTCGATGAATGAAGAATATAAAAAGCTTTGTCAAAAAGAAATTCAATATTTGTTAAATAAAAAGCTAATTAAAGAATCCAACAGTTCTTGGGACCGCTACAAGTGTTATGCAAATAAACATTCTGAAAAAATTAGTGGTGTGACAAGGCTTGTAATTAATTACAAACCACTCAATAATGTTTTAGCAAATGATACCTACCGTATCCCTCATAAAATAAATTTGATAGGCATAATTGCAGGTGCTAAGATATTTTCAAAATTTGACATCAAGTCTGGATTTTGGCAAGTATCTATTAAAGGGACGAAAGGTTCAAGACTGCTTTTAGTGTGCTTTCCAGGGACTGAGTGGAATGTGATACCTTTTGTTTGAAACATGCACCTTCAAAGTTCCAGAAGGTAATGAATCAAGTGTTCAAGCTTTACTTTGATTCACTAATTGTCTGGTACTAACAAAGAAAAATATGGAAGTGTTCTAGATAAAAAAATACAATTTCTTGGCCATACAATTGAGAATGGATATATTACACTTCAACAACATGTAGTTTCCTTCACTGAAAATTTTCCAGATGAGATTAAAGATAGATTCAGTTGCAAAGATTTTTGGGCTATTTAAATTATGTTTGCAATTTTTATAAGAATTTCACTGAAGACAGAATGATCCTCAATCAAATATTATAGAAAAATCAGAGTGCTTGGACTAAATCCCACACAACTGCTGTAAAAATATTAAGGAAAAGGTATGTGTGCTACTCATACTATATGTCTCTGATGAGAACTTGTTCAAGATAGTTGAATCAGATGCTAGTGACATTGGGTGGGGAGGTGTTATGAAACAATTGAAAGATGACAAAGAACAAATTATACAGTTTTCTTTTGGAATATGGAATCCAACTGAATAGAAATACTCTACCATTGAAAAAGAGTTTGAGCTTGAAACTGCATAGATAAGTTTGATATACATTTAATGAACAAGAGGTTTCTTTTGAGAACTGATGCTTTTGCCATGAAAAAAGTTATATCTAAAAGATTTCAAGAAACGCAGAGACAAAATTTGCAAGGTGGCAAGCTTTGTTCTCAAATTTTGACTTTGACATAAAACATATTAAAGGAAGCAATAACAACATTCTCGATTTTCTCAGTAGAGAAAATCTTAAAGAACAAACTCATCTAATGGTGATAGTCACAGAGTGGGATGTTGACCAAAATCATGAATTTTCAGAGAAATTCCAGACTATGAAGCGGGATGATTATTGCAAATCTTGGAAACCAACTTGGCAACTTCAAACACCCAAGTTTGAGATGTCCTACAAAGCATAAATTGTGCCACGAAGAGAATAAACAACTCCTGGACAAAAAATTAATTGAGCCGTGTAAAAGTTCATGGGCTTGCCCAACCTTTTATGTTAATAAACATTTAGAGTAGAAATGAGGGAAAAATAGGTTGGTGATAAACTACAAAGCGTTGAATGAAGCCTTAGAACCTATCAGGTATCCACTACCCAACAAAGACATGCTTCTAGCAAAAATCTCTAGTGCTAATGTTTTTAGTAAATTTGATTTGAAAAGTGGATTCTGGAAAATAGGCATAAATCCAGAAGATAGATACAAAACAACCTTTGTTGTTCCAGGTGGCCAATATCAATGGACTATTATGCCCTTTGGCTTGAAGAATGCGCCTTCCAAATTCCAAAAGCGCATGGAAGATATTTTTCATGATTTTGATTTTATTATTGTATATATTGATGACCTGTTAGTTTTTAGTCGGGATGTACAAGAACATAAAAATTATTTAGAGTTGTTTTATCATCACGTTTTTAAGCATGGTCTGGTATTATCTTCCTCACAAGATAAATTCATTATTGCTCAGACCAAGGTTGAATACCTTGTGTTGTATATATTTCAAGGAAAGATTTAGTTACCACCTCATATCTTATAGTCATTATTGAAATTTACGATTAGCTTCCTAACATCAAGTATGTTCAAATATTTTTGGAATGTTCCAATTACATTCGACAATTATATCCAGAATAGGTTAAAGACACCAGGGTCCTTCAACAAAGGTTGAAGACAGATTCAAAACGGACACCACAAATGATAGACGTTGTTCAACATATCAATGCCAAAATTCAAGGTTTGCCATGCCTATCACTTCCTAACCAATATTTGTCTTTCATATTAAAAACTGATGCTTCTGACTCATTGAGATGTAATCCTCCTATAAAAGAATCATAAAATGGAAAAAAAAATATGTGCTTATGTTTCAGGAACCTTTTAAGATATAAAAATAAAATATCCTTTATCCCATAAAAAAATTATGGCTGTTAAAAATGGGATAAAAATATTTTGTCTATATTTGAAAAGTGTGCATTTCATTGTTAAAACAAATCTCAAACATATGAAATACATGTTCTAGAATAAAAGATTGTTAGAACAAGGAAATTCTCGCGTTCTCAGATGGGAATTTTGGTTAGAAGGTTTTGAATTTAACATCATTTACAAAGCAGGTAGGGAAAATTACATTGTTGATATGTTAACCAGAGAATGAGCAAAAGTAACCAAGTTTTTTTAGTGAAAATTTTTGAAAAAGGAGAAAGCTCTAAGACAAGATCCCAAGTTGAACTATGATCATCATGTCATTATGCATATTGTTGGGAATGCCTTACTAAAACAATCAAGTCCTTTCCAGTTGAGATTCAGAAGTTAATATTAGAAAAATGGTTCAATTCATTAGAAGGAAGATACAGTTATAATATTAACTAGAATCTCATAAATAATTATCATGTTTATTTTGGCCAAGCTCGAGCACCGTATTCAAGAATTGTCTATATATTTGATCCAAATATCACTTAGATGGAATACTATGGAATACATTAGTATGCTAAAGCTTTTGAAAGAGTTTCCATTATTATATATTGCAAAGATATTGTCTCTTTTCGGACATTGGAGCAAGTGAATTGATATTCTAATGACTTCATATATTTCTAGAAAAGAAAATTTTGATTGCAAAAAGACCATTCGGAACATTATCAGTGATACGTAAGGAAATGGAAAAATGGGCTTTTAAATAAGACATTTTTAGATTTGATCTCCTATACAGAGGGACTACATTGGAGATAAATTATGACAACTCTCCAATTGGTCGCAACTTTACTATCAACATAAAATACTTCTGAGATGTTGGAATCCCTCTAGATAAACTTGATCCTCATATGTCATTTTCACATTTTTTTCCTTGCTTTGGTTATGAGCCATCCTGGTTACAACAAATTATTCCTGGTACTGATTCGGATTGGCACAATCCAGATCATGATGAAAGTATCAACAATTCTGATTATGATTCCGACAGGTGTCCTAAAGAATCAAGCTGCTAGATTTTTAAAGGACGATAATGCATGTTTTTATGGCTTTCTAGAGTTTTCCATAAAGAATCTCCTCATTGTAAAAACTTTAAGTACTTGCTTTCGTGGGTTGTTCATGATGGAATCTCCACTGTGTAATTACGACATTAAAGTTCTCTGTATGGGTAAAATTGTTTGAGACTTGTGCTTTTCTTGTTTTCGAGAGTTCTCAGTAAAGAATTTCCTCGACATACAAAAATTTAAGTAAAGGAAAATAATTACACAGTGGATATTCCATCATGAGGAACCCACTAAAGCAAGTACTTAAAGTTTAGTACACTGAGGAGATTCTTACGGAGAACCCTCGAAAAAAAAAAAAACACAAATCTCAAACAATCTTACCCATACCGACAACTTTAATGCCCTTAAGGTAAATGACAGTATTTACACAGTGGATATTCCATCATGAGGAATCATGAAAGTAAGTACTTAAAGTTTTTACAATGAGGAGATTCTGTATGGAGAACCCTCGAAAACTGGAAAAACATAAATTATTGTCCTTTGAAAATCTACCAGCTTGATCCTTTAGGACTCCTGTCAGAATCATAATCAAAATCATTGATACTTTCATCATGATATGGATTGTGTCAATCTGGATCAGTACTGGGAATAATTTGTTGTAGCTAGGGTGGTTCATGACTAAAGCAAGCAAAGAAATGTGAAAATGACATATGAGGATTAAGTTTATCTGGAGGGATTCCAACTTCATGAGCAACCCATGAAAGAAAATACTTAAAGTTTTTACAATGAGGAGATTCTTTACGGAAAATCTCGAAAGCCAGAAAAACATGAATTATTGTCCTTTAAAAATCTACCAGCTTGATCCTTAAGGACTCCTGTCAGAATCATAATCAAAATCATTGATACTTTCATCATGATATGAATTGTGCCAATCTGGATCAGTACCTGGAATAATTTGTTGTAGCCAAGGTGGTTCATGGCTAAAGCAAGCGAAGAAATGTGAAAATGACATATGAGGATCAAGTTTATCTGGATGGATTCCAACTTCTCCGAAGTATTCTATGCTGATAGTAAAGTTGTGACTAGTTGGAGAGTTTTCATAATTGATCTCGACTGTAGTCCCTCTATATAGGAGATCAAATCCAAAAATGTCATATCTAAGGCCCCTTTTTTCATTTCCTTATGTAGTACTGATAATGTTCTGAATAAGCTTCTGCAATCAAAATTTTCTTTTCTAGGAATATATGAAGTCATTATAACATCCATCCACTTGCTCTAATGTCTGAAAGGAGACATGATATTTTTGCAATACATGATAATGAAAATATTTTCAAAAGCTCTGACATATTGATGTATTCCATAGTATTGCATCCAAGTGATACTTGGATCAATTATATAGACAATTCTTGAATATAGTGCTCGAGTTTGGTCAAAATAAACATAATAATTATTTATGAGATTCTATCTTCCTTCTAATGAATTGAACCATTTTTCTAATATTAAATTTTGATTTTAACTGGCAAGGATTTGACTGTTTCAATAAGGCATTCCTAACAGTGTGCATAATGAACATAGTTTGACTTGAGATCTTATCTTAGAGCTTCTCATTTTTTAAAAAGTTCACTGAAATAACCTTGGTTACTTCTGCCCCTCTGGTTAACATATCATCAAGGTAATTTTCCCTACCTGCTTTGTAAATGATGTCGAACTCAAAACCTTCAAACTAGAGTGCCTATCTGAGAACGCGAGAGTTTCTTTATTTTAACAATCTTTTATTCTGCAACATGCCTTTCATATGTTTGAGATCTGTTTTAACAGTGAAATGCACACTTTTTAAATATAAACGAAATCTTTTAATTCCATTTTTAACAACCGTAATTTATTTATGGGATGAAGGATATTTGATTTTTGTATCTAGAAAGGTTCCTGAAGCATAAACAAATATTTCTTCCCTTTTATGATGTTTTTGTAGGAGGATTGTAGCCAATAGGAGCCAAAAGCATCGGTTTCTAATATGAAAGACATATATTGGTCAGGAAGTGATAGAGATGACAAACTTTTAATCTGCGTCTTGATACGTAGCCAAATTTTGTCATTTGTGGTGTCCATTTTGAATCCATCTTCAGTTTTTGTTGAATGACCTTGGTGTCTTTAGTCTGTTTTGGATAGAATTGTTGAATGTAATTGAGACATCCCAAAAATCTTTGAACAAAGTTGATGTTAGGCAACTGATCAAGAAATTCCAATAATGACTACAAGACATGAGGTTGCAACTAGATCTTTCCTTGGGATATATACAATCCAAGATATTCAATCTTGGTTTGACTAATAATGAATTTATTTTGTGAGGAAGATAATACCAGGCCATGCTTAAAAACAAGCTGATAAAACAACTTTAAATGTTTTTTATGTTCCTGTACATCTTGAGTGAAAACTAACAGGTCATTAATATATACAATAATAAAATCAAAATCATAAAAATATATTCCATGCGCTTTTCGAAATTGAAAGGAACATTCTTCAAGCCAAAGGGCATAACAGAGCACTGATATTGACCACCTGGAACATAAAACATTAATCAATTTTTTCAAATCAAATTGACTAAAAAAATTAACACCAGAGATTTTTGCTAGAAGCATGTTTTTGCTGGGTAATGGATACCTGATAAGTTTTAAGGCTTCATTCAACACTTTGTAGTTTATTACCAACCTCATTTTCCCTTGTTTCTGCTATGAATTTTTACTAACATAAAGGGCTAGAAAAGCCCATGAACTTTTACAACGCTCAATTAATTTGTTGTCCTAATGCTATTTAATCTCTTCCTGACACAATTTATGCTCTGTAGGACTCAGATGATTTGCAGAGGCCTTTTGAACTCTGTGGCTATACCCCTCAGTCATATTAAAGCCTTAAAAATGGATGTAAGCTTGAAGTGGTTTATTAAAATGGGGGTCAGTTAGCGATACTTGGTATTGTGGGACGATGGATGACCAAACTGGACCATTGTGAAAAGTGGCCTCAAAACCACCCCGCAGGGCATCAGTAAACTGATTATGGCGTGAATCAATCACACAAGCTAAGCAAGACACATTCAAACCAGGTCTAACAAGAGGGTTAATGCCAAATTGTATTAGTCCAAGATGCACATACTTATAACCTTGTTCTAGTCCCCATTGGACATCTTCTGGTTTTCTGAGAGGTATCTGATACATAGGTTGGGTAAGATTGATAGGCACATTTACAGAGGCATATCAAATGAGATTGGCTGCACGAAACTTAAACATTGGAAGGTCATAAATCTTATTAGGAGATATATGAGGAAGCTGCCAATTAGGAGTAGGGGTAAATTCCTGAATTACTACCCTGGTATCATACAAGGGCTTAAATTTGTTTAATATCCTTCCAATCCAATTGGTTTCTTTGAAGCTTTCATATCAGCACAGAAATCAAAATTACTTGAGGCCATTTCTTACTACAATTCACTACTCAGTGTTGCACAAGCAGGTAAGGAAAAGAAATACATGAAGGTAAAATACTATGCACCTGAGGAATGGGACTCCCTCAGAATTACAATGCCTTCCTTTGGCTTCAATTATCCAGAGACATGGTCCACCAACAATCTTTGCTGCAACAGGCTTTCGTATAACGTCTTCACGCTACTAACCACATCTCGCTTGCTATACTGATAGTTAATATGGCTCAAATGCTTACTCAAATAATAAAGACAACTCACAGAATGAAAAGGAACAACTTTTATTGTCTGATAGAAAATATTACAACAGATACATTATAAACAGAGAGATTCCCTATAAGAGCATTTATTAACCAGATTGAAAACGGAAAAGCCAAAGCTAACACTGTTAATAGGTCGAAGGTTTTTTGGCTCGTTAGATACTCTGCCTATTACAATGCAATCTTTGGCTTTGATACCAGATTTATAGAATATAATCAAAGACGTGGATCGACCTTAGAAAAGTCTCAGACTCAATATTTCCTAAGAGTCTTGCCACTTTAGGTTCACAAATGCATCAAAGTGCACATGTCTAGCTCTAAACTTTAGCTACAGTAAGTGCTTCTTCTAACTTAGAGTTTTCTTTCTCCAGACTCAGTTTTAAATCTACTACTGCGTCTATAATTTCCCTAATTTCATATCTACATCTTTTAATATATCAAAATGCTCAAAAGCTTTTTGACTCAAATCATCTAAACTAGAATGGAGTCCTGACACATGGGACTGTACTTTCAACACTTCTTGTGATAGGTCATCTAAATCTGTGCTACACATGTTAGTTGATAATTGTTGTAGTTCTGAAGCCTTATAATCTCTTGGGGCTTCTCATCTATCACTTTCCTATAATGTAGGAAATCCACATTAGCTACAACATTCCCATCTTTGAATTTTTGTACAAAATTGCCAGGAGCAAGCCTCCTTTTTAGGAGTAGAAGCTTTTTTAAACTTTCCCTTGCCTTTTTTCTAGGCAGTGTGTATCTCATGAACTTAATATCTCTCGGAGATGTAATCTGTAAACATTCCTGACATTCTGTATGTTGGTTCAAATTTTTTTATCTAAATTTGGACTTTTAAAGGCCATACAAAATTTGCATTGAGAGGATGATTCATAAGTCTTGTGTTTTTCCAGATGCCCACTAAGGTTTGAAATATCATGGCTTCTGAGAGATAGACTTCTAACGAGGCTTTTGGGTAATTCAGTATCATTCCCAGTCTAGTGATTGGGCCTCTACTCGACTCAGAAATAGACAGTCTTTTAGGTTCGGGAGTTGGAAAATACTTTTGAGATAATGGATGGTATTCTACAGTCCACTCATCAGGGATTTTTAATTGAGAAAACCCTATTGTGATAGGAGTGACATTACCAGGTCCAACCACCATTCCTTCTGTTGTGGCTCTCTGAGTAAGCAGAGGATTGAGTGCTGGCAGAGTTGTTGAGATAAATCATAAACAGTGGAATGTAACTAGGCAATATCAGACTGCTCAATCATATTAAAGCCAGAAAAAATGGATGTAAGTTTGAAGTAGTTCATTAATATGGGGATTAGTTAACGAAGCTTTGTATCGTGGGACGATGGATGACTAAACTGGACCATTGTGCAAAGGGGCCTCAAAACCACTTAGCAGGGCATTAGTAAATTGATTATGGCGTGAATCAATCACACAAGCTTAGCAAGACAGATTCAAATCAGGTATGACAAGAGGGTTAATGTCAGATTGTATTAGTCTAAGATGCACATACTTATAACCTTGTTCTAGTCCCCATTGGACATCTTCTCGTTTTATGAGAGGTATCTGATACATAGGATGGGTAAGATTGATAGGCACATTTACACATGCATATCGAATGAGATTGGTTGCACAAAACTTAAACATTGGAAGGTCATAAATCTTAGTAGGAGATATGTGAGGAGGCTACTAATTAGTAGGGGTAAATCCTGAATTACTACCTTGGTATCATACAAGGGCTCAGATTTGTTTGATATCCTTCCAATCCAACTAGGTTTCCTTGAAGCTTTCATATCAACGAAGAAATCAAAACTACTTGAGGCCATTTCTTACTAAAATTCACTACTCAGTGTTGCGCAAGAATGTAAGGAAAATAAATACGTGAAGGTAAAATACTATGCACCTGAGGAATGAGACTCCCTCGGAATTACAATGCCTTCCTTTGGCTTCAATTATCCAGAGACACGGTCCACCAACAATCTTTGTTGCAATAAGCTTTCGTATAACGTCTTCACGCTACTAACCACATCTCGCTTGCTATACTGATAGTTAATATGGCTCAGAATGCTTACTCAAATAATAAAGACAACTCACAAAATGAAAAGGCACAACTTTTATTGATTGATAGAAAATATTACAACATACACATTATAAATAGAGAGATTGATTGTAAGAGCATTTATCAACTAGACTGAAAACGGGAAAGTCGAAGCTAACATTGTTCAGAGGTCGAAGGCTTTCTAGCTCATCACAGACTCTGTGTATTCACGTCATAATCAATTTACTGATGCCTTGCTAGGTGGTTTTGAGGCCTCTTTTCACAATGGTCTAGTTTGGTCATCCATCGTCCTAGGATACCAAGTTTCGTTAACCAATCCCCATATTAAGGAACTACTTCAAGCTTACATCCATTTTTTTGGCTTTAATATGACTGAGTACACTGATATTGCCCAATTACATTCCACTGTTTGTTTACGATTTGTCTCGACAACTCTGCCAACACTCAATCCTAAGCTTACTCAGAGAGCCACACCAGGACGAGTGGTGGTTGGATCTGGTAATGTCACTGCTATCACAATAGGGTTTTCTCAATTAAAAATCCCTGATGGGTGGACTACAGAATACCATCCATTGTCTCAAAGATATTTTCGACTCCAGAACCTAAAAGATTGTTTATTTCTGAGTCAAGTAGAGGACCAGTCATTAGACTAAGGAATGATACCGCATTGCCAAAAATCCCTGTTAGAAGTAACTCTCAGAAGCCATGATACTTTAGACCTCATTAGCCATCTAGGAAAATACAAGTATGAATCATCTTCTCAATGCAAATTTTGTGTTCCCTGTAGAAGTCCAAGTTCAGATAAAAAATTTCAAGTCTTTCACGGACCTCAGTCCATCTTGAAAGAGAGACATTTGGACTAACAAACAGAATGTCAGGAATGTTTACAGATTTCCCCTCCAAGAGATATTAAGTTCATGAGATACACACTGCCTAGAGAAAAGGTAGGGGAAGATTTAGAAAAGCTTCTACTCCCATAAAGGAGGCTTGCTCCTGGCAATTTTGTACAAAAATTCAAAGATGGGAATGTTGTAGCTGATGTGGATTTCCTACATTATAGGAAAGTGATAGATGAGAAGCCCCAAGAGATTATAAGGCTTTAGAACTACAACAATTATTAGCTAACATGTGTAGAACAAAATTTATATGGTCTATCACAAGAAGTATTGAAAGTACAATCCCATGTGTCAGGACTCCATTCTAGTTTAGATGATTTGAGTCAAAAAGCTTCTAAGCATTTTGATATATTAAAATATGTAAATATGAAGTTAGAGAAAATTATGGAAGTAGTAGTAGATTTAAAGCTAAGTCTGGAGAAAGAAAATCTTGAGTTAGAAGAAGCACTTACTACAGCAGAATTTTATAGCCAGACATTCCAGCTAGAAGAAAATAACCCTGAAAAGGAAAACACTCCATTATTGCTCAAACAGTTTTCTGTACATAATCCCAAAATTTTTCAATTTGAAAATGTTATTTCATTTGCTAAGGAAAAATTGGCTCTATTCCAATCACAAATCCCAGTCTTTGATATGCCACCACAGAAAAAATCAAAAATAAAAATGGTGAAAGAAGAGGGAGAAGGATCCAGTGAAAGACCCAGAAGTGCAGATGGCGATAGACCAAGCTAACCTTTTGAATCTGCATGGGAAAAGTGGTGTAATTCTAAGTATGGTTCTCCTGGAAAAACTCCATATGATCCTTCAAACACTGATGAGTTCCCTACTCTTAGTCGAGCTAACATAGATCAAGCTACAATGACAAATCTGAATTGCAAATCTAAAAATGAAATCGTCATGGTAATCCATACTTGGAGTGCATGGAAAAGTACTCAAAAATCCATTCACGGAAATAGAGTCTCGTGGTCAGATTTAGCTTTAAGGATAACTTGGGGTTTCCAAGGTAACTTAGAATTACGGTGGTCTAGAATGCATGAATCTAACAAGCTCAATATTATGAATAGTGATAAGCGAGTCGCTGAGCTTGTCAACGTAGCTCTGCATGAGTTTTATGGAGAAATTAAGGTTGATGGCCATCATTATGTAGATATGAAATAATTGAGGGTCCTGTCAGATATCTCTGATCCAGACGGTGTCTGCTCAATATTCCATAGTACAATAATTAAAAAAGAAAACTATTACAAGGTCCTTTCGTACTATGGTCACTATCGTATCCATCATCAGAGGAGATATTTCTGGCTAGATAGGAATCTTCTAGTGTCTGGAGATAATCATTTTCAGAATCATGTTCTGTTGGGAACTGAGCATCTTGATATACGTCCAAAAATAAAGTCTCTTTTTCCTCTGTCCTTTGCTTTTCTTTGCCTTTTCTAGATGTCGATGTTGTAGATGAACCTTTATCTTTTTAAGATTGGCCCACTTCTAACTTTATTATGTCTTTGGATATGATGAGATTCTTATACGACATCTTAAAGGGATCATCCTTCTTTCTCCACTTATTGTTATATGCTATTAGATTAACTTCAATATCTAGAAAGGAGTCTTTGTGAGCTGTGGAAAATGATGGGACAGGTTGAACAACTAGCTCTATCTCGTCTAGGAGTTCCCATTTCAAAATTTGGAACATGTTTGTAGATGTTTCAATAGCATACTGGATCCATAACTTACAGTTGTCACTGATATTGTCTTCTTTCTGCCATCCCAATTCATAGTTGAACGCAGTATAAGTTCTTCTTGATAACATTAAACTGACAAGGCATACTATATCTGTGGTCCAATTACCTGTGACAACACTGATTGTTATCAAAGATTTTTGATTTTCTGAAAATTTTAACACTTTCTTTTCTCCTTGTAAATCATCAAGTTTCTTTAAGATATTAATATTGTCTGTCAATTTAGCCTTACTGAATTCTTTTAACCAGGTGGTTACTCTTTTAACTTCTTCAATATTATCAGCTAAAATTGAAACTTCTGTAAAGGTATTCTCAATAATTTGAGCGAATGGATTAGGAGAAATAATATTTCTCATTTCTAAGCTCTGATAATCCCATGGGGATGAGAATAACCTTAAATATTGAAGAGACCTTTAAACACACTGGGATATTCTGATTACTTTCTTTTTTCTGCAAAATCCATCTTTCATTTCCCAATCTGCAAATGGTTCAAAAATCTCATACTGAGGAAAAGTATCAGTATTGGCATACTGTTCAGTATTCCTCTGTAAAAATGCATCTTCCAATTCTTCAAAGAGATTAGGGATTCTGAGTGACCATAAATATTTCTCAACTTCTCTTTTGATATTGATTTCTTCTAAATCAAGCAATTTGGCACTAGTAAAGATTTCTAAAACAAAATCTATACTTCTAATCATCTGATAAAAATTTAGGATTTTTAAAATCCAAAGCATAGACTCTGTATATTGGATGGACCAAAGATCATCAAGGGTTTTAAAATAGATTTTTACCTTCATATTTGGCAAGGGATATACCTTTACCAATTCTGCATCTAACCCAAGAAGAATACCAATATTTTTTGATTGCTAAGCTTGGCACTTCTGAATCCATTGGTTTCTTCTTATTCTCAGACCAACAATCTTCTTGATTTCTTCAGTAAGAAATCTGCAGTGTTTCTCAAGAATTTTGAATCTATGTACAAATGTAGAAAAATCATCATCTTTACCAGTGATATCAAAAACACTGCAACTCCCAATTCTATGAGCTTTATTCATTTCTCTGGTAAGTGCATCTGCAAGATATTTTGAATTGCCTGGTACCCATTCTACCTCAAATTCGTACTGCTGGAACCAAATCTGACAAGATAGCAATCTGCCTCTTGCTATCTGTCTGGAGATTTTTGTTGCTAGAAAATATTTGAAATTCATAGAACCAGTACGAATCAAAAATTTTACAGGAGCTAAATAAAACTCAAATCTCTTAATTCCATTGAAAATGGGAAAAGTCTCTTTTTCAGCTGTAAAATAATTTTTTTGATGAGGAAGAAATTCCCCAGATGCATAGTCACACAATTCTTCAAGTTCATTATCCATTCTTTTTTCAAATAAAATAACAGCCCAAAATTCATCTGAAGCATCAGTCTGTAAAATTAGCAATCCATCTCTTGGGGGCTGTAACTTTGGAATATTCTGACATTCAGCTTTAAGTTGCTTGACTGCGTTAGTTGCTTGAGCAGACCAACTAGACTGCAGATGTCTTCTTATTGGAGCAGTGTTTTCTGATAGTCTAGGAATATATTTATGAACATAATTCAATAATCTTAGAAAACGTTGAATTGTCTTGGTATTTTTCATTTCATTTGGGAAATCTGCTAATTTTGTTAACACATGTGATTGCATTTGAATTTGGCCATTAACAACATGAATTCCTAGAAAATCAATATTATCTTGGAATAGAACCATCTTCTTTTCAGACAAAACAATTCCATGGTTCTGAACTTTTTTAAAAAATATTTCTAAATGGCGTATATGAGAGGCAAGATCAAGACTATGAACTAAGATATCATCGATGTAAGTGACAATGAAATCATACTTATTGAATATAAAATCTATCCCGCATTGAAAAAAGGTAGGGGCATTTTTCAAACCAGAAAGAACCACTTTCCATTGAAAGAAGCTTGCTGGACATGTGAAAGCAATTTTATGTCTGTCGCTTTCTTCTATCTGGATCTGATAATAACCTGATTTCATATCAAACTTATTGAAGATTTTACTATGCTGAATTTTCTGCATTATAGTCTCCTGTTTTGGCAATGGATAATTGAAACTTTGAGTAATGGCATTCAACGATTTATAGTTGATTACCATCCTTCCCTTTCCTCTCACTATTTCAGAATGATTCCTCACAAGAAATGCAGAGCAATAATAATGTGATGTACTAGGTTCAATCAGCTTTAGACTTACCAATTGAGCAATCTATCTTTTAATTTCTTATTCATCACTAGGAGTAAAGGGAATGAGCTTACCTTTAACTCCGTTATTATGCATTGTAACAATTTCTTGTTTCGGACTTTCTATTTCCCAAAATTTTTGTGAATCTTCTGAACAGATTTTAAGCAAACTCTCATAGATAGAATTTTGTTCTTGGGAACAATGGGGATCAATCAATGCTTTCTGCTTAGTCTTCATATTTACCTTTTCTTCATATTTCCATAGAACTTCCTGCCAATTATTAGAATCATTTTGAGGCTTTCGAGCTCCTGCTTTTCTTTGACTATTTTCTCTCCTGGCCTCTGAGTCAGCTAACTGTAACCTGGGCACAGATATAGCTTTCTTTTTCAAATTAATGATTAGCTTATTTTCACTTATCGTGATAGGTAGCACAGAAGTTATAAATGGCATTTCAAGAAACAAATTAGCAGAGGGATCATAGTGTTGAATAACAAATATTAATACAATATTTCCCCCAATTTTCAAAGAAATATTATCAACATAATGGGTAAGATTTACAGTGCCCCCAACAGTTTCTGAAACTAATATATTTTGTAGAGGTTTCCGTAATCCTTTGAATAATGACGGTCGGGCAAGATTATTAGATCCTCATGTATCTACAAATGCATCTACATTGACCCAACTGCTTTTAACCTGTACTGAAACTGGTATATACAACAAATTATTTGTTTTAACCATTTTCTTCAGAAAATTATGTTCAACAATCGTATCATATTCTGGAATGGGCATAGATGATGAAGCAACATTCTTTTCATATGGATAAAAAGCATTAAGCTTTGGCAAGAGAGAAACTGGTTTTTTACCTTTATCATTATCTCTTTTTGGAGACCAACGAAGAGAAACAGTGTCATTTGTCGTATCACTTTTAGATTCAGTTTCTTCAAACTCATCACTGTAATGTAACTCATCTTCTGTGGACAAATCAGTTTATGAACAATTTGTACAAATATTCATCTTTTGAGAAATTTTTAGACAATTATCATCTTCAGACAGAGAAGCATCAGTAAGAATATATACATCTGAAACTTCTTATTGAGAATCAACTATGGACCAATCACTAGCAAACTCTTCAATTTCAAAGCAAGCTTTCAACTTATTAGAAGAGTTATTTGGACATTTTCTTGCAAAGTGACCCTCTTGCTTGCATATAAAACAACAATTATTCTTTATTGGATGTTTTTTTCTTCAAGAAACGAAACCTTTTGAATGGTCTTCTGGGATTAGCAACCTTTTTTGGCTTAAACCTACCATATTTCTTGTATTTCTTCTTCTTTTTGAATGGTGTCCATGGAAGGACAGCTCGACAAACATCAGCACTAGGTGTTAGATCATGGGCTTTCTTTTGCCAGCATAAGTATTTTACCTTTTCTTGACACCTGAATAGTAGATCTATCCAATATATTTGATCTATAGTTTTGTTTTGCACTTCAAGATCTTTTAGAATAAGATCTCCTAGGTTGCCTGGAAGTTTAGATAAAAATGCAATTTTTGGGGTAGAGTCATTTGAGAGATTTTCCTTATAAATTTTGGTCATAAAATCTTGACCAAATGATTATAGAAATCTCAAATATTTAAGTTCCATCTTAGTCAAATCTATAATGATTTGCTTTTTCTCATCCACTGGTTCTGGCACAAACTGAGTTTTTAGCAGTGATTCAAGGGTAGATAAACCTGCTGCTACTACTGCTTGTCTTTCTGCTTCAGGTGGTCTAGTCCACCAATCATATACTATGCCATCCATTCTTTTTTCAGCTAGGACGAATATATATACATTGTCCAATCTTGTAGTGATTTGCATTTGATACAATGCACCTATCCATATCCTAATTGTCTATCTAGGTTCGTAGACTTATCTAAGTCTAAAATATATCCACTAGTATTTGTTGTAAACAAATTTTCTTCAATCCGTGGATATTTATGAACTTCTTTTATAAAATTGGCTTTCTGTATGGAAGGTAGAATAAAAGATGGAAACTTAGAAGCAACATTTTCTAAGGTAACAACTTCTGACTTGGATTTTCTAGGCTTGTCCTGAAAATGTTCTTTTACAAGTGGCATAAAAGATGTTTCAGTGCTTTTTTTTGAATTTTCAGAAGCACTAGCCTCAGTCTCTTCTTCTTGATCCCAAAAATTTGGAATAGACATATCAATGGTAAAAATTTGGAGTAGACATATAAATGAGAGCACCAAGTAGTGAGATAATTTCCTATCTAATAGACTTGGTCTAGGTCATTGGTATTTGAAGAGTTGTGCTCAATAAGAGGAGCACAATCAACATGAGTAGCGGGTTGTTTAGACATTGAGGAGGTTGTACAAAATTTTGTTTTGGGTGGCCATTTTCCTCCTTTGACAAAACGGCGGTTTGCATATTGCCATTCTTCTACTGGTGAAAACTGAGAGGTGGAAATTCTAAACATCTTATTTATGGCTAAAAAAGGTTTAGCCTATGGTATATACAGTTCATTGGGGGATAACTATGGTTGACTGGTTATGGATTCAATATTTCATTCAGCAGTTTGCGAAGAGGATTCTTCAAAAGATTGTTTAGGTAGAGAATATTTTCTAGGATGAACTATTGGTCGAGGAATAGAAGTTTTTTTCTGGCATAATTCTTACTTGACCATTGTTTATAGAGACCCGATGGGGTTTATCCTTAGATCTTTTATCATCATCAAACGATTTGTATTGGAAGTATCAGTCATTAGGGAGCCCTATTGAATCATAAGAGACACTCTCAATTTGAGCATTACCTATCCCTGTAGAGACACAATCACGTAACACTGGTTATTTCAGTTTTGGATGTACAGTGTTTGTTAACTGAAACAAAGTCTATACTAAGACAGATAGATATTCATTGTCATCTACCATTTGAAGTCCTTGTACACCAATCATCAATTTCCAATAGTCTTTTAAGTGAGCATCTATCAGATTAATAGCATAATCTGGATATACTGTTCCATATTGGCAACCTGTTGAAATTTTTTTTATTATAGTTCTAATTCGAGTATGATCATAATTCCGATGGCATGTATCAAACACTTCTGCTATACAAGGTGTATTTAAACCATGTCGAAATAGAGGAGTTAAGCCTATTCTGATACCTCCAAAGTGAAGGTAAGAATATCTTTTATAAAGAAAATGCTTATCTCATTATAAAGAAAATGACCCAAGAGATAGACGTCGAGTTCCCATGAGAAATGGTGTATGCCGAATCTGGCACTAGGCTCTGTAACGCCCAATTCCCAGAATTCCATGAATATTGTTAAACTTTGAATGATACTTCTTAACCATGAATAAAAATTGACGGCTGCTGAAGTTTAAAGAATTTTTTTCTAGATGATTTTTCTATGAAGTTCCTGAATAGATAGATAGATAATATTTTACAAGTATTTATTTAAAGATTGTTTTTGCAGATAATATTTTTTCTATCAAGTTTCTGAATAGAAAATATTTTACAAAATATTTATTTAGCTTGATTTTTACTAAATTCAAGAAGTATTTAAGAAGATAAACATGATTTATTATTAAATTATCAAATTTAATCAAAATATTTATTCAATTTTAGTAGATTTTTTCAATCCGCTCTCATAATTGGGTTTTGTTTCTTATAAAAAATATTATCGGCAAAATGGTGGTCAAATTTGACAAAATCCTATGTAGCTGTGAGATTATAGAAAAAACCTCATCGGGCTCTATGAATAAGGGAAACCCTAACTAAAAGTGTATATTGTAAGAATTATATATATATGGAGTGAAGTTGGAGAATAGAAAAACACCTTGTTATTTCGATCCATCAATCGAGTAAGATCGGGCATCTGTGAATTAGAGATCTGACTGAGAAGAGGGAGAGTTTCAAGGGAAGTGATGACCAAGAAGTTTTGGAAGGAGAGAAGACTATTGGAGGAATTTTCTAAAGAGCTTCATCTTATAACTGGAGGTTTCAATATCAGTTCTGAAGAGAAAGAGAACGAGGATGGTAGCCGTGATGAGGAGCTTTTCGTAGAGGGTGGGTCTACCTTAACCCAAAGGTTCTTGGAGCCCAAAGGCCTTCCACGCCCCCTTTGGGTCAAGATAGACCCGCCCTGTACGAAAAGCTCCTCATCATGGCTACCGTCTTCGTTCTCTTTATCTTCGGAACTAAGATTGAAACTTCTAGTTCAAAGATGAAGCTCTTTAGAAAATTCCTCCAATAGTCTTCCCTCATTCCAAAACCTCTTGACCATCACTTCTCTTGAAACTCTCCCTCTTCTCAGTCAGATATTTAATTCACAGATGCTCGATCTTACTCGATTGATGGATCGAAATAGCAAGGTGTTTTTCCATTCTTCAACTTCACTCCATATATATAATTCTTACAACATACCCTTTCAGTTAGGGTTTCCCTTATATATGGAGCTCGAGGAGGTTTTTTCTAGAATCTTACAACTACATAGGATTTTGTCAAATTTGACCACCATTTTGCTGATAATATTTTTTTTATAAAAAACAAAACCCAATTTGTTACCCAATTATGAGAGCGGATTGAAAAAATCTACTAAAATTGAATAAGGATTTTGATTAAATTTGATAATTTAATAATAAATCATGTTTATTTTCTTAAATACTTCTTGAATTTGGTAAAAGTCAAGTTAAATAAATATTTTGTAAAATATAATCTATTTAGGAACTTGATAGAAAAAGTGTTATCTGCAGAAACAATCTTTAAATAAATACTTGTAAAATATTATCTATCTATTCAGAAACTTCATAGAAAAAAATCATTCGGAAAAAAATTCTTTAAACTCCAACATCGGTCAATTGTTATTCATGGTTAACAAGTATCATTCAAAATCTAACAATATTCATGGACTTCTGGGAATTGGGCATTACAGAGCCTAGTGCCAGATTTGGCATACACCATTTCTCATGGGAATTCGATGCCCATCTCTCGGGCCATTTTTTTATGGAAGAAGAAATCAAAAAATTCAAGCAATATGCTAAAGATAAAAGATATTCTTACCTTCGCTTTGGAGGTATCAGAATAGGCTTAGCTCCTCTATTTCGACATGGTTTAAATACACCTTGTATAGCAGAAGTGTTTGATACACGCCATCAGAATTATGACCATGCCCGAATTGGAACTGTGATAAGAAATTATAGTCTCTCTTTCGTTGTTCAGTAATGAAGAAATAAAAAAGTTCAGACAATATGCAAGAGACAAAAAATACTCTTATTTGCATTTTGGAGGAATCATGATAGGATTAGCACCTCTGTTCAGACATGGTTTGAATACTCCATGCATAGTAGAAGTTTTTGATACTAGAAATCAAAACTATGATCATGCCTGTATAGGAACCATTGTTGGAAACTTATCTACCGGTTTTCAGCATGGAACTGTTTTCCCAGACTCTGCTATCAGTCTTACAGACGTCCATATAAAATAATGTTGGAAATTAATGGTGGGTGTTCAAGGATTAAAGATGGTAAATGACAGTGAATTTTTGTCTGTATTGGTTCAAACATCTTTTCAGCTAACAAATACAGTCCACCCAAAACTCAGACAACCAGTTCTTAGAGATTGTGTGTCAGTCGGGTTAAATAATTCTCAAGTTGAAAGTGCGTCTTATGACTCTATAGGTCTTCCCAATGACTGGTATTTCTAGTATAAGTCTTTAGCTGATGACAAAAGTCAAGAAACTAAACCCAGATGTGTGTCTATGCAAAATGGACATGTCAGAATTCTACAAGAAAAACCTTCTGTTCCACGTCCTATAGTCCATCCAAGAAGACATATTTTGCCAATTCCATGTCTTGAAGAAACCTCATCACAAGCAACCAGTATATCCAGTCAACCAGACCTATCCCCTAATGAGTTGTACATACCAGAAGTTAAACTCTTTTCTGCAGCTAATAAAATGTTCAGGATTTCTAGTTCTCAAATTTCTCCTGTTGAGGAGTGGCAATTTGCAAATCGCCAATATGTAAAAGGAGGTAAATGGCCCTCAAAGACAAAGTTTTGTACTACATCATCTTCATCCAAACAACCTCCCACTCATGCTGATTGTGCACCTCTCATTGAACATAATTCCTCGAATTCAAATGATCTAGATCAAGTCTACTAGATAGACAACTATCTGACTACCTGGTGTTCTTATGCAAAAGAAGCCATAGATGATCTAGGCAAATAGAACGAACTCATTTTGGATGATCTAAAACTTTTATACGATGAGCAACAAGAAGAAAGAATTGAAAAAGAAGCCAGGAGGCAAAAGAAAGAAAGAAGAAGAAAAGCCAAAGCATCCCAGAGTTCGAAGTTTATAATTGATATGTCTACCCCCAATTTTTGGGACCAAGAATAAACAAAAGCCAACACATCTGAAACATATTTCAAGCTTTTAAAAGAAGAACATATTTAAGAAAAAATCAGAAAATCAAAAGCAGAAATAGTTACATTAGAAAATGTTGCTTCAAAATTCCCATCTTCTATTTTACCGTCAATCCAAAAAGCTAATTTTGTCAAAGATGTCCACAAGTATCCTAGAATAGAAGAAGATATTTTTGCTTCCAATTCTAGCGGGTATAACTTAGATCTTGACAAATATACAAATCCAGGAGAATCGATAAGAATATGGATAGGAGCCATATATCAAATGCAAATTACAACAAGACTAGATAATGTATTTATATTTGTCCTAGGAGAGAAAAGGATGGCAGGCATTGTATATGACTAGTGGACAGGACCGCCAAAAGCAGAACGACAAGCAGTGGTGGCCCCAAGTTTATCTACTTTAGAAGTACTGCTAAAAACACAATTTGTGCCTGAACCTATTGATGAAAAGAAACGAATTATTACAGATTTCACTAGAATGGATTTGAAAGATTTAAAGTTTCTTGAGACATTTGGCCAAGATTTTATGGCTAAAGTATATAAAGCCAATCTTTAAAACGACTCAACTCAAAAGGTTGCATTCTTATCAAAGCTACTAGGAAATCTCGGAGATCTAATCTCCAAAGATCTCGAAATTCAAGGCCAATCTATTGGATAGATCTACTATTTAGGTGCCAGGAGAAAGTCAAATATCTTTTTTGGCAGAAACAAGCACATGATATCACTCCCAGTGCTAAGGTCTGTCGTGCAGCTCTTCCTTGGACACCTTTTAAAAAAAGGAAGAAAACCAGAAGATATGGTAAATTTAAGCCTAAGAAGGTAGTGAATCTCCGAAGACCTTTAAAAAAATTTCATTTCTTAAAAAGGAGGAGACAGCCAAGAAAAAACAATAATTGTTGTTTCATCTACAAAGAGGATGGACATTTTGCCAGGAAATGCCCTAACAGTGCTTCCAATAAATTGAAAGCTTGTGTTGATATTGAAGAATTTCTTGATGATTGGTCAGTTGTTGAATCGCAGGAGGAATTATCAGATGTATATATTTTGACTGATGCCTCCTTGACAGAAGAAGAAGAAAGTGAAGAATTTGTTCAGAAAATGAACATTTGTACATATTGCTCGGAAGAAGATGTCTCAGAAGAAAATGAATTACATTATAGTGATGAATTTGAAACAAGCTCAAAAATTTCAGATAGTTTAGAAACAAATGAATCTGTTTCATTATGTTGGTCCTTTGAACATACTAAGAACAAAGGTAAGCAATCTATATTTTCCTTACCAAAGTTTAACTCTTTTTGTCATTATGAGAAGAAGATCGCTGCTTCATCCTCCTCCATGCCCATTCCAGTTTTTGATTCAGAAGCTGAACAAAGTTTTAAAAAAAATGGTGAAAACTAACAATTTGTTGTATATACCAGTCTCTGTACAAGTAAAAAATAGTTGGATAGATGTTGATGCTTTTATTGACACTGGAGGCTCCAACAATCTAGCCAGACCCTCTTTGTTCAAAGGAATATGGAAGCCATTACAGAACATACTTGTCTCAGAAACTATTGGAGGTACAGTGAATCTCACTCACCATGTTGATAATATCTCTTTGAAAATAGGAGGGAGCATTGTAAAGATTTCAGCCATTTAGCATTATGATCTCTTAGCCAGTCTTTCTTGGTATGCCATTCATTAATTTAGTTTTACCAGTAACAATCAGTGAAGACAAAGTAATCATCAATTTAAAGAAAAAAACAATCTCTGTGCCAAGATTACAAATTGCAGACTCTGAAGCAAGAAAAGAAAATAGTCAAAGAAAAACAGGTGTCAGAAAGTCGGAGAATGATTCTCGAAATTGGCAAGAGGTTTTGCAAAAATATGAAGAAAAAAAGACTCTCAAGACAAAACAAAAGGCAGTTGTAGACCCTCAATGGTCTAAAGAACAGAGAGACATATATGAAAGACTGCTTAGAAGTTGCTCAGAAGATCCACAGAAGTTTTGGGAAAAAGAGAGTCCAAAACAAGAAATTATCACTCTGCATGATAATGGAGTAAAAGGTAAGCTTATTCCTTATACTCCTGGTGACGAGCAAGAAATCAAAAAACAAATTGTAGAATTATTGAATTTAAAGTTGATTGAACCTAGTGTTTCTCATTATTCATGTTTTGCATTCCTAGTAAGAAATCATTCAGAGATAGTAAGAGGAAAAGCGAAGATGGTAATAAATTACAAGCCATTAAATGCCATCACCCAAAGTTTTAACTATCCTTTGCCCCGTCAAGAAGTCATAATGCAAAAGATTCAGAAAAACAAAATCTTTAGCAAATTTGACATGAAGTCCAGTTACTATCAGATTCAAATCGAAGAAGCAGATCGACATAAGACAACTTTTACATGTCCAGCAGGATTCTATCAATGGAAGATTGTTCCCTTTGGGTTAAAGAACGCCCCTGCTTTCTTCCGGAAAAGGATGGATTTCATATTTGGTAAGTATGAATTTATCGTTACTTACATTGATGACATGTTGATTTATAGTCCTGGTCTTGCTACTCATTTAGCACATTTAGAAATCTTTTTTAAAGAAGTTCAGAACCATGGGATAGTCCTATCAGAAAAGAAAATGGTTCTGTTTCAAGAAAATATTGATTTTATTGGAATACATGTGGTAGAAGGCCACATTCAGATGCAACCCCATGTACTCACCAAACTTGCTGATTTTCGTAATGAGTTGAAAGACACCAAAATGATTCAATGCTTCCTAGGAATGTTAAATTATATTCATAAGTACATCCCTAGATTATCTGAAAAGACTGCTCCTATTAGAAAACATCTAAAATCAGGATGGTCAAGCCAGGCAACAGAAGTAGTCAAGAAGCTGAAAGAAGAATGCAAAAATCTTCCTAGATTACAACCCCCAGGTGAAGGTTTACTTATTTTGCAAACAGATGCCTCAGATGAATTTTGGGCTACAACTCTTTTTGAAAGAAATGAAGATAATCAAGAAGAAGAGCTATGTGCATATGCATTAGGAGAATTTCTGCCAGATCAAAAAAATTACTTCATTGCTGAAAAAGAAACTCTTGCAATATTTAATGGTATCCAAAGGTTTGAAGTCTATTTCGCTCCAAAAAAGTTCTTAATAATGATTCAATGAATTTCAAATACTTTTTGGCAGCAAAGATATCGAGGCGGATGACAAGAGGAAGGTTATTATCTTGGCAAATATGGTTTCAGCAATATGATTTCGACGTCGAATGGATTCCTGGAAATTCTAACTATATTGCAGATGCTCTTACAAGAGACATGAACAAAGCTCACAGGATTAGCAACAAAGGAGAAGTTAAGCACAACATTTTTGAACTACCTGGTAAACAAGATGATTTTTATAGATTTAAAATGTTAGAAAAATCTTGTGAATATCTCTGTACAGAAATCAAGAAGATAGTTCGGTTTAGGCTAAGAAGAAACCAGTGGATACAAAGATGCCAGGCATGGCAATCAAAAAATATTTGTACTCTTCTAGGACTTGATCCAGAGTTGGTAAAAATCTATTCTCTACAAAACATGAAGGTGAAAGAATATTTTAGAACTCTTGATGATTTATGGTCCATCCAGTATACATAGCGAATGATATGGATCTTGCAGATTTTGAATTATTATCAAATAATTGGTAGCATTAATTTTGCATTATAAATATTTACTAGTGCAAAGATGATGGATCTTGAAGAGATTAATATCAAGAATGATGTTGGAAAATTCTTGTTAACATTAAGAATTCCATATCTGTTTGAAGAAATGGAAGCCTCATTCTTGTAAAGACTTACTGAACACTATGAAAATACTGATACTTTCCCCCAGTATGAACTTTTCGAACCATTTGTAGACTGGGAAATAAAAGATGGTTTGTGCACAAAGAAAAAGATGATCAGAACATCCCAATGCATTGAAAGGACTTTTTAATATATTAGGATATTCTCATCACCTTGGGATTATTAGAGTATGGAATTCAGAAATGCCATTATCCCAAATCCTTTTGCACAGGGATTTGAAAATATTTCTCAGAAACAACTATGATTGCAAAGAATGAGGAGATACAAAGGATAACAAACTGGTTGAAAGACTTCAGCAAAGGCAAATTAACTGAGAAAATACACATCCTCAAAAAGTTGAATACATTGCAAGGTGAAAAGAAGGTTTTGAAATTTTCCGTTAATCAAAAAGCATTAGTCACCATTGGGGTAATGTCATGAAATTGGACTGAAGATACAATATGTTTAATCATTCTGTTGTTATCTACAAGAATTTGTACAACATTCAATTTTGAGTTGGGTTGGCAAGGAAAAGATATTATTAGCAATAATGCAGAATGTGGATACAACATACAATTGAAACAACCACCAACATGTTCCAGATTTTTAAGTGGGAACTATTGGACGGGATCGAGTTGTCAATACAACCAGCACCAACATTCGCAACAGTTCATAAAGATTCCTTCCTAGACATTGGAGTGAACCCTACCGCTTACATCAACAAGTGGAGAAAGAAAGAAGATCCCTTCAAATTGCCTTATCAAAGTCATCATGCTTTCAAGGACAGCATAAAGTTGGAAATAGGACAGTCATCAAAAGCTTTAGCTACAGCAAAGGCATCTCACAAAGGAAAAGAAAAGGAGACAAAAGAAAAAGCTACTTTATTTTTGGATGTATACCAAGATGCCCAAGACCCCACCGAGCATGAGTATGATTATCTGAAATATCTTGAAGAATCTTATTTACAAAAAGATATCTCTTTAGATGACTATGATTCAGACCGTAGTCCAAAAGGGCCGTGGTAACAGTTTTTGATTCCTTGTAATAGTTCTTAGTTTTCAATTATTGTACTAAAAGGTTGTTGCATTATTGTACTGGAATATTGAGTAGACACCATCTGGATCTGAGATATCCAACAGGACCCTCAATAATTTCAGATTTTAGATAGGATAGAATCTTAGGTCTTAGGAGAAAAAGAGCTATAAAAAGATAAGAGAAGAAGAAGCCACATCGGATCATTGAGTGCTTCTCTACTCTTGGATATCTTGATCTTTGCTCTTGTAGTCTGTGTGAGTTTTTGAAGATCTTGAGTTTTGTGTGTGTAATTTTTAAGAGGGCTTTGAGTTCATATACTCTGAAGCATCTCGTGGTATGTACATGATTATTTGAGTAATTTGAAGCCTATTGGGCTGCCTGTTTGAGGACAGTTCTGTAAATTCGAAAGAACCTTGAGAAGTAAAGCGATGACGTTTTGAAGACCTGTGAAGAAAATGTCGTGTTGCGCTCGTAATCTCAGTGTGAGAATTTGAGTTTTGACGTTTGTCTTCTGTAGTTGCTCAAGTAAGTTACAGATTCCACAATTTCAAACTCACCTGATTTATATGCACAGATTTATTCTTCTTGATTTTCTAATTTTTTAAGCAATACTACTCCCCAGTATTCATCTGATGCACCTGTCTAAAGAATTAATTGTCTTGTTCTTGGAAGTTTGAGTTTTGGCAGGCTTTGTGCTTCCTTTTTTATCTGTTCTACTGATTTGGTCACTACACTGCTCCATCCGCCATTCAAGTGTTTTCTAGTAATTTCTGTTTTTTCATATAATTTAGGAATATATTTATGTACATAATTCAGAATTCCCAAAAATCTTTGGATTTGATTTTTGTCTTGTAATTCATCTAGGAAACTAGTTATTTTCTGTACAATCTGGGGCTACATCTGAATTTGTCCATTGATGACGATTTTTCCTAGAAACTCAATAGTTTCTTTGAACAATTATATTTTTCGATCTGAAAACACACTCATGTGCTTCCACTTCTTTTATGAATATATACAGATGGAGAATATGTTCTTCAATATTTTCACTATGAATTAATATGTCATCAATATATACAATTATAAAATCATACCTGCTAAAGATGCTATCCATTTGTCATTGAAAGAAAGCAGGTGCATTTGTTAAGTTATGGTATGCTCTATGCTTATAACAATTTACTTCTTTTTCTTATTATATTCCACAGATTAGCAATCACATGTACATAAAGTAAAGTGCAGATAGAGCATTAAATGATCGACAGAAAACAGGCCAAGACAAGAGACACGAGATGTGGCGGCTAGCCAGGACAAACCCCAGAATGTGTGGGGAAACCCTTTGATCAAATCTTCTTTTATCTTCAATAATTCAGTAGAGAGAAATAGTACAATAAATCTGATTTATATCAGCGGTAGCAAACCCTATATCAGCAACATTAGCATTAGCTGCTTCATCATCAAAACTAGGGCAATCGATATCTCACAAACCGACTGTCGGATCGGTTTGATTCCACCACCAAAAGTTGTAGCCTTCAGAGGAGGTTCAGAAGAACCTACAACATAGATTAGAAGAGGAGGTTTGATGGTCCACGCTAGTCAAAGTTTGGATCTGCAGTTGCAGCTTCAGTTTCAGCAGTTTCTGGCTTCACATGTGTGAGAGAGAGACCTTTTTCTGCGCAGTAGAGAAGAAACTCTTTTCTGCGCAATAGAGAGAGAGAGATGTGGTGAGATGAGTGAGTGCAAATGAGGAAAAGTTCTCCTGTATTTATACACAACTGTTGATGTTTGAATAGATGCGACTGTTGGGCTTTTGAGCCTACATGAGTTGTAGGTTTGCTTGATAATAATTCCATAATCAAAATAAATTCATATCTCCATAAATACTTATCGGAATCAGATGATCTTTAGATCAATCCTACACCTCTCGGCGAGAGGAATCTAATGAACATATTATCATCCATGAATAAGATGACCCACATGAAGTTTGGCCCTAGTTGCCAATTTTAACACTCCCTCTCAACTAGGGAGAACTTCATCTGCAATATGTCTGTCAGTCGTTACTATTCATCCATCAAATGCACTGCCCTGTACAACCTGACCCTTTCCTTGCTCTGCTCTATTCTACCTGTTCTGCTTTGTCTTATTCTGCCCTGTATTGATCTGTATGGCTCTGTTTTGTTATGCTCTGCGCTGCTTTGTTCTGTTCTGCTCTGCTTTTGTCTGAATTATGAAGAAGAAGAAATGATCAAGGATGTATCATACTGACTCAAAGTCAGTCTCAGAGTATGTACCACTGGTCCCAGACCAGTGTCAACCAACCCAAAGTCAGCATCATAGTGACTACAACTGGTTCCAGACACTAACATCCTCCACTGACACAAAGTCAGTGTCAGAGTGCGTACCACTAGTCCCAGACCAGTAACAACCGACCCGAAGTCAGTGTCATAGAATGTACCACTCCTACCACTGGTCCCAAACCAGTATCATTGATGCCAGATCAATGGAGATCATCCTAGCGTAGGGAGTACGGTAGATACAACGATGCGTCCATCGGTACTACTATGGTCCCTAACTTCATTTCCCTGCTCATTGATCAGATGAGAGGTACTTCCCATGAGTCCCAGACTGCATGGGTAGGATGCCTCAATAGGAGAACTAATCAATCCTATCGTCACAGGAGAACACATCAATCTTGCTACAATCGCCATGGAGAACACATAAATCCAGGCCTCACAGGAGAACACATCAATCCTGCTACAATCGCCATGGAGAACACATCAATCCAGGCCTCACAGGAGAACACATCAATCCTGCTACAACCGCCATGGAGAACACATCAATCCAGGCAGCAGCAGATGCATTTGATGGAGGCTCAACAATATTCCCTCTTACATGGTCCAGCTTTCCTTGATCTTCTAGGGTTAGATCGATAGACATCTTCCATCTGTGATAGTCAGCTTTCTCACGGAGCTTGTCTTCGGTAGGAAAGAGTGTTGAGGACCCCATAATTCTTTTAGGATAGCCTTGCCAATATTCTCTTTGGTGATTGCTCTTGCTCTTGCTTAGGCTTTGTCTTCACCTTAGCTCTAATACCATGTTAATTTATGGTATGTTCTATGCTTATAACAGTTTACTTCTTTTTCTTATTATATTCCACAGATTAGCAATCACATGTACATAAAGTAAAGTGCAGATAGAACATTAAACGATCGACAGAAAACAAGCCAAGATAAGAGACACAAGATGTTTCAAGATCGCCATAATTTTGCTCGATTGAAAGGTCAAGAAGGCTAATACTATTAACTAATCCTTTGGGATTGTTATTTTATAATATGTATTTAGTTTTACATTTCGTTTTTAAGGTTAATAAGTTACCGAGACACAACTATCTTGTACCTAGATTTCACATGTATAAATAAGCAATTTTATCATTAATACGATGCTCTTTCATTGTGCTCTTTCATTGGGCTTGTAGAGTGGTATCAGAGTCCATTTGAGTGGAATTACTGCAATTTGGATTTTAAATTTTTCCAACGATCAAGCATTATATTAATATTAAGAAATTCCATGAGAAATAAAGCATAATAAAAAAACAAGATTTGTGAATGAGAAATTTACAAATATAAACAAAGATATTTGGGGGAGCCCCCCACCCCATTGTTAAGAGGGGGTTAGCATAGCCAACCTACCCCATGCAACACAAATGAAATAGGGATTAATACTCTTCATTCATACTAGACAACGCTATACTCAATCGCTCTAAGAAGAGATAGCTTGCTATCTGATTTTTTTGTTAGCTTTAGGCTTCTCCTCCACTACATGTGGGACAATTCCCTCGAGCGATTGATAGTAAGAAGCTTGTCTTCGGCGGAAAATTCATAGAGCTTGGGTGTACTCAGTGAGATTTCTTTGAGGCTTTGGCATTAACATTTTTCTCTGGTCAATAATCGACATGCACTTGCACTTTAGGAAACTTGGATTCCAAGATTGAAGGCCTTCGTCTCATGCATTGGTCGCTGAGCAATGGTAAAGGGATAGGCTTGGGGAAAGTAGGGGTTGCATCTTTGGGATGCTAACGACAACTTCAAAGCTCGACATTATAGGAGTTGGAGGTGTCAGTCTTCATCCAACTCGCACATCGTCACTGATTCATGTTTGGAGGGATGGTCAGTATTGGGTAATGTTTTATATATCAAATTCCTCTAGTTTAGTCATTTCGTTCTCCGATTATGTTTTTAGTTGTTGTATGATAGCTTGTTATGTTTTGAGCTCAAGTGATGTGTGTGGCTGACCAAATTTTGGTGTCTCCTGGTAGTTATTAGAGCTTGTTAGGATTTTTTCATCTGTCATTCCTTTTAATATGGATTCCTTTGATAGTTGTCACAAACTTGGAACCCCCTAGGTTTTTCCTTTATCTAGTTTCTCAATATCAATCCCTCGGGTCTCCAAGTGTTATGGTTAAGAAATCTAGCTAGGTTATTTCTTATTTAGTGCAGTATGCCCTAGCAACCAATGTGTTGCCACTAGAGGAATAAGAGAAGGGGTCCTTAGGACAGGTCGTGTGCTCAAGCCCAAAAGGTTGTAACTATCTTCCACTCTCCCACCTTGAATTTTTTGAAAAAAATTGTCAACATGAAGCTTTCACCACTAGTGACGAATGAGCTTATTTTAATTCGAAAATCAAAATAGAGGTAGCCAATAGATTCTTGGCCCTAGAGACACAAGGGGAAGGCAAAGCTAGTACTTGAACTCCATCACCCTTCATTAGCAAATGAAAACACTTTTAGGCAAGGTCTTGAAAGAGAAACATGAAGACCACAATGATATAATCTCTACACTGAATGAAATGAAATGGGTGCAATGATATCAACACTCCTATCTTGCTAGTTTGGATTCCTGACTTGGTCGTCTTGAAAGCCATCTTTAGTGTGAAAGAAAACTAAGTGCTCCAACTAAACAAGCGCTCAAAACCCGACCGAGTCACCTCATCAAACTCTTTGATGTTTTTTACTTTATATAGTTCAGCCTTTGGTAGATATAGGAAGTTTCTCAATTTTAGTTGCTTTTATTTTCAACTATTTGAAATCTGGTTAATTATGAATAGATTTGGTTTTCCTAGAGGCAAATTGAGACTAGAAATTGCATGAACAGTGATATTATTTTTGTTGGTGTATGAAGAAATTATGAAAAAATAAAATCTAAATTCACAACAAAAGAAAAAAAGAGATTAGAGTTTGGTGGCAATTAATAAACAAACCTTGAAATAAATGTGGCTAAGAAGATAATAATAGGACATCGTAAGAAACAACTCTTTTTCATAACAAGAAACAATACTTTGCTTACTTGAAAAGAAGATTGTTTTATTCGAAATCAATCAATGCAATTGAATGTACATATTTATAATCAGCCTAGTCTAACTTATAGACAAAATGGTCGTTTTCATGATTTTTTTTTTGGTTAATTTTACCCAAAAATCCGATAGAGATTTTTAAAAGTTTGATTTTAAGTTGTTTAATACGAGTTTCTCATGATATTGAATCCATTAATGCATTCAAAAGTGTATTTTAAATAACAAAAAAATCACATTCTTACTTGAAATTGTATCACCAAATTCAAATAAAAAACTAATTTATTTATAAATTAGACAAAATAACCCATCCAAATTAAATTACCATTTAAATGTGTTGGCAACCAATAATTTTGACATTTTAAAATTTTTATTCCCTATAAAACATATTAAAAACAAAAAAAAGGAGGTATGGTTGAACGCAATTTGGACTTTCGAACGTGCCCGATTAGACGACCATTGAGACGGTTTGAATCGTTGTTCATCTTCTCTATGCCATGTAAGGTTGGAATTTCAAAAAGACTAACCCGTCAAATTTAAAGTTTTTCAGAGTTTCCAACTTGTCTTCATAGTTTTAAGGCCGATTTTTGATGGTTTTATAATTTTTAAACTTGTATTTAAAGAACAAATCACCCCATGATGAACAAGTTGCCCGTCAAATTCCAACCCTGGTGGCAGGTCAATCCCTATCATATCCTATGTTGTTGTACCTCTGTGTACGCAATTGGTTTCGTATACCATTAGCCCACCTAAATACATAGCCATTAATTACAAGCCACGTAGTCAACAAGACATCATCATCTTGGCATCAGAAGAGAATCCCCTTAGGGATATGTTTGCGTCAAGTTCCAATAGAGTTCTTAACCAAGCTGAACTTGAGTATGAAGAACCCTAGCCCTCTGCTCGCTGGCAGTTACCTGCAATCTCTGCATCAGAAGTATATAGTGATCTGTCCATGTTTCATCTAAAGGCTGTTACTAGAATTAGTATTAAAGAGTCTACCAGTCAAATACAAGAGAATGTTGAGAGTATCCAGTGTATTCCTTTACTGAATCCCAAAGCCCTACAGGCCGAGGCTATAAAACTAAATACATAATACTTACACCTCGGATGTATTAGAATTGGAATCAACCCTTTACCTCATCAAGGGTTAAATACTTTTGTGTTGGCTACTGTCCGAGATCTTACCCACTAAGTATATTGATTCCCTAATTGGGGGGATTGTTGCTCCTCTGTTGCATGGCCCTATCCAGTTTGACTGTTATCCAAACTTTTATGTTTATGTCTATGATGAGACTATCAGTGACATCTTACAATTACAAATTCAGACCTCTGGGTTTGATATGAAACAGAAAAGGCACAATATTGCTATACAGTTCAAAGGATGTTTCAGACATACAAATACTCTATGGCCAGCGATAAAACATGTTCCCAGCCGGAACTCAAAGTCTAGTGTTGTTATTCTTACAGATCTGAAAAACCAAAAAATAGAACACCAGAGTATTATGTGGGAAGACCTTACTTTCCCTGAGCGTTGGGTAGTAGCTAATCCCAAGCCTCATGTCCAAAAAAGAATAACCTCTGCCGATATAAAAGAAAATCAGTCTTTTGCAATCTTGTCATTTCCTAGAAGATCTACTGTTGATTATAGAGGTATTGAAAAAGCCTGTAAAAGCTCCAAGTACTATAAAAATCCGTCCATTTTTGATACCGCATGTTCCACTTCTACTTCTTGTAAACATGTTTCTCTTTTTGAGTTTGCCCAGATAGTTAACTTCCATTCTTAGAAGTTACATGTCTAGAGTGTCAAACTATTGTAAATTTAAGCACGCTTGCTGAGTCTATCATTCACATCAACCACCATCCCAGAACTGGTGAATCTCCTCCTTCTACCTCTGTTAATCCATGCCCTAATCCTAAATGTGCTGATATACCTTTCCCACATGAGTCAAACTCTGACCATGTCCTTATGATGCATGAGATTAACTCTTGAAGGAGAAGACCCTAGACTGACAGAAATGATGAGCATGATGAAACCTGGTAAACCAAAGTATGGTTTAGGATTTCTTGAGCAGGCAAAAGGTGTCATTCCAGCCTGTAGATTTGGTCCTATTCCAAATGACTGTAAGAAACCTTCAGTGATGGAAATGCATAAATTCTTCACTTTTATGACTGGATGTTTAAAATCAGAAGTGCCTGCTAAATGGATGAAAGCAATGATAAATTGGGATTTATTTACTAAAACAGAAGCAGAACAGTTTCATAGAAGTCATACTCCTGAAGAAAAGAAAGTACTAGCTGAAGATTGGAAACATTACATGGAAATCAATAATTCATGGATTTCTTTCTATGAATGGAAAAATAATGTTTCCCCTGTGCATGTATTAACTGGTTCATCTTCCTCTTCATCTGTCAAACATGCATGGATTGCTTTAGATGGCAGCAGAATAGAAACCCCATCAACTTTGCCTCCATACAAAGGAATTATCATTGGGGAAAATCAGAATGCAGCGAAATCTATTCCTTTAGTACAAAAAGATGATAATGCTTTAGGCATTGATGGGAGAATCCAGAAGGAAAGTGAACAACTTAACTGGACCAATACTGCTATTAAGGGCCTGGAAATAAATGTTGCAAAATCTGGAGAAATCAAAGAACAATTTGATACTATTCAAGTGTCAATAAATGAGGTCAATAAAAACATCAATGATGTACAGTATGCCTCCTCAGTAGTTCGTTCATATGCTAGAGAATCTTTATCTAAGATAGGAGTAAAAGATAAGTTAATAGATCATCTTGATACTACTAAAATTCTAATATCTGGTTTAGCTGACAAAGTTGAAAAAATCAGACTGTTAAAAACAGAAAAACCAGTCCCTACTTCCTTTTTGTACAAACGAAATATAAAGATTTGGGATCCTGTTAAGCCCATAAACAGGTTTCCAGCACTATTCCCAAACGAAGTAGCCACATCTTCAGAACCAGAGGCTACAGAAAAGATCGCCATTGCTTCCTTGTTCAAGGAAGGAGAAGAAGAAAAAGAGAAAGATTATGATTCTCAGGGCTTTCCTATATATGAACCTCTTGAGAGTAGGTTCAATGCATATCCTGCATCTGATATTGCAGGAAAAGGAAAACTCCCAGAAGCACATACTTTCTTCCCAGAATCACATAGAGAATGGAACATTGATAATCTGAGCGTAGGCCAGATTAGACAGTTGATTGACATGATGTATACAGAATACAAGCTCATGTGTTTAAGGGGAAAAAGTGAAATTGAAGCCTGCAAAACAATTATCCAATGTTTTACAGGAACTTTACTCAGGTGGTGGGAGACAGAATCATCTCCAAAGCTGATAGAAAAAATGGAAGAAGAAGTGCTCAAAGATGAAAATGGAGATGTCATACATAATCCTGATGGCTCAACCATCAGTAACATGATAAGGCTTTGACATCTATGATCTTACAACATTGGTGTGGCAACGAGACTGAAATTGCTGATAAGAATGAGGTCATTCTTATGAATTTAAAATGTCACAAAATGTCTCAGTATGAAGATTTCCATACAGATTGGATGTAGCGGATATATGAAGTAAAAGTTTCAAAGAATCTGTTATGGAAACAAGTTTATCTTGCAGCCCTGCCATCCAGGTTTGTGGACTACATCAGACTACAAGAAATTTTCCAATTACCATTTGAATCTTACACATGGGGAGAGATTTATGCACACATTACCAAGACCCTGGTAAGTCTCTAGACAAGTTCCAAAGTTAACAAATCTTTGGAAAAATTTTCAAGATTCCCAGATAAGAAGTCCATCTGCAGCAGATATGGACTTACAGTCGATGACCCCTTGGTTAAACGGAGGAAAGCAAAGAAAAGGGCCAAGAAAGAATATAAACAAAAATTCAAAAGCTATAAAGATCGTAAGAGGACTCCTCAGCGATCTAAAGGCCAATTCTCCAAGGTCGGAAAAGGTTATTACAAGTATGTGCCTAGAACACATTATTATAAACCTTTTGTCATACATCTTCACACTATAAAGCAAGAGAAATGGAACAAGCTCACCTGTTGGATGTGTGGAAAGACTGGACATACATCATCAAGGTGTCCAGAAGGGGAGGAATCCAAACATAACAGAGGAAAGAAATCCCAAGTTGTTGTCCAGAGAGGAAAACAAGTCAAGCAAGAAGGAAAGATCAGATGCATGAAATGTGGCTCACGTTCTCATACAGCAGAACAATGTGGTCATCAGAGAACAACTTCAGCAACACCAATTTGAAGAATCATCTTTTAATTCTTTTGATTCATCATCTCAGGATGAGTTACAGGCACATATACAAGGAAATTCAGATTCAAAAAGTAAATCTTGTTCCTGTGGTGAATCTGGAGAATGCGCCTGTCAAATGCATTATGATTCTGATTCATAGTCATATAGTGATTCAAGCTCTGGGGAAACTTTCTTCAAACCCCAGAAATAAAAAATTCTAATAGCTGCAACAGAAGAGGATGAGATAAAAATATTATCTCAAATCAGAGTAATGGAAGATGGTGACATGAAGAACAGATTGACTAAAGCATTCATGGATCAACTCAGATCCAGCTCTTCCAGAAACTTGGGTAAAAAGCCATTGTTTATTGATGCTTCTTTTGAATGAAATACTAGATCTTTCCAAAGACATCAAGAGAAGCCTGATAAGATGCGTTCCCTCACCTTAGGGGAAGTGAGTAGAGAAATTCACAATATTAAAGTAGAAATCTATGCTTTAAAAACTCAACTTTCTAAAATAAAAAAGAAAAAGAAAAAGGGTTACAGAAGAAAATGAAAAATCCCATTGGTATACTACAGAACATGCCAGAAATTCAAATGTTGAGATCATTGAAGGAAAAAGGGATCCAGTATATGGATTCCAGGAAATGAGGCTGTTAGCTATCTCTTACCAGCAACATCATGTCAAAATAAACATTTGTATTAAAGGCGAGATGTTTGAACTCACAACACTCTTTGATTCAGAAGGTGATGTGAATATTCTGAACAAAAAAGTCATACTAGCAAAACACTGGGTTTCTACAAAAAGAAAGGTAGTAGGCTTGGGCAAGAAAACGCTCAATTATGAAGTTCCAAAAGCTTCTATATGTTTCGAACATCATTGCATTAATCTGAAATTTGCAGTTGCAGATATTCCAGTAGACTGCATCCTAGGAAACATTTTCCTAGCAGCTGTTGAACCCCATGGGTCAACAAGATTGAAAGGTAATAAATCTGGTTATTTTATATCTGTTCCTACTTCTACAGGAACAACAAAAAGAGTTGAATTGCCATACATCTCGAATCCTAGAGTTTCTACAATGGTGCATACTGTCCAAAATTTGGACAAAGCAAAAGCCAGATTGACAGATCTTAAAGATCTGAAATGCACACTCAAGGTAGAAGACCAGTTGAAGAATCCCCAAGTTAGAAGAAAAATTTAGGAATTAACGAAGCAGATCAAAAATGAATGCTGTTCTGAAGAGCCAAATGCATTATGGCATAGAAAACAGCATACAGTAGAGCTTCCATACAAAGAAGGCTACAGAAGTAAGCCTTGCAAAAGTAGAGCCATCCCCATGAGCCAAGAATATAGAAAGCTCTGTGAACAAGAAATCAAATAGCTTTTGCAAAGAAAGCTTATCAGAGAATCCGACAGTCCCTGGAACTGTTATGGGTTCTATGTTAACAAGAGAGCCGAACAAATCATAGGCGTCCCGAGGTTAGTAATAAATTTTAAACCTCTGAATTCAGTTCTTGCAGATGACACCTATCCTATTCCTCACAAAGGAGATCTGATAAGCAGGATAGTAAGAGCTAAAGTGTTCTCTAAGTTTGATTTGAAAGCAGGATTCTGGCAAGTTGCCATTGCAGAAAAAGATAAATTCAAAACTGCCTTCAGCGTTCTAGCAGGCCACTACTAGTGGAATGTAATGCCTTTTCATTTGAAAAATGCACCACCAAAGTTCCAAAACTTAATGGACAAGATATTCAAGCCATATTTTGATTGGCTCATAGTTTATATTGATGATGTTCTATTCTTTACAATGAACATCCAAGATCATTTTAAACATGTTCATACATTTAAGCAATTAGTGAAGCATAATGGTCTTGTTCTGAGTAAGAAGAAGATAGAAGTCTTTCAGACTAATATCAAGTTCCTTGGCCATACTATTTCCAATGGCCAAATATCTCTATAGAAGCATGCTCTAGAATTTGTTGACAAATTTCCTGATATTATTACAGACAAAAATCAGCTCCAAAGATTCTTGGGATGTTTGAATTATGTTAGCAACTTTTATTAAGATTGTGCCAGTGATAAGAGCGTGTTGAATAAAAGGCTTAAGAAGAATCCTACAGAATGGATAGAAGTTCATACCAAAGCTGTCATAAATATCAAAGCCGAGGTAAAAACTCTTCCCATATTATATGTTGCTGATGATAATGCCTTCAAAATTGTGGAGACAGAGGCAAGTAATATTGGATGGGGTGGAATCTTAAAACAAAGGATTGGTGACATTGAAAAAGTTGTTCAGTATGCATCTGGGATTTGGAATCCAACTGAGCAGAACTATTCCACAATAGAGAAGGAAGTTAATACTGCTTGGAATTGCATCAACAAATTTGATGTCTATCTGATGAACAAGCAGTTCTTACTCAGAACTAATGCTTTAGCACTTCATAAAGTTTTGACAAAAGACATCAAAAAGCCTGGAGAAGCAAAGTTTGCTAGATGGCAAGCACTCTTTGCTAATTTTAACTTCCAGGTCAAACATATAAAAGGAGAAAAAAACAATCTTCTAGACTTTCTCAGCAGAGAATACATCTAGCCCCAAGACCACATCATGATGATAGTCACTAAATGGGACCAGGCCCAAAAGCAAGAAGTCCTTTGGACTATTCCTGAGAACCAAGATTGGGAAGAATACAAGAAAAATTGGAAACAAGAATACAAGAGTACTCGATGCTAATCTACAACCGCATACAGATATCCAGCATCTTGTACTCGAAAGAAAAGTGTATCCAAAAGGCAGCAGATGGATACATGATACGATATATGAAAAAGCGAAAAGAGAAGCCAGATATGCCGAAGTAGCTTTACATCAATATTTCAATGACATATCAGGTATCTGGTATCATGGAGGGGCCCGAAGTGGAATATATGAGAAATATTTCTGTATTCATCGCACCATAAATTTATCATGGTCTTGGCCCTTTCATAATGTAGCCACCTGGCCAAAAGGCGATCCAAAGATTATCTTTCCTGACACTGTTTATGATTTTTCAAGATATAAAAAGCTGTGGTGGGATTTTCTTAATGTAGATGACAAAGAGGAGACGCATTATACTAAACTTAAGTTTAGTACAATCGCATCTTTTCAAAAAAACCAGCAAGTTGATTGGTTTCAACAGTGGTGGATTGATTATGGGGTTAACAGAACAACCATGGATCCAATTTATCATGAAAACTTTTGCAGGCAGCATTGTGACATATGCTTTGAGCATAATATCGTAGAATGCTTTCATACCCCATATAAAACTGTTAAAGAAATGTACGATGAATGGACACCATTCCATGATGTAAGCAATTCCTTGAAAGAATACATGAAAGGTCATTATGAATGGTTAATCCTAACTAAGATCAAACATCAAATAGTTTTGGGAAAACCCATGATTGTCAGGCGAATCTTTACTAAAGCATGGGACGAATTGATGTATAAAAGGGACAGATTCCCAAAAATCAGAGTATTCTGACGGTTCTCATGGGCTTATCTGTAAAAGCATCCATAGTGTAATTATGTTGTCCAGTCACAAGGACTTAATTGTGGCCAGCTTTTCTTGTGGATTTTGCTGTACAAAAAGCATCCACACTGTAAATTTCCGACAATAATTTCTCGTGGGTTTTATCATATGAAAGCATCCACTTTGTAAACAGTATAAACAGCATATTTTCCGTAAGATTTACTTTTTCGGACTGGAATCTTTGTGTGGATGTCACCTTGGTGTTACCCGAAAGCAATGATTCCATCCACCTGTCCAATGCTCTACAGGAATGCTTGTCCCCTCTCATTTACTATAAATTGAGGGTAAGGCTCAATCATGAGGCATTCCGAGTTTGGGTATAGAGAGTCTTAGAGATCTGAGAAGCCTACGTACCAGTGTGCTCGGCACTGGTAAGAACCTAAATGGCCAGATCTATTAGCAGTCAGTCAAGTCTGTACAGGAGTCAAGTGTGTATATTCTGAGGCAGAGCCTATCAGTTGCCAGGTAGGCTTCAGTATTGCTCCTTGAGAAGAGCATAAAGTCCTATAAAAGCAACGATAGTCAATCTCTGATAAGGAATTTCTCTTTGTAATTTGCAGTCTGTAATCTCTGCAATCTTCAGTCTGTAACCCATCTCTATTTCTGAAATAATATGAGTACACCATTCCGCATGTGAATATCTCTGCGCATTTTTAATTGTTTGTTGTGGTAGTAGTTGTCTTTGAATCTTCATTCGAAGTTCACAGGAATTTCACCAGGAGTTCACCAAAGAATCGAAGGGACGCCAGACAGTTGTTAGGCGAGGTAGCCGTTTGTTGAGGTCGCAAAGCGAAAAAGATTTGAGTAGGTTCACACTGGGTTCGCCACTGGTTCACCAGGAGTTGGTTTGCAATGACAATCGAAGAGACACAACAAGGCCAAGAGTCAGAGCAATCTTGTGACAAAAGCCCCTGCTGCTAAGAGACATTTTAAATTCATAAGAATGACCTCATTCTTATCAGCAAATTCTGTCTCGCTGCCACACCAATGTTCTAAGATCATAGATGTCAAAGCACCTATCATGTCACTGATGGTTGAGTCATCAGGATTATGTATAACATCTCCATTTTTATCTTTGAGCACTTCTTCTTCCATTTTTGCTGTCAGCTTTGGAGATGATTCTGTCTCCCACCGCCTGAGTAAAGTTCCTGTAAAACATTGGATAATTGTTTTACAGGCTTCAATTTCACTTTTTCCCCTTAAACACATGAGCTTGTATTCTGTATACATCATGTCAATCAACTGTCTAATCTGGCCTACGCTTAGATTATCAATGTTCCATTCTCTATGTGATTCTGGGAAGAAAGTATGTGCTTTTGGGAGTTTTCCTTTTCCTGCAATATCAGGTGCAGGATATGCAGTGAACCTACTCTCAAGAGGCTTATATATAGGAAAGGCCTGAGAATCAGAATCTTTCTCTTTTTCTTCTTCTCCTTCCTTGAACAGGGATGCAATGGTGAACTTTTATGTAGCCTCTGCTTCTAAAGATGTGGCTACTTCTTTTTGGAATAGCGCTGGAAACCTATTTATGGGCTTAATAGGATCTTGAATCTTTATATTTCGTTTGTACAAAAAGGAAGTAGGGACTGGTTTTTTTGTTTTTGACAAACTGATTTTTTCAACTTTGTGAGCTAAACCAGATATTATATTTTTAGTAGTATCAAGATGATCTACTAACTTATCTTCTACTCCTATCTTAGATAAAGATTCTCTAGCATATGAACGAACCACTGAGGAGGCATACTGTACATCATTGAGGTTTTTATTAACCTCATTTATTGACACTTGAACAGTATCAAATTGTTCTTTGATTTCCGCTGATTTTGCAACATTTATTTCCAGGCCCTTAATAGCAGTATTGGTCCAGTTAAGTTGTTCACTTGCCTTCTGGATTCTCCCATCAATGCCTAAAGCATTATCGTCTTTTGAACTAAAGGAATAGCTTTGGCTGCATTCTAATTTTCCCCAATGATAATTCCTTTGTATGGAGGGAAAGTTGATGGGGTTTCTATTTTGCTGCCATCTAAAGCAGTCCATGCATGTTTGACAAATGAAAAGGAAGATGAACCAGTTAATACATGTACAGGGGAAACATTATTTTTCCATTCATAGAAAGAAATCCATGAATTATTGATTTCCATGTAATGTTTCCAATCTTCAGCTAGTTCTTTCTTTTCTTTAGGAGTATGACTTCTATCAAACCGTTCTGCTTCTGGATTAGTAAATAAATCCCAATTTATCATTGCTTTCATCCATTTAGTAGGAACTTCTGATTTTAAACATCCAGTCATAAGAGTGAAGAATTTATGCATTTCCATGACTGAAGGTTTCTTATAGTCATTTAGAATAGGACCAAATCTACAGGCTGGAATGACACCTTTTGCCTATTCAAGAAATCCTAAACCATACTTTGGTTTACCAGGTCTCATCATGCTCATCATTTCTGTCAGTCTAGGGTCTCCTCCTTCAAGAGTTATAATCTCATGCATCATAAGGACATGGTCAGAGTCTGACTCATGTGGGAAAGGTATATCAGCACATTTAGGATTAGGGCATGGATTAACAAAGGTAGAAGGAGGAGCTTCACCAGTTCTGGGATGGTGGTTGATGTGAATGACAGGCTCAGCAAGCGTGCTTAAATTTACAGCAGTTTGACACTCTAGACATGTAACTTCTAAGAATGGAAGTTAACTATCTGGGCAAACTCAAAAAGAGAAACATGTTTACAAGAAGTAGAAGTGGAACATGCGGTATCAACAATGGACAGATTTCTATAGTACTTGGAGCTTTTACAGGCTTTTTCAATACCTCTATAATCAATAGTAGATCTTCTGGGAAATGACAAGATTGCAGAAGAGTGAATTTCTTTTATATCGGCAGAGGTTATTCTTTTTTGGACATGAGGCTTGGGATTAGCTACTACCCAATGCTCAGGGAGAGTAAGGTCTTCCCAAATAATAGTCTGGTGTTCTATTTTTTGGTTTTTCAGATTTGTAAGAATAACAACACTAGACTTTGAGTTTCGGCTGGGAGCATGTTTTATAGCTAGCCATAGAGTATTTGTATGTCTGAAACATCCTTTGAACTGTAGAGCAATATTATGTCTTTTCTGTTTCATATCAAACCCATAGGTCTAAATTTGTAATTTTAAGATGTCACTAATAGTCTCATCATAGACATAAATAGAAAAGTTTGGATAACAGTCAAACTGGACAGGGCCATGCGACAGAGGAGCAACAATCTCCCCAATTAGGGAATCAGGATACTTATTGTGGGTAAGATCTCGGAAAATAGCTAACACAAAAGTATTTAACCCTTGATGAGTTAAAGGGTTGATTCCAATTATAATACATCCCAGGTGTAAGTATTGGGTATTTAGTTTTCTAGCCTTGGCCTATAGGGCTTTGAAATTCAGTAAAGTAATAAACTAGATACCCTCAGAATTCTCTTATATCTGACTGGTAGACTCTTTAATACTAATTCTAGTAATAGCCTTTAGATGAAACATGGACAGATCACTATATACTTCTGATGCAGAGATTGCAGGTAACTGCCAGCGAGCAGAGCGCTGGGGTTCTTCATACTCAAGTTCAGCTTGGTTAAGAACTCTACTGGAACTTGACGCAAACATATCCCTAAGGGGATTCTCTTTTGCATATATCTCTCTATCTTCAAGTTCTCGGAAAGAAACAGACTTCTTAAATGAATCCATCTTTATATGAGTATTGGATTTAGAATACCAACCTTCTGAACCAGACGTTACTGGCTCTGATACCAATTTTAGCAGCATGGGCTTTTGTCACAAGCTTGCTCTGACTCTTGGCCTTGCTATGTCTCTTCGATTGTCCTTACGAACCAACTCCTGGTGAACCCAATGTGAACCTACTCAAATCTCTCTCGCTCTACGACCTCAGCAAATGGATACCTTGACTAACAACGGTCTGGCATCCCTTCGATTCTTTGGCGAACTCCTGGTGAACTTACTGTGAACTCCGAATTAAGATTCAAAGACAACTACTACCACAACAGACAATTAAAAATGCGCAGAGATATTCACATGCGGAATGGTGTACTCATATTATTTCAGAAACAGAGACGGATTAAAGACTGAAGATTGCAGAGATTACAAACTGCAAATTACAGAGAGAAATTCCTTATCAGATATTGACTATCGTTGCTTTTATCGGACTTTATGCTCTTCTCAAAGAAGGAGCAATACCGAAGGCTATCTGGCAACTGATAGGCTCTGCCTCAGAATATACACACTTGACTCCTGTACAGACTTGACTGACTACTAACAGAGATGGCCACTTTAGCTTCTTACCAGTGCCGAGCACACTGATATACAGACTTCTCAGATCTCTAAGACTCTCTATACCCAAACTCCCAATGCCCCATGAATGAGCCTTACCCTCAATTTATAGTAAATGAGAGGGGACAAGCATTCCTGTAGAGCATCGAACAAGTGGATGGAATCATTGCTTTCGAGTAACACCGAGGTGACATCTACACAAAGATTCTAGTCCGAAAAAGTAAATCTTACAGAAAATATGCTATTTATATTGTTTACAAAGTGGATGCTTTCATATGATAAAACCCACGAGAAATTATTGTCGGAAATTTACAGTGTGGATGCTTTTTGTACAGCAAAGCCCACAAGAAAAGCTGGCCACAATTAAGTCCTTGTGACTGGACAACATAATTTCATTATGGATGCTTTTATGGATAAGCCCATGAGAATTTTCAGAATACTCTGATTTCTGGGAATCTGTCCCTTTTATACATCAATTCGTCCCATGCTTTAGTAAAAATTCGCCTGACAATCATGGGTTTTCTCAAAAGTATTTGATGTTTGATCTTAGTTAGGATTAACCGTTCATAATGACCTTTCATGTATTCTTTTAAGGAATTGTTTACATCATAGAATGGTGTCCATTCATTGTACATTTCTTTAATAGTTTTATATGGGGTATGAAAGCATTCTACGATGTTATGCTCAATGCATATGTCACAATGCTGCCTGCAAAAGTTTTCATGATAAATTGGATCCATGGCTGTTCTGTTAACCCCATAATCAATCCACCACTATTGAAACCAATCAACTTGCTAGTTTTTCTGAAAAGATGCGATTGTACTAAACTTAGGTTTATTATAATGCGTCTTCTCTTTGTCATCTACATTAAGAAAATCCCACTACAACTTTTTATATCCTGCAAAATCATAAACAGTGTCAGGAAAGATATTCTTTGGATCGCCTTTTGGCCAAGTGGCTGCATTATGAGTGGGCCAAGACCATGATAAATTTCTGGTGCGATGAATACAGAAATATTTTTCATATATTCCACTTCGGGCCTTTTGGATACACTTTTCTTTCGAGTACAAGATGCTGGATATCTATATGCGGTTGTAGATTAACATCAAGTACTTTTGTATTCCTTTGTTGCCAAGTGGGTTTCCAATTTTTCTTGTATTCTTCCCAATCTTGGTTGTCAGGAATAGTCCAAAGGACTTCTTGCTTTTGGGCCTGGTCCCATTCAGTGACTATCATCATGATGTGGTCTTGGGGCTGGATGTATTCTCTGCAGAGAAAGTCTGGAAGATTGTACTGTTCTCCTTTTATATGTTCGACCTGGAAGTCGAAATTAGCAAAGAGTGCTTGGCATCTAGCAAACTTTGCTTCTCCAGGCTTTTTGATGTCTTTTGTCAAAAATTTATGAAGTGTTGAAGCATCAGTTCTGAGTAAGAACTGCTTGTTTATTAGATAGACATCAAATTGGCTGATGTAGTTTCAGGTAGCTTTAACTTCCTTCTCTATTGTGGAATAGTTCTGCTCAGCTGGATTCCAAATCCCAGATGCATACTAAACAACTTGTTCAATGTCACCAATCCTTTGTTTTAAGATTCCACCCCATCCAATATTACTTGCATCTATCTCTACAATTTTGAAGGCGTTATCATCAGCAACAAATAATATGGGAAGAGATTTTACTTTGGCTTTGATATTTTGGACAGCTTTGGTATGAACTTCTGTCCATTCTGGAGGATTCTTCTTAAGCATTTTATTCAACACGCTCCTGTCACTGGCACAATCTTGATAAAAATTGCTAACATAATTCAAACATCCCAAGAATCTTTGGAGTTGATTTTTGTCTGAAATAATATCATGGAATTTGTCAGAAAATTCCAGAGCATGCTTATGTAGAGATATTTAGCCATTGGAAATATTATGGCCAAGGAACTTGATAGTAGTCTGAAAGACTTCTATCTTCTTCTTACTTAGAACAAGACCATTATGCTTCACTAATTGCTTAAATGTATGAACATGTTTAAAATGATCTTGGATGTTCTTTGAAAAGATTAGAACATCATCAATATAAACTATGAGCCAATCAAAATATGGCTTGAATATCTTGTCCATTACCTTTTGGAACATTGATGGGGCATTTTTCAAACCAAAAGGCATTACATTGCATTCATAGTGGCCTGCTGGAATGCTGCAGGCAGTTTTGAATTTATCTTTTTCTGCGATGGAAACTTGCCAGAATCCTGCTTTCAAATCAAACTTAGAGAACACTTTAGCTCCTGCTATCCTACTTATTATATCTCCTTTGTGAGGAATAAGATAGGTATCATCTGCAAGAACTGATTTCAGAGGTTTAAAATTTATTACTAACCTCGAGATGCCTCTGATTTGTTCGGATCTCTTGTTGACATAGAACCCATAACAGTTCCAAGGACTGTTGGATTCTCTGATAAGCTTTCTGTGCAAAATCTGTTTGATTTCTTGTTCGCAGAGCTTTCTATATTCTTGGCTTATGGGGATGGCTCTGCTTTTGCAAGGCTTACCTGTGTAGCCTTCTTTGTATGGAAGCTCTACTGTATGCTGTTTTCTATGCCAGAATGCATTTGGCTCTTCAGAACAACATTCATCTTCGATCTGCTTCTTTAATTCCTCAATTTTTCTTCTGACCTAGGGATTCTTCAAGTGGTCTTCTAACTTGAGCATGCATTTCAGATCTTTAAGATCTGTCAATCTGGCTTCTGCTTTGTCCAAATTTTGGACAGTCTGCACCATTGTAGAAACTCTAGGATTCGAGATGTATGGCAATTCAACTCTTTCTGTTGTTCCTGTAGAAGTAGGAACAGATATAAAATAAACAGCTTTATTACCTTTCAATCTTGTTGACGCATGGGGTTCAACAGCTGCTAGGAAAATGTTTACTAGGATGCAGTCTACTAGAATATCTGCAACTGAAAATTTCAGATTAATGCAATGATGTTCGAAACATATAGAAGCTTTTGGAACTTCATAATTGAGCGATTTCTTGCCCAAACCTACTACCTATCTTTCTGCATAAACCCAGTATTTTGCTGGTATGACTTTTTTGTTCAGAATATTCACAGCAGGTCCTGAATCAAGGAGTGTTGTGAGTTTAAACATCTCGCCTTTAATACAAATGTTTATTTTGACATGATGTTGCTCGTAAGAGATAGCTAGTAGCCTCATTTCCTAGAATCCATATACTGGATCCCTTTTTCCTTCAATGATCTCAACATTTGAATTTCTGGCATGTTCTGTAGTATCCCAATGGGATTTTTCATTTTCTTCTGTAACCCTTTTTCCCTTTTTGATTTCAGAAAGTTGAGTTTTTAAAGCAGAGATTTCTACTTTAATATTGTGAATTTCTCTACTCACTTCCCCTAAGGTGAGGGAACGCACCTTATGAGGCTTCTCTTGATGTCTTTGGAAAGATCTAGTATTTCGTTCAAAAGAAGCATCAATAAACAATGGCTTTTTACCTGAGTTTCTGGAAGATCTGGATCTGAATTGATCCATGAATGCTTCAGTCAATCTGTTCTTCATGTCACCATCTTCCATTGCTCTGATTTGGGATAATATTTTTATCTCATCTTCTTCTGTTGCAGCCATTAGAATTTTTTCTTTCTAAGGTTTGAAGAAAGTTTCCTCAGAGCTTGAATCACTATATGACTCTGAATCAGAATCATAATGCATTTGACAGGCACATTCTTCAGATTCACCACAGGAACAAGATGTACTTTCTGAATCTGAATTTCCTTGTATATGTGCCTGTAACTCATCTTGAGATGATGAATCAAAAGATGATTCTTCAAATTGGTGTTGCTGAAGTTGTTCTCTGATGACCAAATTTTGGCATCGTTCTATTGTATGAGAACGTGAGCCACATTTCACGCATCTGATCTGTCCTTCTTGCTTGACTTGTTTTCCTCTCTGGACAACAACTTGGGATTTATTTTCTCTGTTATGTTTGGATTCCTCCCCTTCTGGACACCTTGATGATGTATGTCCAGTCTTTCCACACAGCGAACAGGTGAGCTTGTTCTATTTCTCCTGCTTTGAAGTGTGAAGATGAATATCAGAAGGTATATAATAATTTGTTCTGGGCACATACTTGTAATAACCTTTTCTGACCTTGGAGGTTTGGCCTTTAGATCGTTGAGGAGTCCTCTTACGATTTTTATAGCTTTTGAATTTTTGTTTATATTCTTTCTAGGCCCTTTTCTTTGCTTTCCTCCGTTTAACCAAGGGGTCAACGACTGTAAGTCCATATCTGGGAATCTGGAACTTGTGCAGAGACTTACCAGGGTCTTGGTAATGTGTGCATAAATCTCTCCCCATGTGTAAGATTCAAATGGTAATTGGAAAATTTCTTGCAGTCTGATGTAGTCCACAAACCTGGATGGGAGGACTAAAAGATAAACTTGTTTCCATAGCATATTCTTTGAATCTTTCACTTCATATATCCGTTGCATCCAATCTCTATGGAAATATTCATACTGAGACATTTTGTGACATTTTAAATTCATAAGAATGACATCATTCTTATCAGCAATTTCAGTGTCGCTGCCACACCAATGTTCTAAGATCATAGATGTCAAAGCACCTATCATGTTACTGATCGTTGAGCCATCAGGATTACGTATGACATCTCCATTTTCATCTTTGAGCACTTCTTCTTCCATTTTTTTCTATCAGCTTCGAGATGATTCTGTCTCCCACCACCTGAGTAAATTTCCTGTAAAACATTGGATAATTGTTTTGCAGGCTTCAATTTCACTTTTTCCCCCTAAACACATGAGCTTGTATTCTGTATACATCATGTCAATCAACTGTCTAATTTGGCCTACGCTCAGATTATCAATGTTCCATTCTCTATGTGATTCTAGGGAGAAAGTATGTGCTTTTGGGAGTTTTCCTTTTCCTGCAATATCAAGTGTAGGATATGTAGTGAACTTACTCTCAAGAGGTTCATATATAGGAAAGGCCTGAGAATCAGAATCTTTCTCTTTTTCTTCTTACCCTTCCTTGAACAAGGAAGCAATGGTGATCTTTTCTGCAGCCTCTAGTTCTGAGGATGTGGCTACTTCTTTTGGGAATAGTGCTGGAAAACTGTTTATAGGCTTAACCAGATCTTGAATCTTTATATTTGGTTTGTACGAAAAGGAAGTAGGGACTGGTTTTTTTGTTTTTGATAGACTTATTTTTTCAACTTTGTCAGCTAAACCAGATATGAGATTTTTAGTAGTATCAATATGATCTACTAACTTATCTTCTACTCCTTCTATCTTAGATAAAGATTCTCTAGCATATGAATGAACTACTGAGGAGGCATAGTGTACATCATTGAGGTTTTTATTGACCTCATTTATTGACACTTGAACAGTATCAAACTGTTCTTTGATTTATGCTTATTTTGCAACATTTATTTCGAGGACCTTAATAGCAGTATTGATCTAGTTAAGTTTTTCACTTGCCTTCTGGATTCTCCCATCAATGCCTAAAGTATTATCATCTTTTTGTACTAAAGGAATAGCTTTGGCTGCATTCTAATTTTCCCCAAAGATAATTCCTTTGTATGGAGGGAAAGTTGATGGGGTTTCTATTCTGCTGCCATCTAAAGCAATCCATGCATGTTTGACAGATGAAGAGGAAGATGAACCAATTAATACATGCACAGGGGAAACATTGTTTTTCCATTCATAGAAAGAAATCCATGAATTATTGATTTCCATGTAATGTTTCCAATCTTCAACTAGTTCTTTCTTTTCTTCAAGAGTATGACTTCTATCAAATTTTTCTGCTTATGGATTAGTAAATAAATCCCAATTTATCATTGCTTTCATCCATTTAGCAGGCACTTCTGATTTTAAACATCCAGTCATAAGAGTGAAGAATTCATGCATTTCCATGTCTGAAGGTTTCTTATAGTCATTTGGAATAGGACCAAATCTACAGGCTGGAATGACACCTTTTGCCTGCTCAAGAAATCCTAAACCATACTTTGGTTTAGCAGGTCTCATCATGCTCATCATTTCTGTTAGTCTAGGGTCTTCTCCTTCAAGAGTTATAATCTCATGCATCATAAGGACATGGTCAGAGTCTAACTCATGTGGGAAAGTTATATCAGCACATTTAGGATTAGGGCATGGATTAACAGAGGTAGAAGGAGGAGCTTCACCAGTTCTGGGATGCTGGCAACTTCTAAGGAATGGAAGTTAACTATCTGGGCAAACACAAAAAGAGAAACATGTTTACAAGAAGTAGAAGTGGAACATGCGGTATCAACAATGGACGGATTTCTATAGTACTTGGAGCTTTTACAGGCTTTTTCAATACCTCTATAATCAATAGTAGATCTTCTGGGAAATGACGAGATTGCAGAAGACTGATTTTCTTTTATATTAGTAGAGGTTATTCTTTTTTGGACATGAGGCTTGGGATTAGCTACTACCCAATGGTCAGGGAAAGTAAGGTCTTCCCACATAATAGTCTGGTGTTCTATTTTTTGGTTTTTCAGATTTGTAAGAATAACAACACTAGACTTTGAGTTCCGGCTGGGAGCATGTTTTATAGCTGGCCATAGAGTATTTGTATGTCTCAAACATCCTTTGAACTGTATAGCAATATTGTGTCTTTTCTGTTTCATATCAAACCCATAGGTCTGAATTTGTATGTGTAAGATGTCACTGATAGTATCATCATAGACATAAACAGAAAAGTTTGGATAACAATCAAACTAGATAGGGCCATGCGACAGAGGAGCTACAATCCCCCCAATTATGAAATCAGTATACTTATTGTGGGTAATATCTCAGACAATAGCCAACACAAAAGTATTTAACCCTTGATGAGTTAAAGGGTTGATTCCAATTCTAATACATCCCAGGTGTAAGTATTGGGTATTTAGTCTTTTAGCCTCGACCTGTAGGGCTTTGGGGTTCAGTAAAGGAATAGTCTGGATACTCTTAACATTCTCTTGTATCTAACTAGTAGACTCTTTAATACTAATTCTAGTAACAGCCTTTAGATGAAACATGGACAGATCATTATAAACTTCTGATGCAGATATTGTAGGTAACTGCCAGCGAGCAGAGTGCTGGGGTTGTTCATACTCAAGTTCAACTTGGTTAAGAACTCTATTGGAACTTGACGCAAACATATCCCTAAGGGGATTCCCTTCTGCAGATGTATCTCTGTCGTCAAGTTCTTGGAAAGAAACAGAATTCCTAAATGAATTCATCTGTATATGAGTATTGGATTTAGAATACCGACCTTCTGAACCAGACGTTACTGGCTCTCATACCAATTTTAGCAGCAAGGGCTTCTGTCACAAGCTTGCTCTGACTCTTGGCCTTGCTGTGTCTCTTCGATTGTCTTTGCGAACCAACTCCTGGTGAACCAGTGGTGAACCCAGTGTGAACCTACTCAAATATTTCACGCTCTGTGACCTCAAGAAACAACTACCTCGCCTAACAATGGTCTGGCATCCCTTCGATTCTTTGGCGAACTCCTAGTGAACTTCCTGTGAACTTCGAATGAAGATTCAAAGACAACTACTACCACGATAGACAATTAAAAATGCGTGGAGATATTCACATGCGGAATGGTGTACTCATATTATTTCAAAAACAGAGATGGATTATAGACTGAAGATTGCAGAGATTACAGACTGCAAATTACAGAGAGAAATTCCTTATCAGAGATTGACTATCGTTGCATTTATCGGACTTTATGCTCTTCTCAAGGAAGGAGCAATACCGAAGGCTACCTGGCAATTGATAGGCTCTGCCTCAGAATATAGACACTTGATTCCTGTACAAACTTGACTGACTGGTAACAGATCTGGCCACTTTAGGTTCTTACCAGTGTCGAGCACACTGATACGCAGGCTTCTTAGATCTCTACAACTCTCTATACTCAAACTCCGAATGCCTCATGAATGAGCCTAACCATCAATTTATAGTAAATGAGAGGGGACAAGAATTCCTGTAGAGCATCGGACAGGTGGATGGAATCATTGCTTTCGGGTAAGACCGAGTTGACATCCGCACAAAGATTCCAGTCCAAAAAAGTAAATCTTACGGAAAATATGTTGTTTATACTATTTACAAAGTGCATGCTTTCATATGATAAAACCCACGAGAAATTATTTTTGGAAATTTACAGTGTGGATGCTTTTTGTACAACAAAGCCCACAAGAAAAGCTGGCCACAATTAAGTCCTTGTGACTGGACAACATAATTACACTATGGATACTTTTACGGATAAGCCCATGAGAACCATCAGAATACTCTGATTTCTGGGAATCTGTCCCTTTTATACATCAATTTGTCCCATGCTTTAATAAAGATTCGCCTAACAATCATGGGTTTTCCCAAAACTATTTGATGTTTGATCTTAGTTAGGATTAACCATTCATAATGACCTTTCATGTATTCTTTTAAGGAATTGTTTACATCATGGAATGGTGTCCATTCATCATACATTTCTTTAATAGTTTTATATGGGGTATGAAAGCATTCTACGATGTTATGCTCAAAGCATATGTCACAATGTTGCCTGCAAAAGTTTTCATGATAAATTGGATCCATGGCTGTTCTGTTAACCCCATAATCAATCCACCATTGTTGAAACCAATCAGCTTGCTGGTTTTTCTGGAAAGATGCGATTGTACTAAACTTAAGTTTAGTATAATGTGTCTCCTCTTTGTCATCTACATTAAGAAAATCCCACCACAGCTTTTTATATCCTGCAAAATCATAAATAGTGTCAAGAAAGATAATCTTTGGATCGCCTTTTGGCCAGGTGGCTGCATTATGAGTGGACTAGGACCATGATAAATTTCTGGTGTGATGAATACAGAAATATTTCTCATATAAATTTAGGGGTGACCGTTTAACAGAGATTATTTATCAAGACATACATATAATAAGATGAAGCTTTGGTGCATTCGAACTTACTTCTAATTAAAGTCGAAGCTTTCTAAACAGCAGATCTGAGACAAGCAACCTTCCTCAACTGATCATGCGCGAGCAACACGACCTCTCTCCACGGGTCTTCAAAACTCCAGCGCCTTACAGCTCAAGGTTCTTTTGGATACAGGAACTGTCATCAGACAAGCGGCCCAGTAGGCTTCAATAGTAACAAAAACAAGCAGAATACATAAAGCTTATTACAACAAGAAGTCTCAGAGTTCTCTCTCAAGCAATGCTCTGTCAAGCGATGCCTTGAACATCTGCAGACTCTTTCTTATATAGAGTTCTAGCTAATCTAATCATACCTAAGCAATGACGTAAAAAGGAAATTATTGAGGGTCCTGTCGGTATTTCTTTCACCGACGGTGTCTACTTAATCTTTTCGAGTACAAATATTCCTGCTACAACATGTGACCACATTATCACATTGCTAGCAAAAGATTCTACCATGGTCCCATAAGACTCTTATCTGAATCGTCTCGTTCTGAAGATCCTGGAGATGGCTCGTACTCATCGAGTATTCTTTGATAGTGGCGGTCTATCAGTGGATTATATTCTTCGTCGATATCTGCTTCTGGGTCCTGGGCATCTGTCATATCGTCTTTTCCTTTGGCATCTTTATCTAAAATTATTGTCCTTCGAGATGCTGCTTTTGAAGATTCTCCCTTTTCCATATTTGTCTTTATCTTGTGGAGGCCCGGTTGCTGAGGTGTGTACATGGCTTCCTGTTTCTCCCATTTGTTAAGAAAAGGTAAAGCACTTATCTCTATGTCTAGAAAGGAATCTTTATAGACATTTCGGATTGCAGGTGATCTCTGAACTGCCAGCTCAATGCCGTCTAATAATTCCCACTTAAAAATCTGAAATATATTTGTGGACCCTTCTATAGCATGCTGAACCCATGATCTGCAATTATCACTCATGAAATCTTTATGCTGCCACCCTTGCTCAAAAATTACTGAAGTGCAAATTTTCTTTGAGATCATCAAACTGATAATATGAATAGCATTATTGTTCCAATTGGGTGATCTAGCAATTATGGTGACTAAAGCCTTTTGATTAATTACAAATTTGAAAGCTTTAGGCTCTCCTTGTAAATCTTCCATTTTATATAGAATCTGGAGTTTTTCTATCAACTTTAGGTTTCCGAATTCATGAAACCAGTCGGCATGCTGCTTGATCATTTCATGATTCTTGCTTGTTTCTATTTCTCTGATTCTTTCATGGCTGAATACCTGTGCGAATGGATTAGGATCAATGCTTTCTCTCAGTCTTAAACTATGAAAATCCCAAGGATATGAGAAAGTTCTGAGATACTGTAATGTCCTTTGAATGCACTGGGATACCCTGGTCGTTAGCTTTTTTCTGCATAAACCTCCTCTCATTTCCCAATTAGCAAATCCTTTGAAAATTTCATATTGAGGGAAAGTGTCGTTGACTACATAGTTTTCATAATATCTCTGCAGGGAAGAGGCTTCCAATTCTTCAAAAATGTCAGGAATCTTTAGAGACACAATAAACTTTTCTAACTCGGTTTTGATAGGAATTTATTCAAGATCCATTAATTTCACACCTGTAAAGATACTTAGGGCAAAATCAATTCCTCCAATGATCTTATAATAATTTATAACTTAAAGAGTCCAGATCATTTCATCAGTGTATACACTAGACCATAAATCAGATAAACTCCTAAAAAAGAGTTTCACCTTCATATTTGGTAAAGGAAATATTTTTACCAATGTATCATCTAGGCCCAGAGAAACACCTAAATTCTTGGATTGCCATGCTTGGCACTTTCTTATCCAAGTATTTCTTCTTAACCTCATTCCTACCACCTTTTTTATTTCTTCTGCAAGATGAACTGCATGACCTTCAAAAATTCTATATCTATCTACAAAAGTAGCAAAATTATCATCCGTTGAACATTTGCCTGGAATATCAAAAAATGAACCTGTACAAGTCCTGACTGCCTAATTCATGTCTCTTGTTAGTGAATCTGTCAAAAAATTTGAATTTCTCGGGATCCACTCAACTTCAAAGTCGAATTGTTGGAACCAGATCTGCCAAGCTAGAATCCTTCCTTTAGTAATTTGTCTTGATATTTTGGCAAATAGAAAATATTTGAAATTCCTGGAATCTGTTCTGATCAAAATTTTTACGGGAGTAAGATATACCTCAAATCGTTGTATCCCGTTGAATATAGCCAATGTTTCCTTTTTGGCTATGAAATAATTCTTCTGGCTAGGTGTAAATTCACCAGAAGCATATGCACAGAGTTTTTCTTCAGATTTACCTTCACTGTCTTTTCTTTGTTCTAATAGAACGGCTGCCCAAAAATCTAAAGAAGCGTCAGTCTATAAGATAAGCAAACCATCGCCTTGTGGCTGAAGCTTTGGCAGGTGTTGACACTCTTCTTTCAATTGTTTAACAGCTTCTGTTGCTTCTTGTGACCATCCCTGTTTGAGATGTTGTCTGATTGCTGCTGTCTTCTTTGTCAAATTTGGAATATACTTGTGAAGATAATTCAAAACTCCCAAGAATCTTTGAATTGTCTTGCTATCCTTCAATTCATCAGGGAATTGTGTCAACTTTGTTAAAACATGAGGTTGCAATTGCACCATTGACAACATTAATTCCCAGAAAATCAATACTATCTTGGAATAAAGACATTTTTCTTTCTGACAGGACTATACCATGTTGTTGAACTTCTTTCGGGAAAATCTCTAAATGCTCTAGATGAGTATGTACATCTGGACTATGAATAAGAATATCATCTATGTATGTTACAATGAAATCATATTTAGCAAAAATAAAATCCATTCTGTGTTGGAAGAATGCAGGGGCGTTTTTTAAACCGAAAGGAACAACCTTTCACTGGTAAAATCCGGCTGGACAAATGAAAGCGGTTTTATGCCGTCTTCTGGCTGGATCTGAATCTAATAATACCCTGACTTCATGTCAAACTTACTAAACACCTTGCTATGCTGAATTTTCTGTATGATTGTCTCAGGCCTTGGCAATGGATAATTAAAGCTCTGATTAATGGCATTGAGGGGTTTATAAATTTATCACCATTCTTGGTTTACCCCTGACTATCTCAGAGTGATTCCTCACTAGAAAAGCTGAGCAAGAATAATGAGATTCACTCGGATCAATGAGCTGCATCTGTAACAGTTCTTTTATCTGCTTCTTTATTTCCTGCTCATCAGAAGGGGTGCAGGGAATCATCTTACCTTTTACTTCATTGTCATGAAAGGTTATGATATCTTGCATCGAGCTCTCTGTTTCCCAAAAGTGCTGTGGGTTTTCTGAGCAACTTTTTAAAAGTCTTTGATGGATATCACCTTGTTCTGTAGACCAGTTGGGATCAATACATGCCAATTGTTTTGTTTTAAATTCTTCTCTTTTTTCATTAAATTGCAGGACTTCCTACCAATCATCAAAATCCTTTTGTGGTTTTCTGGCTCCCATCCTTTTCTGGCTATTTTCATACCTAGCTTCTGAATTTGCAATAAATAATCTAGGAACAGAAATAACTTTCTTTTCCAAATTGATAATCAGCTTATCCGGGCTGATTGCTACTGGAAGCATAGAATTTAGAAATGGCATTCCCAACATTAAACTAGCTGAGGGATCAAAATGCTGAATTACACAAATCTTCACAATGCTTCCCCCAACTTTCAAAGAAATGTTGTCTACATAATGTGTTAAACTTACAGATCCTTCAATTGTTTCTGAAACCAGAATGTTTTTTAATGGTTTCCACAGATATTTGAATAAAGATGGTCTATCCAAATTATTTGATCCTCCGGTATCAACAAATGCATCTACATATACCCATTCATTTTTGACCTGAACTTGTACCGGGATGTAGATAAGGCTATTAGTTTTGACTATCTTTTTCAACAATCTGTTCTTTTAATCTCTGGTTGTGGAAGAATTGTTGACATTGTTGTTCTTTTTTCAAATGGACAAAAAGCATTTATTTCTGGCAAAGGTGACGCAGGTTGCTTACCTTGTTTGATTGATAATGATATTGCACTTGCAAATTCATCGTCTGAGTCTTCTGATGTCTCACTTGTGACTTCATAGTCAGTGTCTCTCTCCTCTTCGCTATAATGGTGTTCTTTTGAAAAATCATCATCAGAACATGACGGACAAAAATTCATTTTCTGAACATTCTCTTCTTCTTCAACATCTGATATTTCAGTTAAGATATATACATCTGAAACATCGTCTTCTGAATCTACAACTGACCAATCATCCTGAAATTCTTCTATATCTATACATGCTTTTAGTTTACTAGATGAATTATGGGGACACTTTCTTGCAAAATGTCCTTCTTTCTTACAGATGAAACAACAGTTGTTGTTTTGAGGTCTGGATCTTTTCTTAAAAAATTTGAATTTTCTGAAAGGCTTTTTTGGATTAGAGACTCTCTTGGGTTTGAATCTACCATACCTTTTTGTTTTCTTCTTGTTTCTGAAAGGTGTTCGTGGTAGCATTATTTTGCAGACATCAGAATTGGGTGTGATGTCGTGCGCCTTCTTTTGCCAGCATAAATATTTTACTTTCTCTGTAACTCTAAACAGAAGATCAACCCAATATATTTGATCTAGTCTTTTACTTTGTACATCTAGATCTTTCGTTACGAGGTCTCCTAGATTGCCTGGTAATTTTGACAAAAATGAAATTTTCTGAGCCACATCATTAGAGAGATTAGATTTAAATAACTTGGCCATAAAATCTTTACTGAATTGATCAAGATATTTCAGATCATTTAATTCCATTCGACTAAGATCAGTTATGATATGCTTCTTCTCATCCACTGGTTCTGGCACGAACTGTGTTTTTAATAATAATTCCAATGTGGACAGTTCGGCTTCCATGACGGCTCTTCTTTCTTCTTCAGATGGTCCCATCCACCAGTCATAGACTATTCCAGTCATTCTTTTCTCTGCTAGGACCATGATGGATATATTATCCAACTTTGTAGTAACCTGCATTTGATATAATGCTCCTATCCAAATCCGGATTGATTCTCCATGGTTTGAAGAATTATCTAGATCTAGGATATAGCCACTAATACTAGCTGCATATAGGTATTCTTCAACTCTAGGATATTTATTGACTTCTTTCAAAATATGTGCGTTATTCTGATTATTTATAGATGACAGAATGAAAGATGGGAATTTAGAGGCAGCTTTTTCTAAGGTCATTACTTCCTTCTTTGATTCAAAAGGTTTATCAGATTTAAATGTCCTGGATTCACTGGTTCCAGTGTCTTTGGAAGTACCTTCTCCTGCACTGTTTGCAGTTGTTTCACCCTTTGCTTCCTCTTCTTCCTCCTCTAGATCCCAATAGTTGGGTGCTGACATATCTATATGGAATTTTGGAGTTTCTTTGGCATTTTTCTTTTGTCTTCTTTTTCTCCTTTCTTCCTTTTCTTGCTTCTCTGATTGTTGCTCATCATATAGCAACTTAAGATTGGAATTTATCAGATCAGCTTGTTTGCGTAGATCATCTAGAACATCTTCTGCATGGGCACACCAAGTTGTTAGATAGTTTCCTATCTGATATACTTGGTCCAAATCATTTGGATTCTGTGAATTATGTTCTAGCAATGGGGCACAGTCAACTCTTGTGGATGGCTGTCTGGTATTGGATGAAGAAGTACAAAACTTTGTTTCTGGTGGAAATTTTCCTCCTCTTACAAATCTACGATTTGCATATTGAAATTCCTCTACTGGCGGGAAAGTATTTACATGTTCTAAACATCTTATTTACTGCAAAAAACAGCTTTTCTTCTGGTATATACAACTGATTTGCATACAGTGGCGTATTGGTGGAAGAACTAGGCTCCTCTGGTATAGGAATATGACGATAGAAAGATCTCCTTCCACTATTATGGATTGGTTCATTCTCTGCTGGTAACACATGTTTTTCTGGCAAAACTATTGTTCGTGGTATTCTGGATTGGCTTGGAATGATTTTAACACAACCATCTGACACAGACATTCTTTTGATCAAACTATTTGAACTATCTGCTGCCAGAGACTTATATTGAATGTACCAATCACTAGGCAAGGCTCTGATACCAAATTTAGGGGTGACCGTTTAACAGAGATTATTTATCAAGACATACAGATAATAAGATGAAGCTTTGGTGCATTCGAACTTACTTCTAATTAAAGTCGAAGCTTTCTAAACAGCAGATCTGAGTCAAGCAAACTTCCTCAACCGATCATGCGCGAGCAACACGACCTCTCTCCACGGGTCTTCAAAACTCCAACGCCTTACAGCTCAAGGTTCTTTTGGATACAGGAACTGTCCTCAGACAGGCGGCCCAGTAGGCTTCAATATTAACAAAAACAAGCAGAATACATAAAGCTTATTACAACAAGAAGTCTCAGAGTTCTCTCTCAAGCAATGCTCTATCAAGCGATGCCTTGAACATCTGCAGACTCTTTCTTATATAGAGTTCTAGCTAATCTAATCCTACCTAAGCAATGACATAAAAAGGAAATTATTGAGGGTCCTGTAGGTATTTCTTTCACCAACGGTGTCTACTTAATCTTTTCCAGTACAAATATTCCTGCTACAACATGTGACCACATTATCCCATTGCTAGCAAAAGATTCTACCATGGTCCCATCGGACTCTTATCTGAATCGTCTCATTCTGAAGATCCTGGAGATGGCTCGTACTCATCGAGTATTCTTTGATAGTGGCGGTCTATCCGTCGATTATATTCTTCGTCGATATCTGCTTCTGGGTCCTCGGCATCTGTCATATCGTCTTTTCCTTTGGCATCTTTATCTAAAATTATTGTCCTTCGAGATGCTGCTTTTGAAGATTCTCCCTTTTCCGTATTTGGCTTTATCTTGTGGAGGCCCGGTTGCTGAGGTGTGTACATGGCTTCCTGCTTCTCCCATTTGTTAAGAAAAGGTAAAGCACTTATCTCTATGTCTAGAAAGGAATCTTTGTAGACATTTCGGATTGCAGGTGATCTCTGAACTGCCAGCTCAATGCCGTCTAATAATTCCCACTTAAAAATCTGAAACATATTTGTGGACCCTTCTATAGCATGTTGAACCCATGATCTCCAATTATCACTCATGAAATCTTTATGCTCCCACCCTTGCTCAAAAATTACTGAAGTGCAAATTTTCTTTGAGATCATCAAACTGATAATATGAATAGCATTATTGTTCCAATTGGGTGATCTAGCAATTATGGTGACTAAAGCCTTTTGATTAATTACAAATTTTAAAGCTTTAGGCTCTCCTTGTAAATCTTCCATTTTATATAGAATCTGGAGTTTTTCTATCAACTTTAGGTTTCCGAATTCATGAAACCAGTCGGAATGCTGCTTGATCATTTCTTGATTGTTGCTTGTTTCTATTTCTCCGATTCTTTCATGGCTGAATACCTGTGCGAATGGATTAGGATCAATGCTTTCTCTCAGTCTTAAACTATGAAAATCCCAAGGATATGAGAAAATTCTGAGATACTGTAATGTCCTTTGAATGCACTGGGATACCCTGGTCGTTAGCTTTTTTCTGCATAAACCTCCTCTCATTTCCCAATCAGCAAATCCTTTGAAAATTTCATATTGAGGGAAAGTGTCGCTCATTGCATAGTTTTCATAATATCTCTGCAGGAAAGAAGCTTCCAATTCTTCAAAAATGTCAGGAATCTTTAGAGACACAATAAACTTTTCTAACTCAGTTTTGATAGGAGTTTCTTTAAGATCCATTAATTTCGCACCTGTAAAGATACTTAGGGAAAAATCAATTCCTCTAATGATCTGATAATAATTTAGAACTTTAAGAGTCTAGATCATTTCATCAGTGTATACACTAGACCATAAATCAGATAAACTCCTAAAAAAGAGTTTCACCTTCATATTTGGTAAAGGAAATATTTTTACCAATGTATCAGCTAGGCCCAGAGAAACACCTAAATTCTTGGATTGCCATGCTTGGCACTTTCTTATCCAAGTATTTCTTCTTAACCTCATTCCTACCACCTTTTTTATTTCTTCTGCAAGATGAACTGCATGACCTTCAAAAATTCTAAATCTATCTACAAAAGTAGCAAAATTATCATCCTTTGAACATTTGCCTGGAATATCAAAAATGAACCTGTACAAGTCCTGAATGCCTTATTCATGTCTCTTGTTAGTGAATCTGTCAAAAAATTTGAATTTCCTGGGATCCACTCAACTTCAAAGTCGAATTGTTGGAATCAGATTTTCCAAGCTAGAATCCTTCCTTTAGCAATTTGTCTTGATATTTTGGCAAATAGAAAATATTTGAAATTCCTGGAATCTGTTATGATAAAAAATTTACGTAGTAAGATATACCTCAAATCGCTGTATCCCATTGAATATAGCTAATGTTTCCTTTTCAGCTATGAAATAATTCTTCTGGCTAGGTGTAAATTCACCAGAAGCATATGCACAGAGTTTTTCTTTAGATTTACCTTCACTGTCTTTTCTTTGTTCTAATAGAACGGCTGCCAAAAATCTAAAAAAGCGTTAGTCTGTAAGATAAGCAAACCATCACCTGATGGCTGAGGCTTTGGCAGGTGTTGACACTCTTCTTTCAATTGTTTAATAGATTATGTTGCTTCTTGTGACCATCCCTGTTTGAGATGTCGTCTGATTGGTGCTGTCTTCTCTGTCAAATTTGGAATATACTTGGGAAGATAATTCAAAACTCCCAAGAATCTTTGAATTGTCTTGGTATCCTTCAATTCATCAAGGAATTGTGTCAATTTTGTTAAAACATGAGTTTGAATTTGAATTGCACCATTGACAACATTAATTCCCAGAAAATCAATACTACCTTGGAATAAAGACATTTTTCTTCCTCACAGGACTATACCATGTTGTTGAACTTCTTCAGGAAAATTTCTAGATGCTCTAGATGAGTATGTACATCTGGACTATGAATAAGAATATCATCTATGTATGTTACAATGAAATCATATTTAGCAAAAATAAAATCCATTCTTCACTGCAAGAATGCAAGGGCGTTTTTTAAACCGAAAGGAACAACCTTCCACTGGTAAAATCCGGTTGGACAAATGAAAGCGGTTTTATGTCGGTCTTCTGGCTGGATTTGAATTTGATAATACCCTGACTTCATGTCAAACTTTCTAAACACCTTGCTATGCTGAATTTTCTGCATGATTGTCTCAGGCCTTGGCAATGGATAATTAAATCTTTGAGTAATGGCATTGAGGGGTTTATAATTTATCACCATTCTTGGTTTATCCCTGACTATCTCAGACTGATTCCTCACTAGAAAAGCTGAGCAAGAATAATGAGATTCACTCAACTCAATCAGCTGCATCTGTAACAGTTCTTTTATCTGCTTCTTTATTTCCTGCTCATCAGAAGGGGTGCAGGGAATCATCTTACCTTTTACTCCATTGTCATACAAGGTTATTATCTCTTGCATCGGGCTCTCTGTTTCCCAAATTTGCTGTGGGTTTTCTGAGCAACTCTTTAAAATTCTTTGATGGATATCACCTTGTTCTGTAGACCAGTTGGGATCAATACATGCCAATTGCTTTGTTTTAGATTCTGCTATTTTTTCATAAAATTGCAGGACTTCCTGCCAATCATCAGAATCCTTTTGTGGTTTTCTGGATCCTATCCTTTTCTGGCTATTTTCATACCTAGCTTCTGAATTTGCAATAAATAATCTAGGAACAAAAATAGCTTTGTTTTTCAAATTGATAATCAGCTTATCCTGGCTAATTCTTACTGGAAGCACAGAATTTAGAAATGGCATTCCCAACATTAAACTAGCTGAGGGATCAAGATGCTGAATTGCAGAAATCTTCACAATACTTCCCCCAACTTTCAAAGAAATGTTGTCTACATAATGTGTTAAACTTACAGATCCTCCAATTGTTTCTGAAACCGGAATGTTTTTTAATGGTTTCCACAGAGATTTGAATAAAGATGGTCTAGCCAAATTATTTGATCCTCCGGTATCAACAAATGCATCTACAGATACCCATTCATTTTTGACCTGAACTTGTACCGGGATGTAGATAAGGCTATTAGTTTTGACTATCTTTTTCAATAATGCACTTTCTTCTTTTCTTTTAATCTCTGGTTGTGGAAGAGTTGTTGACACTGTTGTTCTTTTTTCAAATGGACAAAAATCATTTATTTCTGGCAAAGGTGACACAGGTTGCTTACCTTGTTTGACTGTTAATGATACTGCACTTGCAGATTCATCGTCTGAGTCTTCTGATGTCTCACTTGTGACTTCATAGTCAGTGTCACTCTCCTCTTCGCTATAATGGTGTTGTTTTGAAAAATCATCCTCAGAACATGACGGACAAAAATTCATTTTCTGAAAATTCTCTTCTTCTTCAACATCTGATATTTTAGTTAAGATATATACATCTGAAACATCGTCTTCTGAATTTACAACTAACCAATCATCCTGAAATTCTTCTATATCTATACATGCTTTTAGTTTACTAGATGAATTCTGGGGACACTTTCTTGCAAAATGTCCTTCTTTCTTACAGCTGAAACAACAGTTGTTGTTTCGAGGTCTAGATCTTTTCTTCAAAAATTTGAATTTTCTGAAAGGCTTTTTTAGATTAGAGACTCTCTTGGGTTTGAATCTACCATACCTTTTTGTTTTCTTCTTGTTTCTGAAAGGTGTCAATGGTAGCATTATTTTGCAGACATCAGAACTGGGTGTGATGTCGTGCGCCTTCTTTTGCCAGCATAAATATTTTACTTTCTATTTAACTCTAAAAAGAAGGTCAACCCAATATATTTGATCTCGTCTTTTACTTTGTACATCTAGATCTCTCATTACGAGGTCTCCTAGATTGCCTGGTAATTTTGACAAAAATGAAATTTTCTGAGCCACATCATTAGAGAGATTAGCTTTAAATACCTTAGCCATAAAATCTTTACTGAATTGATCAAGATATTTCAGATCTTTTAATTCCATTCGTCTAAGATCAGTTATGATTTGCTTCTTCTCATCCACTGGTTCTGGCACAAACTGTGTTTTTAATAATAATTCCAATGTGGACAGTCCGACTTCCATGACGGCTCTTCTTTCTTCTTCAGATGGTCCCATCCACCAATCATAGACTATTCCAGCCATTCTTTTCTCTGCTAGGACCATGATGGATATATTATCCAACTTTTTAGTAACCTACATTTGATATAATGCTCCTATCCAAATCCGGATTGATTCTCCACGGTTTGAAGAATTATCTAGATCTAGGATATAGCCACTAGTATTAGCTGCATACAGGTCCTCTTCAGTTCTAGGATATTTATTGACTTCTTTCAAAATATGTGCCTTATTCTGATTATTTATAGATGGCAGAATGAAAGATAGGAATTTAGAGGCAGCTTTTTCTGAGGTCATTACTTCCTTCTTTGATTCAAAAGGTTTATCAGATTTAAATGTCCTGGATTCACTGGTTAATTTTCCAGTGTCTTTGGAAGTACCTTCTCCTGCATTGTTTGCAGTTGTTTCTCCCTTTGCTTCCTCTTCTTCCTCCTCTAGATCCCAATAGTTGGGTGCAAACATATCTATATGGAATTTTGGAGTTTTTTTGGCCTTTTTCTTTTGTCTTCTTTTTCTCCTTTCTTCCTTTTCTTGCTTCTCTGATTGTTGCTCATCATATAGCAACTTAAGATTGGCATTTATCAGATCAGCTTGTTTGCCTAGATCATCTAGAACATCTTCTGCATGGGCACACCAAGTGGTTAGATAGTTTCCTATCTGATATACTTGGTCCAAATCATTTGGATTCTGTGAATTATGTTCTAGCAATGGGGCACAGTCAGCTCTTGTGGGTGGCTGTCTGGTATTGGATGAAGAAGTACAAAACTTTGTTTTTGGTGGCCATTTTCCTCCTCTTACAAATCTATGATTTGCATATTGAAATTCCTCTACTGGCGGGAAAGTATTTACATAAGTTCTAAACATCTTATTTACTGCAAAAAACGGCTTTTCATCTGGTATATACAACTGATTTGCAGACAGTGGCGTATTGGTGTAAGAACTACGCTGCTCTTTAATAGGAATATGACGATAGAAAGATCTCCTACCACTATTATGGATTGGTTCATTCTCTGCTGGTAACACACGTTTTTCTGGCAAAACTGTTGGTTGTGGTAATCTGGATTGGCTTGGAATGATTTTAACACAACCATCTGACACATACATTCTTTTGATCAAACTATTTGAACTATCTGCGGCCAAAGACTTATATTGAATGTACCAGTCACAAGGCAAGGCTTCTTTATCATAATGAACACCTTCAATCTGTGCATTGCCTACCCCTACTGCAACACAATCCTTCAGCACTGGCTGTTTTAACTTAGGATGTACAGTATTTGTTAATTGAAAAGAGGTCTGGACTATCACAGACAAATATTTGCTATCATCAACCATTGATAGACCTTGTATTCCAATCAAGGCTTTCCAACAATCTTTGAGATGGACATCGGTTAGACTAATTGCATAATCAGGGTAGATTGTTCCATGTTGGCATCCCGAGGAAAGATTTCCCAGTATAGTTCCTATTCGGGCATGATCATATATATTGTGCCTTGTATCAAAAAGTTCTGCTATACATGGAGTGTTTAAACCATGGCGGAACAATGGGGCTAGTCCTATTCTAATCCCCCCAAAATACAAATAGAAAAATCTCTTTTCAGAATGATATTTTCTAAACTTTCTGATTTCTTCCTCAGAAAACAAATTTAAACCTATGATTTGTACAGATGGACCTTTAATTCTGACTTTTAGTTCAACTTCTTTAAAATAGGCCTTCTTGGTCAATTTGAACATCATAGGAAATAGATAAATTTCTTTTGTATCTAATGCAGGCAGATTCCAGTTTTCCGGGTCTTCGACCTTTTCATGTTCTTCTAAATCTATCTCAAGGGATCTATTCTCTACTTCAGACACAGATTTCTTATCAATGGTCGAGAAAGATCTCAAGAAGCTGGCCATGTTGAACTTTTACAATTCTATTCCAGAGATTGACTGAAGTAGCTTTTATTTACTCAGCACTCGTAAAACAAGATGCTTTTCAAAGGCTACCTGGCTAACTTCAGGCTCTGTCTATAGAATATATATTGTCCAAGGAACGGGGTGACCGTTTAACAGAGATTATTTATCAAGACATACATATAATAAGATGAAGCTTTGGTGCATTCGAACTTACTTCTAATTAAAGTCGAAGCTTTCTAAACAGCAGATCTAAGACAAGCAACCTTCCTCAACCGATCATGCGCGAGGACCATGACCTCTCTCCAAGGGTCTTCAAAACTCCAACGCCTTACAACTCAAGGTTCTTTTGGATACAGGAACTGTCCTCAGACAGGCAGCCCAGTAGGCTTCAATAGAAGTCTCAGAGTTCTCTCTCAAGCAATGCTCTGTCAAGCGATGCCTTGAACATCTGCATACTCTTTCTTATATAGAGTTCTAGCTAATCTAATCCTACCTAAGCAATGACGTAAAAAGGAAATTATTGAGGGTCCTGTCGGTATTTCTTTCACCGATGGTGTCTACTCAATCTTTTCCAGTACAAAGATTCCGGCTACAACATGTGACCACATTATCACATTGCTAGCAAAAGATTCTACCATGGTCCCATTGGACTCCTATCTGAGTCGTCTCGTTCTGAAGATCTTGGAGATGGCTCGTACTCATAGAGTATTCTTTGATAGTGGCGGTCTATCAGTCGATTATATTCTTTGTCGATTTCTGCTTCTGGGTCCTGGGCATCTATCATATCGTCTTTTCCTTTGGCATCTTTATCTAAAATTATTGTCCTTCGAGACGCTGCTTTTGAAGATTCTCCCTTTTCCGTATTTGTCTTTATCTTGTGGAGGCCCGGTTGCTGAGGTGTGTACATGGCTTCCTGCTTATCCCATTTGTTAAGAAAAGGTAAAGCACTTATCTCTATGTCTAGAAAGGAATCTTTATAGACATTTCGGATTGCAGGTGATCTCTGAACTGCCAACTCAATGTCGTCTAATAATTCCCACTTAAAAATCTGAAACATATTTGTGGACCCTTCTATAGCATGCTGAACCCATGATCTGCAATTATCACTCATGAAATCTTTATGCTGCCACCCTTGCTAAAAAATCACTGAAGTGCAAATTTTCTTTGAGATCATCAAACTGATAATATGAATAGCATTATTGTTCCAATTGGGTGATCTAGCAATTATGGTGACTAAAGCCTTTTGATTAATTACAAATTTTAAAGCTTTAGGCTCTCCTTGTAAATCTTCCATTTTATTTAGAATCTGGAGTTTTTCGATCAACTTTAGGTTGCCGAATTCATGAAACCAGTCGGCATGCCGCTTGATCATTTCTTGACTGTTGCTTGTTTCTATTTCTCTGATTCTTTCATGGCTGAATACCTGTGCGAATGGATTCGGATCAATGCTTTCTCTCAGTCTTAAACTATGAAAATCCCATGGATATGAGAACGTTCTGAAATACTCCAATGTCCTTTGAATGCACTGGGATACCCTGGTTGTTAGCTTTTTCCTGCATAAACCTCCTCTGATTTCCCAATCAGCGAATCCTTCGAAAATTTTATATTGAGGGAAAGTGTCGTTGACTGCATAGTTTTCATCATATCTCTGCAGGAAAGAGGCCTCCAATTCTTCAAAAATGTCAGGAATCTTTAGATACACAATAAACTTTTCTAACTCGGTTTTGATAGGAATTTCTTCAAGATCCATTAATTTCGCACCTGTAAAGATACTTAGGGCAAAATCAATTCCTCCAATGATCTGATAATAATTTAGAACTTTAAGAGTTCAGATCATTTCATCAATGTATACACTAGACCATAAATCAGATAAACTCCTAAAAAAGAGTTTCACCTTCATATTTGGTAAAGGAAATATTTTTACCAATGTATCATCTAGGCCCAGAGAAACACCTAAATTCTTGGATTGCCATGCTTGGCACTTTTTTATCCAAGTACTTCTTCTTAACCTCGTTCCTACCACCTTTTTTATTTCTTCTGCAAGATGCATTGCATGACCTTCAAAAATTCTAAATCTATCTACAAAAGTAGCAAAATTATCATCCTTTGAACATTTGCCTGGAATATCAAAAAATGAACCTGTACAAGTCCTGAATGCCTTATTCATGTCTCTTGTTAGTGAATCTGTAAAAAAATTTGAATTTCCTAGGATCCACTCAACTTCAAAGTCGAATTGTTGGAACAAGATCTGCCAAGCTAGAATCCTTCCTTTAGCAATTTGCCTTGATATTTTGGCAAATAGAAAATATTTGAAATTCCTGGAATCTGTTCTGATCAAAAATTTTACGGGAGTAAGATATTCCTCAAATCACTGTATCCCGTTAAATATAACCAATGTTCCTTTTCGGCTATGAAATAATTCTTCTGGCTAGGTGTAAATTCACCAGAAGGATATGCACAAAGTTTTTCTTCTGATTTACCTTCACTGTCTTTTCTTTGTTCTAATAGAACGGCTGCCCAAAAATCTAAAGAAGCGTCAGTCTGTAAGATAAGCAAACCATCACCTGGTGGCTGAAGCTTTGGCAGGTGTTGACACTCTTCTTTCAATTGTTTAACAGCTTTTGTTGCTTCTTGTGACCATCCCTGTTTGAGATGTCGTCTGATTGGTGTTGTCTTCTCTGTCAAATTTGGAATATACTTGTGAAGATAATTCAAAACTCCTAAGAATCTTTGCATTGTCTTGGTATCCTTCAATTCATCAGGGAATTGTGTCAATTTTGTTAAAACATGAGGTTGCATTTGAATTGCACCATTGACAACATTAATTCCCAGAAAATCAATACTATCTTGGAATAAAGACATTTTTCTTTCTGACAGGACTATACCATGTTGTTGAACTAATTTCAGGAAAATTTCTAAATGCTCTAGATGAGTATGTACATCTGGACTATGAATAAGAATATCATGTATGTATGTTACAATGAAATCATATTTAGCAAAAATAAAATCCATTCTTCGCTGGAAGAATGCAGGGGCGTTTTTTAAACCGAAAGGAACAACCTTCCACTGGTAAAATCCGGCTGGACAAATGAAAGCAGTTTTATGTCGGTCTTCTGGCTGCTAAATCTGATAATACCCTGACTTCATGTCAAACTTACTAAACACCTTGCTATGCTGAATTTTCTGCATGATTGTCTCAGGCCTTGGCAATGGATAATTAAAGCTCTGAGTAATGGCATTGAGGGGTTTATAATTTATCACCATCCTTGTTTTACCCCTGACTATCTCAGAGTGATTCCTCAATAGAAAAGCTGAGCAAGAATAATGAGATTCACTCAGCTCAATGAGCTGCATCTGTAACATTTCTTTTATCTGCTTCTTTATTTCCTGCTCATCAGAAGGGGTGCAGGGAATCATCTTACCTTTTACTCCATTGTCATTCAAGGTTATGATCTCTTGCATCGGGCTCTCTGTTTCCCAAAACTGCTGTGGGTTTTCTCAGCAACTCTTTAAAAGTCTTTGATGGATATCACCTTGTTCTGTAAACCAGTTGGGATCAATACATGCCAATTGTTTTGTTTTAGATTCTGCTATTTTTTCATAAAATTGCAGGACTTCCTGCCAATCATCAGAATCCTTTTGTGGTTTTCTGGCTCCTATCGTTTTCTGGCTATTTTCATACCTAGCTTCTGAATTTGCAATAAAAAATCTAGGAACAAAAATAGCTTTCTTTTTCAAATTGATAATCAGCTTATCCTAGCTGATTGTTACGCGAAGCACAGAATTTAGAAATGGCATTCCCAACATTAAACTAGCTGTGGGATCAAAATGATGAATTGCATAAATCTTCACAATACTTCCCCCAACTTTCAAAGAAATGTTGTCTACATAATGTGTTAAACTTACAGATCCTCCAATTGTTTCTGAAACCAGAATGTTTTTTAATAGTTTCCACAGAGATTTGAATAAAGATGGTCTAGCCAAATTATTTGATCCTCCGGTATCAACAAATGCATCTACAGATACCCATTCATTTTTTACCTGAACTTGTACCGAGATGTAGAAAAGGCTATTAGTTTTGACTATATTTTTCAATAATGCACTTTCTTCTGTTCTTTTAATCTCTGGTTGTGGAAGACTTATTGACAGTGTTGTTCTTTCTTCAAATGGACAAAAAGCATTTATTTCTAGCAAAGGTGCCACAGGTTGCTTACCTTATTTGACTGATAATGATACTGCACTTGCAGGTTCATCGTCTGAGTCTTCTGATGTCTCACTTGTGACTTCATAGTTAGTGTCACTCTCCTCTTCGCTATAATGGTGTTCTTCTAAAAAATCATCATCAGAACATGACGGACAAAAATTCATTTTCTGAACATTCTCTTCTTCTTCAACATCTGATATTTCAGTTAAGATATATACATCTGAAACATCGTCTTCTGAATCTACAACTGACCAATCATCCTAAAATTCTTCTATATCTCTACATGCTTTTAGTTTACTAGATGAATTCTCGGGACACTTTCTTGCAAAATGTCCTTCTTTCTTACAGATGAAACAACAGTTGTTGTTTCGAGGTCTGGATCTTTTCTTCAAAAATTTGAATTTTCTGAAAGGCTTTTTTGGATTAGAGACTCTCTTGGGTTTGAATCTACCATACCTTTTTGTTTTCTTCTTGTTTCTGAAAGGTGTCCATGGTAGCATTATTTTGCAGACATCAGAACTGGGTGTGATGTCGTGCACCTTCTTTTGCCAGCATAAATATTTTACTTTCTCTGTAACTCTAAAAAGAAGGTCAACCCAATATATTTGATCTAGTCTTTTACTTTGTACATCTAGATCTTTCGTTACGAGGTCTCCTAGATTGCCTGGTAATTTTGACAAAAATGAAATTTTCTGAGCCACATCATTAAAGAGATTAGCTTTAAGTACCTTAGCCATAAAATCCTTACTGAATTGATCAAGATATTTCAGATCTTTTAATTCCATTCGGCTAAGATCAGTTATGATTTGCTTCTTCTCATCCACTGGTTCTGGCACAAACTGTGTTTTTAATAATAATTCCAATGTGGACAGTCCGGCTTCCATGACGGCTCTTCTTTCTTCTTCAGATGGTCCCATCCACCAATCATAGACTATTCCAGTCATTCTTTTCTCTGCTAGGACCATGATGTATATATTATCCAACTTTGTAGTAACCTGCATTTGATATAATGCTCCTATCCAAATCCGGATTGATTCTCTAGGGTTTGAAGAATTATATAGATCTAGGATATAGCCACTAGTATTAGCTACATACAGGTCTTCTTCAACTCTAGGATATTTATTGACTTATTTCAAAATATGTGCCTTATTCTGATTATTTATAGATGGCAGAATGAAAGATGGGAATTTAGAGGCAGCTCTTTCTAAGGTCATTACTTCCTTCTTTGATTCAAAAGGTTTATCAGATTTAAATGTCCTGGATTCACTAGTTAATTTTCCAGTGTCTTTGGAAGTACCTTCTCCTGCACTATTTGCAGTTGTTTCTCCCTTTGCTTCCTCTTCTTCCTCCTCTAGATCCCAATAGTTGGGTGCAGACATATCTATATGGAATTTTGGAGTTTCTTTGGCCTTTTTCTTTTGTCTTCTTTTTCTCCTTTCTTCCTTTTCTTGCTTCTCTGATTGTTGCTCATCATATAGCAACTTAAGATTGGCATTTATCAGATCAACTTGTTTGCCTAGATCATCTAGAACATCTTCTGCATGGGCACACCAAGTTGTTAGATAGTTTCCTATCCGATATACTTGGTCCAAATCATTTGAGAGAGCATTGCTTGAGAGAGAACTTTGAGACTTCTTGTTGTAATAAGCTTTATGTATTCTGTTTGCTTTTTGTTAATATTGAAGCCTACTGGGCCGCCTGTCCGAGGACAGTTCCTGTATCCAAAAGAACCTTGAGCTGTAAGGCGTTGGAGTTTTGAAGACCCGTGGAGAGAGGTCGTGTTGCTCACGCATGATCGGTTGAGGAAGGTTGCTTGTCTTAGATCTGCTGTTTAGAAAGCTTCGACTTTAATTAGAAGTAAGTTCGAATGCACCAAAGCTTCATCTTATTATCTGTATGTCTTGATAAATAATCTCTGTTAAACGGTCACCCCTAAATTTGGTATCAGAGCCACACCTCGTTCCTTGGACAATATATATTCTATAGACAGAGCCTGAAGTTAGCCAGGTAGCCTTTGAAAAGCATCTTGTTTACGAGTGCTGAGTAAATAAAAGCTACTTCAGTGAATCTCTAGAATAGAATTGTAAAAGTTCAACATGGCCAGCTTCTTGAGATCTTTCTCGACCATTGATAAGAAATCTGTCTAAAGCAGAGAATGAACCAATCCATAATAGTGGAAGGAGATATTTCTATCGTCATATTGCTATACCAGAGGAGCCTAGTTCTTCCACCTATATGCCACTGTATGCAAATCAGTTGTATATACCAGAAGAAAAGCTGTTTTTTGCAGTAAATAAGATGTTTAGAACTTATGTAAATACTTTCCCGCCAGTAGAGGAATTTCAATATGCAAATCATAGATTTATAAGAGGAGGAAAATGGCCACCAAAAACAAGGTTTTGTACTTCCTCATCCAATACCAAACAGCCACCCACAAGCGTTGACTGTGCCCCATTGCTAGAACATAATTCACAGAATCCAAATGATTTGGACCAAGTATATCAGATAGGAAACTATCTAACAACTTGGTGTGCCCATGCAGAAGATGTTCTAGATTGTCTAGGCAAACAAGCTAATCTGATAAATGCTAATCTTAAGTTGCTATATGATGAGCAACAATCAGAGAAGAAAGAAAAGGAAGAAAGGAGAAAAAGAAGACAAAAGAAAAAGGGCAAATAAACTCCAAAATTCCATATAGATATGTCTATACCCAACTATTGGGATCTAGAGGAGGAAGAAGAGGAAGCAAAGGGAGAAACAACTGCAAACAGTGCAGGAGAAGGTACTTCCAAAGACACTGGAAAATTAACCAGTGAATCCAGGACATTTAAATCTGATAAACCTTTTGAATCAAAGAAGGAAGTAATGACCTTAGAAAAAGATGCCTCTAAATTCCCCTCTTTCATACTGCCATCTATAAATAATCAGAATAAGGCACATATTTTGAAAGAAGTCAATAAATATCCTAGAGTTGAAGAAGACTTGTATGCAACTAATACTAGTGGCTATATCCTAGATCTAGATAATTCTTCAAACCCTGGAGAATCAATCCGGATTTGGATAGGAGCAATATATCAAATGCGGGTTACTACAAAGTTGGATAATATATCCATCATGGTCCTAGCAGAGAAAAGAATGACTAGAATAGTCTATGATTGGTGGATGGGACCATCTGAAGAAGAAAGAAGAGCCATCATGGAAGCCGGACTGTCCACATTGGAATTATTATTGAAAACACAGTTCGTGCCAGAACCAGTGGATGAGAAGAAGCAAATCATAACTGATCTTAGCCGAATGGAATTAAAAGATCTGAAATATCTTGATCAATTCAGTAAAGATTTTATGGCTAAGGTATTTAAAGCTAATCTCTCTAATGATGTGGCTCAGAAAATTTCATTTTTGTCAAAATTACCAGGCAATCTAGGAGACCTCGTAATGAAAGATCTAGATGTACAAAGTAAAAGACTAGATCAAATATATTAGGTTGACCTTCTTTTTAGAGTTACAGAGAAAGTAAAATATTTATGCTGGAAAAAGAAGGCGCACGACATCACACCCAGTTCTGATGTCTGCAAAATAATGCTACCATGGACACCTTTCAGAAAAAAGAAGAAAACAAAAAGGTATGGTAGATTCAAACCCAAGAGAGTCTCTAATCCAAAAAAGCCTTTCAGAAAATTCAAATTTTTGAAGAAAAGATCCAGACCTCGAAACAACAACTGTTGTTTCATGTGTAAGAAAGTAGGACATTTTGCAAGAAAGTGTCCCCAGAATTCATCTAGTAAACTAAAAGCATGTATAGATATAGAAGAATTTCAGGATGATTGGTCAGTTGTAGATTCACAAGACGATGTTTCAGATGCATATATGTTAACTGAAATATTAGATGTTGAAGAAGAAGAGAATGTTCAGAAAATGAATTTTTGTCCGTCATGTTTTGATGATGATTTTTTAGAAGAACACCATTATAGCGAAGAGGAGAGTGACACTGACTATGAAGTCATAAGTGAGACATCAGAAGACTCAGACGATGAATCTGCAAGTGCAGTATCATTATCAGTCAAACAAGGTAAGCAACCTGTGTCACCTTTTCCAGAAATAAATGCTTTTTGTCCATTTGAAAAAAGAAAAATAGTGTCAACAAGTCTTCCATAACCAGAGATTAAAAGAACAGAAGAAAGTGCATTGTTGAAAAAGATAGTCAAAACTAATAGCCTTATCTACATCCCGGTAAAAGTTCAGGTCAAAAATGAATGGGTATCTGTAGATGCATTTGTTGATACCAGAGGATCAAATAATTTGGCTAGACCATCTTTATTCAAATCTCTGTGGAAACCATTAAAAAACATTCTAGTTTCAGAAACAATTGGAGGATCTGTAAGTTTAACACATTATGTAGACAACATTTCTTTGAAAGTTGGGGGAAGTATTGTGAAGATTTCTGCAATTCAGAGTTTTGATCCCTCAGCTAGTTTAATGTTGGGAATGCCATTTCTAAATTATGTGCTTCCAGTAACAATCAGCCAGGATAAGCTGATTATCAATTTGAAAAAGAAAGCTATTTCTGTTCCTAGATTATTTATTGCAAATTCAGAAGCTAGGTATGAAAATAGCCAAAAAAGGATAGGGGCTAGAAAACCACAAAAGGATTCTGATGATTGGCAGGAAGTCCTGCAATTTTATGAAAGAAGAGAAGAATCTAAAACAAAACAATTGGCATGTATTGATCCCAACTGGTCTACAGAACAAGGTGATATCCATCAAAGACTTTTAAAGAGTTGCTTAGAAAACCCACAGCAGTTTTGGGAAACAGAGAGCCCGATGCAAGAGATCATAACCTTGCATGACAATGGAGTAAAAGGTAAGATGATTCCGTGCACCCCTTCTGATGAGCAAGAAATAAAGAAGCAGATAAAATAACTGCTACAGATATAGCTCATTGAGCCGAGTGAATCTCATTATTCTTGCTCAGCGTTTCTAGTGAGGAATCACTCTGAGATAGTCAGGGGTAAACTAAGAATGGTGATAAATTATAAACCCCTCAATGCCATTACTCAGAGCTTTAATTATCCATTGTCAAGGCCTGAGACAATCATGCAGAAAATTTAGCATAGCAAGGTGTTTAGTAAGTTTGACATGAAGTCAGGGTATTATCAAATTCAGATCCAGCCAGAAGACTGGCATAAAACTGCTTTCATTTGTCCAGTCGGATTTTACCAGTGGAAGGTTGTTCCTTTCGGTTTAAAAAATGCCCCTGCATTCTTCCAGCGAAGAATGGATTTTATTTTTGCTAAATATGATTTCATTGTAACATACATAGATGATATTCTTATTCATAGTCCAGATGTACATACTCATCTAGAGCATTTAGAAATTTTCCTGAAAGAAGTTCAACAACATGGTATAGTCCTGTCAGAAAGAAAAATGTCTTTATTCCAAGATAGTATTGATTTTCTGGGAATTAATGTTGTCAATGGTGCAATCCAAATGCAACCTCATGTTTTAACAAAATTGACACAATTTCCTGATGAATTGAAGGATACCAAGACAATTCAAAGATTCTTGGGAGTTTTGAATTATCTTCACAAGTATATTCCAAATTTGACAGAGAAGACAGCACCAATCAGAAGACATCTCAAACAGGGATGGTCACAAGAAGCAACAGAAGCTGTTAAACAATTGAAAGAAGAGTGTCAACACCTGCCAAAGCTTCAGCCACCTGGTGATGGTTTGCTTATCTTACAGATTGACGCTTCTTTAGATTTTTAGGCAGCCGTTCTATTAGAACAAAGAAAAGACAATGAAGGTAAATCTGAAGAAAAACTCTGTGCATATGCTTCTGGTGAATTTACACCTAGCCAGAAGAATTATTTCATAGCCGAAAAGGAAACATTGGCTATATTCAATGGGATACAGCGATTTCAGGTATATCTTACTCCCTTAAAATTTTTGATCAGGACAGATTCCAGGAATTTCAAATATTTTCTATCTGCCAAAATATCAGGACAAATTGCTAAAGGAAGGATTCTAGATTGGCAGATCCGGTTCCAACAATTCGAATTTGAAGTTGAGTGGATCCCAGGAAATTCAAATTTTTTGACAGATTCACTAACAAGAGACATGAATAAGGCATTCAGGACTTGTACAGGTTCATTTTTTGATATTCTAGGCAAATGTTCAAAGGATGATAATTTTGCTACTTTTGTAGATAGATTTAGAATTTTTGAAGGTCATGCAGTTCATCTTGCAGAAGAAATAAAAAAGGTGGTAGGAATGAGGTTAAGAAGAAATACTTGGATAAGAAAGTGCCAAGCATGGCAATCCAATAATTTAAGTGTTTCTCTTGGCCTAGATGATACATTGGTAAAAATATTTCCTTTACCAAATATGAAGGTGAAACTCTTTTTTAGGAGTTTATCTGATTTATGGTCTAGTGTATACACTGATGAAATGATCTAGACTCTTAAAGTTCTAAATTATTATCAGATCATTGGAGGAATTGATTTTGCCCCAAGTATCTTTACAAGTGCGAAATTAATGGATCTTGAAGAAATTCCTATCAAAACCGAGTTAGAAAAGTTTATTGTCTCTAAAGATTCTTGACATTTTTGAAGAATTGGAAGCCTCTTTCCTGCAGAGATATGATGAAAACTATGCAGTCATGGACACTTTCCCTCAATATGAAATTTTCGAAGGATTTGCTGATTGGGAAATCAAAGGAGGTTTATGCAGAAAAACGCTAACGACCAGGGTATCCCAATGCATTCAAAGGACATTGCAGTATCTCAGAACTTTCTCATATCCTTGGGATTTTCATGGTTTAAAACTGAGAGAAAGCAATGATCCTAATCCATTCGTACAGGTATTCAGGCATGAAAGAATCAGAGAAAAAACAAGCAACAATCAAGAAATGATCAAGCAGCGTGCCGACTGGTTTCATGATTTTGGCAACCTAAAGTTGATAGAAAAACTCCAGATTCTAAATAAAATGGAAGATTTACAAGGAGAGCCTAAAGCTTTAAAATTTGTAATTAATCAAAAGGCTTTAGTCACCATAATTGCTAGATCACCCAATTGGAACAATAATGCTATTCATATTATCAGTTTGATGATCTCAAAGAAAATTTGCACTTCAGTAATTTTTTAGCAAGGGTGGCAGCAGAAAGATTTCATGAGTGATAATTGCGGATCATGGGTTCAGCATGCTATAGAAGGGTCCACAAATATGTTTGAGATTTTTAAGTGGGAATTATTAGATGGCATTGAGCTGGTAGTTCAGAGATCACCTGCAATCCGAAATGTCTATAATGATTCCTTTCTAGACATAGAGATAAGTGCTTTACCTTTTCTTAACAAATGGGAGAAGGAGGAAGCCATGTACACACCTCAGCAACCGGGCCTCCGCAAGATAAAGACAAATACGGAAAAGGGAGAATCTTCAAAAGCAGCATCTTGAAGGACAATAATTTTAGATAAATATGCCAAAGGAAAAGACGATATGACATATGCCCAGGTCCCAGAAGCAGATATTGACGAAGAATATAATCGATTGATAAACTGCCACTATCAAAGAATACTCGATGAGTACGAGCCATCTCCAGGATCTTCAGAATGAGACGATTCGGATAAGAGTCCGATGCGACCATGGTAGAATCTTTTGCTAGCAATGTGATAATGTGGTCACATGTTGTAGCAAGAATCTTTGTATTGGAAAAGATTGAGTAGACACCGTCGGTGAAAGAAATACCGACAGGACCCTCAATAATTTCCTTTTTACGTCATTGCTTAGGTAGGATTAGATTCGCTAGAACTCTATATAAGAAAGAGTCTGCAGATGTTCAAGGCATCACTTGACAGAGCATTGCTTGAGAGAGAACTCTGAGACTTCTTGTTGTAATAAGCTTTATGTATTCTGCTTGTTTTTGTTAATATTGAAGCCTACTGGGCTGCCTGTCTGAGGACAGTTCCTGTAACCAAAAGAACCTTGAGTTGTAAGGCGCTGGAGTTTTGAAGACCCGTGGAGAGAGGTCGTGTTGCTCGCGCATGATCGGTTGAGGAAGGTTGCTTGTCTCAGATCTGCTGTTTAGAAAGCTTCGACTTTAATTAGAAGTAAGTTCGAATGCACCAAAGTTTCATCTTATTATCTGTATGTCTTGATAAATAATCTCTGTTAAACGGTCACCCCTAAATTTGGTATCAGAGCCACACCCTGTTCCTTGGACAATATATATTCTATAGACAGAGCCTGAAGTTAGCCAGGTAGCCTTTGAAAAGCATCTTGTTTTACGAGTGCTGAGTAAATAAAAGTTGCTTCGGTCAATCTCTAGAATAGAATTGTAAAAGTTCAACATGGCCAGCTTCTTGAGATCTTTCTATCGTCATATTCCTATACCAGAGGAGCCTAGTTCTTCCACCAATATGCCACTGTCTGCAAATCAGTTGTATATACCAGAAGAAAAGCCGTTTTTTGCAGTAAATAAGATGTTTAGAACTTATGTAAATACTTTCCCGCCAGTAGAGGAATTTCAATATGCAAATCATAGATTTGTAAGAGGAAAATGGCCACCAAAAACAAAGGTGTTTACTTCTTCATCCAATACCAGACAGCCACCCACAAGAGCTCACTGTACCCCATTGCTAGAACATAATTCACAGAATCCAAATGATTTGGACCAAGTATATCAGATAGGAAACTATCTAACAACTTGGTGTGCCCATGCAGAAGATGTTCTAGATGATCTAGGCAAACACGCTGATCTGATATATGCCAATCTTAAGTTGCTATATGATGAGCAACAATCAGAGAAGCAAGAAAAGGAAGAAAGGAGAAAAAGAAGACAAAAGAAAAAGGCCAAAGAAACTCCAAAATTCCATATAGATATGTCTGCACCCAACTATTGGGATCTAGAGGAGGAAGAAGAGGAAGCAAAGGGAGAAACAACTGCAAACAGTGCAGGAGAAGGTACTTCCAAAGACACTGGAAAATTAACCAGTGAATCCAGGACATTTAAATCTGATAAACCTTTTGAATCAAAGAAGGAAGTAATGACCTTAGAAAAAACTGCCTCTAAATTCCCATATTTCATTTTTCCATCTATAAATAATCAGAATAAGGCACATATTTTGAAAGAAGTCAATAAATATCCTAGAGTTGAAAAAGACCTGTATGCAGCGAATACTAGTGGCTATATCCTAGATCTAGATAATTCTTCAAACCGTGGAGAATCAATCTGGATTTGGATAGGAGCATTATATCAAATGCAGGTTACTACAAAGTTGGATAATATATCCATCATGGTCCTAGCAGAGAAAAGAATGACTGGAATAGTCTATGATTGGTGGATGGGACCATCTGAAGAAGAAAGAAGAGCCGTCATGGAAGTCGGGCTGTCCACATTGGAATTATTATTAAAAACACAGTTCGTGCCAGAACCAGTGGATGAGAAGAAGCAAATCATAACTGATCTTAGCCGAATGGAATTAAAAGATCTGAAATATCTTGATCAATTCAGTAAAGATTTTATGGCTAAGGTATTTAAAGCTAATCTCTCTAATGATGTGGCTCAGAAAATTTCATTTTTGTCAAAATTACCAGGCAATCTAGGAGACCTCGTAATGAAAGACCTAGATGTACAAAGCAAAAGACTAGATCAAATATATTGGGTTGACCTTCTTTTTAGAGTTACAGAGAAAGTAAAATATTTATGCTGGCAAAAGAAGGCGCACGACATCATGCCCAGTTCTGATGTCTGCAAAATAATGGTACCATGGACACCTTTTAGAAACAAGAAGAAAACAAAAAGGTATGGTAGATTCAAACCCAAGAGAGTCTTGAATCCAAGAAAGCCTTTCATAAAATTCAAATTTTTTAAGAAAAGATCTAGACCTCGAAACAACAACTGTTGTTTCATCTGTAAGAAAGAAGGACATTTTGCAAGAAAGTGTCCCCAGAATTCATCAAGTAAACTAAAAGCATGTATAGATATAGAAGAATTTCAGGATGATTGGTCAGTTGTAGATTCAGAAGACGATGTTTCAGATGTATATATTTTAACTGAAATATCAGATGTTGAAGAAGAAGAGAATGTTCTGAAAATGAATTTTTGTCCGTCATGTTTTGATGATGATTTTTCAGAAGAACACCATTATAGCGAAGAGGAGAGTGACACTGACTATGAAGTCACAAGTGAGACATCAGAAGACTCAGACGATGAATCTGCAAGTGCAATATCATTATCAGTCAAACAAGATAAGCAACCTGTGTCACATTTGCCAGAAATAAATGCTTTTTGTCCATTTGAAAAAAGAACAACAGTGTCAACAAGTCTTCCACAACCAGAGATTAAAAGAACAGAAGAAAGTGCATTGTTGAAAAATATAGTCAAAACTAATAGCCTTATCTTCCTCCCCGTACAAGTTTAGGTCAAAAATGAATGGGTATCTATAGATGCATTTGTTGATACTGGAGGATCAAATAATTTGGCTAGACCATCTTTATTCAAATCTCTGTGGAAACCATTAAAAACCATTCTGGTTTCAGAAACAATTGGAGGATCTGTAAGTTTAACACATTATGTAGACAACATTTCTTTGAAAGTTGGGGGAAGTATTGTGAAGATTTCTACAATTCAGCATTTTGATCCCTCAACTAGTTTAATGTTCGGAATGCCATTTCTAAATTCTATGCTTCCAGTAACAATAAGCCAGGATAAGCTGATTATCAATTTGAAAAAGAAAGCTATTTCTGTTCCTAGATTATTTATTGCAAATTCAGAAGCTAGGTATGAAAATAGCCAGGAAAGGATAGGAGCCAGAAAACCACAAAAGGATTCTGATGATTGGTAGGAAGTCCTGCATTTTTATGAAAAAAGAGTAGAATCTAAAACAAAACAATTGGCATGTATTGATCCCAACTGGTCTACAGAACAAGATGATATCCATCAAAGGCTTTTAAAGAGTTGCTGAGAAAACCCACAGTAGTTTTGGGAAACAGAGAGCCCGATGCAAGAGGTCATAACCTTGAATGACAATGGAGTAAAAGGTAAGATGATTCCCTGCACCCCTTCTGATGAGCAAGAAATAAAGAAGCAGATAAAAGAACTGTTACAGATGCAGCTCATTGAGCTGAGTGAATCTCATTATTCTTGCTCAGCTTTTCTATTGAGGAATCACTCTGAGATAGTCAGGGGTAAACCAAGGATGGTGATAAATTATAAACCCCTCAATGCCATTACTCAGAGCTTTAATTATCCATTGCCAAGGCCTGAGACAATCATGCAGAAAATTCAGCATAGCAAGGTGTTTAGTAAGTTTGACATGAAGTCAGGGTATTATCAGATTCAGATCCAGCTAGAAGACCGGCATAAAACCGCTTTCATTATTCCATCCGGATTTTACCAGTGGAAGGTTGTTCCTTTCGGTTTAAAAAATGCCCCTGCATTCTTCCAGCGAAGAATGGATTTTATTTTTGCTAAATATGATTTCATTGTAACATACATAGATGATATTCTTATTCATAGTCTAGATGTACATACTCATCTAGAGCATTTAGAAATTTTCCTGAAATAAGTTCAACAACATGGTATAGCCCTGTCAGAAAGAAAAATGTCTTTATTCCAAGATAGTATTGATTTTCTGGGAATTAATGTTGTCAATGGTGCAATTCAAATGCAACCTCATGTTTTAACAAAATTGACACAATTCCCTGATGAATTGAAGGATACCAAGACAATTCAAATATTCTTGGGAGTTTTGAATTATCTTCACAAGTATATTCCAAATTTGACAGAGAAGACAGCACCAATCAAACGACATCTCAAACAGGGATGGTCACAAGAAGCAACACAAGTTGTTAAACAATTGAAAGAAGAGTGTCAACACCTGCCAAAGCTTCAGCCACCAGGTGATGGTTTGCTTATCTTACAAACTGACGCTTCTTTAGATTTTTGGGCAGCTGTTCTATTAGAACAAAGAAAAGACAGTGAAGGTAAATCTGAAGAAAAACTCTGTGCATATGCTTCTGGTGAATTTACACCTAGCCAGAAGAATTATTTCATAGCCGAAAAGGAAACATTGGCTATATTCAACGGGATACAGTGATTTCAGGTATATCTTACTCCTGTAAAAATTTTTATCAGAACAGATTCCAGGAATTTCAAATATTTTCTATTTGCCAAAATATCAAGACAAATTGCTAAAGGAAGGATTCTAGCTTGGCAGATCTGGTTCCAACAATTCGACTTTGAAGTTGAGTGGATCCCAGGAAATTCAAAATTTTTGACAGATTCACTAACAAGAGACATGAATAAGGCATTCAGGACTTGTACAGGTTCTTTTTTTGATATTCCAGACAAATGTTCAAAGGATGATAATTTTGCTACTTTTGTAGATAGATTTAGAATTTTTGAAGGTCATGCAGTTCATCTTGCAGAAGAAATAAAAAAGGTGGTAGGAATGAGGTTAAGAAGAAATACTTGGATAAGAAAGTGCCAAGCATGGCAATCCAAGAATTTAGGTGTTTTTCTGGGCCTAGATGATATATTGGTAAAAATATTTCATTTACCAAATATGAAGGTGAAACTCTTTGTTAGGAGTTTATCTGATTTATGGTCTAGTGTATACACTGATGAAATGATCTGGACTCTTAAAGTTCTAAATTATTATCAGATCATTGCAGGAATTGATTTTGCCCTAAGTATCTTTACAGGTGCGAAATTAATGGATCTTGAAGAAATTCCTATCAAAACCGAGTTAGAAAAGTTTATTGTGTCTCTAAAGATTCCTGACATTTTTGAAGAATTAGAAGCCTCTTTCCTGCAGAGATATGATCAAAACTATGCAGTCAGCGACACTTTCCCTCAATATGAAATTTTCGAAGGATTTGCTAATTGGGAAATCAGAGGAGGTTTATGCAGAAAAAAGCTAACGACCAGGGTATCCCAGTGCATTCAAAGGACATTGCAATATCTCAGAGCTTTCTCATATCCTTGGGATTTTCATATTTTAAGACTGAGAGAAAGCATTGATCCTAATCCATTCGCACAGGTGTTCAGCCATGAAAGAATCAGAGAAATAGAAACATGCAACAATCAAGAAATGATCAAGCAGCATGACCACTGGTTTCATGAATTCGGCAACCTAAAGTTGATAGAAAAACTCGAGATTCTAAATAAAATGGAAGATTTACAAGGAGAGCCTAAAGCTTTGTAATTTGTAATTAATCAAAAGGCTTTAGTCACCATAATTGCTAGATCACCCAATTGGAACAATAATGCTATTCATATTATCAGTTTGATGATCTCAAAGAAAATTTGCACTTCAGTAATTTTTGAGCAAGGGTGGCAGCATAAAGATTTCATGAGTGATAATTGCAGATCATGGGTTCAGCATGCTATAGAAGGGTCCACAAACATGTTTCAGATTTTTAAGTGGGAATTATTAGACGGCATTGAGCTGGCAGTTCAGAGATCACCTGCAATCCGAAATGTCTATAAAGATCCTTTCTAGACATAGAGATAAGTGCTTTACCTTTTCTTAACAAATGGGAGAAGCAGGAAGCCATGTACACACCTCAGCAACCGGGCCTCCGCAAGATAAAGACAAATACGGAAAAGGGAGAATCTTCAAAAGCAACATCTCGAAGGACAATAATTTTAGATAAAGATGCCAAAGGAAAAGACGATATGACAGATGCCCAGGACCCAAAAGCAGATATCGACGAAGAATATAATCCACTGATAGACCGCCACTATCAAAGAATACTCGATGAGTACAAGCCATCTCCAGGATTTTCAAAACGAGACGATTCGGATAGGAGTCCGATGGGACCATGGTAGAATCTTTTGCTAGCAATGTGATAATGTGGTCACATGTTGTAGCAGGAATCTTTGTACTGGAAAAGATTGAGTAGACACTGTCAGTGAAAGAAATACCGACAGGACCCTTAATAATTTCCTTTTTACGTCATTGCTTAGGTAGGATTAGATTAGCTAGAACTCTATATAAGAAAGAGTCTGCAGATGTTCAAGGCATCACTTGACAGAGCATTGCTTGAGAGAGAACTCTGAGACTTCTTGTTGTAATAAGCTTTATGTATTCTTCTTGTTTTTGTTAATCTTGAAGCCTACTGGGCCGCCTGTCTGAGGACAGTTCTTGTATCCAAAAGAACCTTCAGCTGTAAGGCGTTGAAGTTTTGAAGACCCGTGGAGAGAGGTCGTGTTGCTCGCGCATGATCGATTGAGGAAGGTTGCTTGTCTCAGATCTGCTGTTTAGAAAGCTTCAACTTTAATTAGAAGTAAGTTCGAATGCACCAAAGCTTCATCTTAATATCTATATGTCTTGATAAATAATCTCTGTTAAACGGTCACCCCTAAATTTGCCATCATAGAAAACTGCTTTGGTGCATTCGATATTACTTCTAATTAGAAGTAAAGATCATACAGTTCGTTAAACAAGACCTACAGAGGTCGTTAATTATTTGGTATCAGAGAGCCAAAGATGGTCTAGCCAAATTATTTGATCCTCCAGTATCAACAAATGCATCTACAGATACCCATTCATTTTTGACCTGAACTTGTACCCAGGGTGTTACTTCAAGATATACACTATAATAAGCTTTAAATTGTCGTTGACTGCATAGTTTTCATCAGAGACAAGCAACCTTTGAAGACCTGTGGAGAGAGGTCGTGTTGCTCACGCATGATCGGTTGAGGAAGGTTGCTTGTCTCAGATCTGCTGTTTAGAAAGCTTCGACTTTAATTAGAAGTAAGTTCGAATGCACCAAAGCTTCATCTTATTATATGTATGTCTTGATAAATAATCTCTGTTAAACGGTCACCCCTAAATTTGGTATCAGAGCCACACCCCGTTCCTTGGACAATATATATTCTATAGACAGAGCCTAAAGTTAGCCAGGTAGCCTTTTAAAAGCATCTTGTTTTATGAGTGCTGAGTAAATAAAAGTTGCTTCAGTCAATCTCTGGAATAGAATTGTAAAAGTTCAACATGGCCAGCTTCTTGAGATCTTTCTCGACCATTGATAAGAAATCTGTGTCTGAAGTAGAGGAATTTCAATATGCAAATCATAGATTTGTAAGAGGAGGAAAATGGCCACCAAAAAGAAAGTTTTGTACTTCTTCATCCAATACCAGTCAGCCACCCACAAGAGCTGACTGTGCCCCATTGCTAGAACATAATTCACAGAATCCAAATGATTTGGACCATGTATATCAAATAGGAAACTATCTAACAACTTGGTGTACCCATGCAGAAGATGTTCTAAATGATCTAGGCAAACAAGATGATCTGATAAATGCCAATCTTAAGTTGCTATATGATGAGCAACAATTAGAGAAGCAAGAAAAGGAAGAAAGGAGAAAAAGAAGACAAAAGAAAAAGGGTAAAGAAACTCCAAAATTCCATATAGATATGTCTGCACCCAACTATTTGGATCTAGAGGAGGAAGAAGAGGAAGCAAAGGGAGAAACAACTGCAAACAGTGCAGGAGAAGGTACTTCCAAAGACACTGGAAAATTAACCAGTGAATCCAGGACATTTAAATCTGATAAACCTTTTGAATCAAAGAAGGAAGTAATGACCTTAGAAAGAGCTGCCTCTAAATTCCCAACTTTCATTCTGCCATCTATAAATAATCAGAATAAGGCACATATTTTGAAAGAAGTCAATAAATATCCTAGAGTTGAAGAAGACCAGTGTGTAGCGAATAATAGTGGCTATATCCTAGATCTAGATAATTCTTCAAACCGTGGAGAATCAATCCAGATTTGGATAGGAGCATTATATCAAATGCAGGTTACTACAAAGTTGGATAATATATCCATCATGGTCCTAGCAGAGAAAAGAATGACTGGAATAGTCTATGATTGGTGGATGGGACCATCTGAAGAAGAAAGAAGAGCCGTCATGGAAGCTGGACTGTCCACATTGGAATTATTATTAAAAACACAGTTCGTGCCAGAACCAGTGGATGAGAAGAAGCAAATCATAACTGATCTTCGCCGAATGGGATTAAAAGATCTGAAATATCGTGATCAATTCAGGAAAGATTTTATGGCTAAGGTATTTAAAGCTAATCTCTCTAATGATGTGGCTCAGAAAATTTCATTTTTGTCAAAATTACCAGGCAATCTAGGAGACCTCGTAATGAAAGATCTAGATGTACAAAGTAAAAGACTAGATCAAATATATTGGGTTGACCTTCTTTTTAGAGTTACAGAGAAAGTAAAATATTTATGCTGGCAAAAGAAGGCGCACGACATCACACCCAGTTCTGATGTCTGCAAAATAATGCTACAATGGACACATTTCAGAAACAAGAAAAAAACAAAAAGGTGTGGTAGATTCAAACCCAAGGGAGTCTCTAATCCAAAGAATCCTTTCAGAAAATTCAAATTTTTGAAGAAAAGAACCAAACCTCGAAACAACAACTGTTGTTTCATCTGTAAGAAAGAAGGAAATTTTGCAAGAAAGTGTCCCCAGAATTCATCTAGTAAACTAAAAGCATGTATAGATATAGAAGAATTTTAGGATGATTAGTCAGTTGTAGATTCAGAAGACGATGTTTCAGATGTATATATATATATATATTTATTTATTTTTGAATTGATCGGAGAATCCACAGTGTAAACATTTTTGAACCAACGTTTCGAATCCCAAGTGGGATCCATCATCAGGGTTGAAGAATGATGATAAAAGAAGAGCAAGCAGGGAGAATAAATACTAACGAGGCCAAAACTATCTAAGGAGGAACAAACAGTCGGCTAGAACCCTAATTTTAATTTATTATTATTTTTATCATTTTTATTATATTTTATTTTAATTATTCTTAATAATTAACATTCAAATAAATTAATATAATAATAACTTATACGTTAATTAATGTAATATTAATATTAATATGATAATTAATAATTATTATATAATAAATAATTAACTATTACTAAATAATAATAATTAAAATTTTCTTTTTTATAATACCAATTATTAATTAATAACTAAATTAATAAGATCAAAACATATTATAAATGAATAATATTTACAGCTAACCTAAATAATAAATTTCTAAATCATATTAATTGATTAATATATTAATTTAAATTATATTAGAAAATATAAATAATTAATAATTAAAATAGATGAATATAATAATTCATATATTAATTAATAAGATAGCTGATAAATAAATTAACATAGACTTTTTATATAAAATCTTTTTATATAATTAAAATAATAATGATCAACTACTTGATTTCAAAATAAATTAAATTAATAAATATTTGATCTTATTAATAATTAATTATTTATACTAGATTAATATAATAATTCATATATTTATAAAATAACTAATGTATAAATCAAAATTAATATTAATAATCAATTATTTTATAATAAATAATTAATTTCTATTTTTATTTTATAATAAATAATTAATATCTATTTTTATTTTTATTTGAATAATGTATAATAATTGATAATTATTATTCTTATTATATAATAATAATTAAATATTATATTAATAATTATTATTATTATTAATTAATTATAAAATTAATGTCTTATAATAAATTAATAATTCTTATAATAAATATTATAAAGAATAAACTAATAAATTCTATATATTTATTACATTATATTAGAAAACATAAATAGTTAATATATAGTTAACTAATGAATAAATTCATTGATAGCTAGAAAGAAATTAAATTATTATAGAATAAAAGAGGACAACATACCTGAGGACGCATTACCTGGGGATGGGATGGCGACTTTTAACTTCATTGATCAAGGGCAGCCAGCTTCCGCTAATTTCCAAACCATTGTCTCTGTTCAGATTCTGAGGATACTTCATAATTTCAAGAGCTTCTCTGATCTTCCGTCTTTGATGGTGTTCCTCTCTTGCGATAATCGAAGCGTTTTCCAGGCAAATATGGTGCTTAGTCTTCAAGGAGTGTTCTGCCAGTGCTGAGGTACGAGATCTTCCATTCTTGATATCAGCGCCATGTTCTTTGAGCCTAGTCTGGAGGGAGCGACCTGTTTCACCTATGTAGCCTTTTCCATAAGAGCAGTCTATCTTATAGACTCCCTTAAGCTGAAGATTGTCAATATCATCTTTAACAGACTTCAAACCTTGTCTGATGGTACCCGGAGCTGAGAAATGAGTGAAAATGTTCTTCTTCCTTAGGATTTTTGCGATTTTGTCTGTAACACCAAGGATATAAGGAAGAAAAATCTTACCTTGAGGCTGATCTTGCGCCTTATGCTCATGGGATGACAACTTTCTTTCAGCTCTCTCTATGGCTTTTTTAATCTCATGCTCTTTGTAGCCTATATTCTTGAAAACTGAAACCAAATGCCTCTTTTCTTCAATCAGATGCTCTGAGTCAGAAACCTCTTATAACTGCCACAGTTTAGGTGATCATTCATTTTGCGCACATAGTCTTCTTTATCTAAGATGACTGCTGCTCCTCCTTTATCAGCTTTAAGAACCACCACCTTGTCATTGTTTCGCAAAGATTTGAAAGCTTTTTGTTCCTCCCTACTCAGGTTGCTTTTGGGAGCCTTGGCTTTTCTCATGATGAGAGAAATTTCTTGCCTTAATGCTTCTTTTTCATCCAGAGGGAGGTTACTAATCCCATCTTCTATGCTGCATATCATGCTCTCAATGGGTAGGCTTCTAGGAGCAACCGCAAACCCCATACCCTTGCTGAGAACATTGGTTACTAGAGGATCTAATTCTTGGGAAGAAAGGTTGACCACTTTTCTATTAGGTCTTGGCTCACCGGTATTTTCTGAAGACATATCTTTTCCTTTTATCTGGACATTCATGACTAAGCCTTGATTTTTATTGCTTCCCATGCCATCACCAGAGTTCTGAATGCGCTCACAATTATGCGACCTGAGAGTACTTAATGAATTGTATTCAAAGTTATCCTCTTTTGAATCAACAAGACTGTTTTGACCGAAACCGATGACATTGTCTTTTATTAATAAATTAGGGTTATTATTATTAATAGCGCAGTTGTTGTCGTTTCTTCCATCTGCATAATCTATTGAAACCTTTAAACTGTCATCGTTGCTAACTGGTTCAGATGTGTCTTTGGGAGACTTGACACCGCAATCTGCGAAGTTACTGGAATGTTCAACGAATTTCACCTTATTATTATTACTGTCATTAACTGCGCAGCTACTTGTGACAATAAAACCGTTTGCTGCTCCGTGGTTTTCAAGGACTGCGCTGTTTTTAGTTGGATCATCAACGTAGCAGGCACGGTTTCTAAGGATGGAATCATCTGCGCAGCTTTCAAAGGTTTCATCATTTAAATTGCTGGAACTGACAGCGGCATTCACCATGCTGGAACCTTCTGCGAACTGTCTCTCAAATGATTCAACATTCAAACCGCTTACAACTACGCTATCTCCAGAGCTGGAATTCACAATGCTGGAACCTTCTGCGAATTGTCTCCCAAATGATTCAACATTCAAACCGCTTACAACTCTGTCCATTAATCTGCTTGTATTATAATCTACGCTATCTCCAGAGCTAACACTGCTTGGACTACTTCTGCTGCCCCCCATTATGTTGATCAAATTTCTCGGATTACATTTACCTGCGTGGTTTATATTGGAGTTAACTGAAATATTAGATGTTGAAGAAGAAGAGAATGTTCAGAAAATGAATTTTTGTCCGTCATGTTCTGATGATGATTTTTCAGAAGAACACCATTATAGCTAAGAGGAGAGTGACACTGACTATGAAGTCACAAGTGAGACATCAGAAGACTCAGACGATGAATCTGCAAGTGCAGTATCATTATCAGTCAAACAAGGTAAGCAACCTGTGTCACCTTTGCCAGAAATAAATGATTTTTGTCCATTTGAAAAAAGAACAACAGTGTCAACAAGTCTTCCACAACCAGAGATTAAAAGAACAGAAGAAAGTGCATTGTTGAAAAAGATAGTCAAAACTAATAGCCTTATCTACATCCCGGTACAAGTTCAGGTCAAAAATGAATGGGAATCTGTAGATGCATTTGTTGATACCGGAGGATCAAATAATTTGGCTAGACCATCTTTATTCAAATCTCTATGGAAACCATAAAAAAACATTCTGGTTTCAGAAACAATTGGAGGATCTGTAAGTTTAACACATTATGTAGACAACATTTCTTTGAAAGTTGGGGGAAGTATAGTGAAGATTTCTGTAATTCAGCATTTTGATCCCTCAGCTAGTTTAATGTTGGGAATGCCATTTCTAAATTCTATGCTTCCAGTGACAATCAGCCAGGATAAGCTAATTATCAATTTGAAAAAGAAAGCTATTTCTGTTCCTAAATTATTTATTGCAAATTCAGAAGCTAGGTATGAAAATATCCAGAAAAGGATAGGAGCCAGAAAACCACAAAAGGATTCTGATGATTGGCAGGAAGTCCTGCAATTTTATGAAAAAAGAGCAGAATTTAAAACAAAACAATTGGCATGTATTGATCCCAACTGGTCTACAGAACAAAGTGATATCCATCAAAGACTTTTAAAGAGTTTCTCAAAAAACCCACAACAGTTTTGGGAAACAGAGAGCCCGATGCAAGAGATCATAACCTTGCATGACAATGGAGTAAAAGGTAAGATGATTCCCTGCACCCCTTCTGATGAGTGGGAAATAAAGAAGCAGATAAAAGAACTGTTACAGATGCAGCTCATTGAGCCGAGTGAATCTCATTATTCTTGCTTAGCTTTTCTAGTGAGGAATCACTCTTAGATAGTCAGGGGTAAACCAATAATGGTGATAAATTATAAACCCCTCAATGCCATTACTCAGAGCTTTAATTATCCATTGCCAAGGCTTGAGACAATCATGCAGAAAATTCAGCATAGCAAGGTGTTTAGTAAGGTTGACATGAATTCAGGGTATTATCAGATTCAGATCCAGCCAGAAGAAAAGCATAAAACCGCTTTCATTTGTCCAACCGGATTTTACCAGTGGAAGGTTGTTCCTTTCGGTTTAAAAAACGCCCCTGCATTCTTCCACCGAAGAATGGATTTTATTTTTGCTAAATATGATTTCATTGTAACATACATAGATGATATTCTTATTCATAGTCTAGATGTACATACTCATCTAGAGCATTTAGAAATTTTCCTGAATGAAATTCAACAACATGGTATAGTCCTGTCAGAAAGAAAAATGTCTTTATTCCAAGATAGTATTGATTTTCTGGGAATTAATGTTGTCAATGGTGCAATTCAAATGTAACCTCATGTTTTAACAAAATTGACACAATTCCCTGATGAATTGAAGGATACCAAGACAATTCAAAGATTCTTGGGAGTTTTGAATTATCTTCACAAGTATATTCCAAATTTGACACAGAAGACAGCACCAATCAGACGACATCTCAAACAGGGATGGTCACAAGAAGCAACAGAAGCTGTTAAACAATTGAAAGAAGAGTGCCAACACCTGCCAAAGCTTCAGCCACCAGGTGATGGTTTGCTTATCTTACAGACTGACGCTTCTTTAGATTTTTAGTTAGCTGTTTTATTAGAACAAAGAAAAGACAGTGAAGGTAAATTTGAAGAAAAACTCTGTGCATATGCTTCTGGTGAATTTACACCTAGTCAGAAGAATTATTTCATAGCTGAAAAGGAAACATTGGCTATATTCAACGGGATACAGCGATTTAAGGTATATCTTACTCCCATAAAAAATTTGATCAGAACAGATTCCAGGAATTTCAAATATTTTCTATCTGCCAAACTATCAAGACAAATTGCTAAAGGAAGGATTCTAGCTTGGCAGATCTAGTTCCAACAATTCGAATTTGAAGTTGAGTGGATCCCAGGAAATTCAAATTTTTTGACAGATTCACTAACAAGAGACATGAATAAGGCATTCAGGACTTGTACAGGTTCATTTTTTGATATTCCAGGCAAATGTTCAAAGGATGATAATTTTGCTACTTTTGTAGATGGATTTAGAATTTTTTAAGGTCATGCAGTTCATCTTACAGAAGAAATAAAAAAGGTGATAGGAATGAGGTTAAGAAGAAATACTTGGATAAGAAAGTGCCAAGCATGGCAATCCAAGAATTTAGGTGTTTCTCTGGGCCTAGATGATACATTGGTAAAAATATTTCCTTTACCAAATATGAAGGTGAAACTCTTTGTTAGGAGTTTATCTGATTTATGGTCTAGTGTATACACTGATGAAATGATCTAGACTCTTAAAGTTCTAAATTATTATCAGATCATTGGAGGAATTGATTTTGCCCCAAGTATCTTTACAAGTGCGAAATTAATGGATCTTGAAGAAATTCCTATCAAAACCGAGTTAGAAAAGTTTATTGTCTCTAAAGATTCTTGACATTTTTGAAGAATTGGAAGCCTCTTTCCTGCAGAGATATGATGAAAACTATGCAGTCAGCGACACTTTCCCTCAATATGAAATTTTCGAAGGATTTGCTGATTGGGAAATCAAAGGAGGTTTATGCAGAAAAAAGCTAACGACCAGGGTATCCCAGTGCATTCAAAGGACATTGCAATATCTCAGAACTTTCTCATATCCTTGGGATTTTCATAGTTTAAGATTGAGAGGAAGAATTGATCATAATCCATTCGCACAGGTATTCAGCAATGAAAGAATCGGAGAAATAGAAACAAGCAACAATCAAGAAATGATCAAGCAGCATGCCGACTGGTTTCATGAATTCGGCAACCTAAAGTTGATAGAAAAACTCTAGATTCTAAATAAAATGGAAGATTTACAAGGAGAGCCTAAAGCTTTAAAATTTGTAATTAATCAAAAGGCTTTAGTCACCATAATTGCTAGATCACCCAATTGGAACAATAATGCTATTCATATTATCAGTTTGATGATATCAAAGAAAATTTGCACTTCAATAATTTTTGAGCAAGGGTGGCAGCATAAAGATTTCATGAGTGATAATTACAGATCATGGGTTCAACATGCAATAGAAGGGTCCACAAATATGTTTCAGATTTTTAAGTGGGAATTATTAGACGGCATTGAGCTGGCAGTTCAGAGATCACCTGCAATCCGAAATGTCTATAAAGATTCCTTTCTAGACATAGAGATAAGTGTTTTACCTTTTCTTAACAAATGGGAGACGCAGGAAGCCATGTACACACCTCAGCAATCGGGCCTCCACAAGATAAAGACAAATATGGAAAAGGGAGAATCTTCGAAAGCAACAGCTCGAAGGACAATAATTTTAGATAAAGATGCCAAAGGAAAAGACGATATGACAGATGCCCAGGACCCAGAAGCAGATATCGACAAAGAATATAATCGACTGATAGACCGCCACTATCAAAGAATTCTCGATGAGTACGAGCCATCTCCAGGATCTTCAAAATGAGACGATTCGGATAGGAGTCTGATGGGACCATGGTATAATCTTTTGCTAGCAATGTGATAATGTGGTCACATGTTGTAGCAGGAATCTTTGTACTTGAAAAGATTGAGTAGACACCGTCGGTGAAAGAAATACCAACAGGACCCTCAATAATTTCCTCTTTACGTCATTGCTTAGGTAGGATTAGATTAGCTAGAACTCTATATAAGAAAGAGTCTACAGATGTTCAAGGCATCGCTTGATAGAGCATTGCTTGAGAGAGAACTCTGAGACTTCTTGTTGTAATAAGCTTTATGTATTCTGCTTGTTTTTGTTAATATTGAAGCCCACTAGGGCGCCTGTCTGAGGACAGTTCCTGTATCCAAAAGAACCTTGAGATGTAAGGCGCTGGAGTTTTGAAGACCCATGGAGAGAGGTCGTGTTGCTCGCGCATGATCGGTTGAGGAAGGTTGCTTGTCTCAGATCTGCTGTTTAGAAAGCTTCGACTTTAATTAGAAGTAAGTTCGAATACACCAAAGCTTCATCTTATTATCTGTATGTCTTGATAAATAATCTCTGTTAAATGGTCACCCCTAAATTTGGTATCAGAGCCACACCCCGTTCCTTGGACACTATATATTCTATAGACAGAGCCTGAAGTTAGTAACAAATATAAAATAACCAGCTTTATTACCTTTCAATCTTGTTGACCCATGGGGTTCAACAGCTGCTTGGAAAATGTTTCCTAGGATGTAGTCTACTGGAATATCTGCAACTGCAAATTTCAGATTAATGCAATGATGTTCGAAACATATAGAAACTTTTGGAACTTCATAATTGAGCGTTTTCTTGCCCAAGTCTACTACCTTTCTTTCTGCAGAAACCCAGTGTTTTACTGGTATGACTTTTTTGTTCAGAATATTCACATCAGCTCCTGAATCAAGGAGTGTTGTGAGTTCAAACATCTCGCCTTTAATACAAATGTTTATTTTGACATGATGCCGCTGGTAAGAGATAGCTAGCAGCCTCATTTCCTAGAATCTGAATACTGGATCCCTTTTTCCTTCAATGATCTCAACATTTGAATTTCTGGCATGTTCTGTAGTATCCCAATGGGATTTTTCATTTTCTTCTGTAACCCTTTTTCCATTTTTGATTTCAGAAAGTTGAGTTTTTAAAGCAAAGATTTCTACTTTAATATTGTGAATTTCTCTACTCACTTCCCCTAAGGTGAGGAAACGCACCTTATGAGGCTTCTCTTGATGTCTTTGGAAAGATCTAGTATTTCGTTCAAAAGAAGCATCAATAAACAATGGCTTTTTACCTGAGTTTCTAGAAGAGCTAGATTTGAGTTGATCCATGAAGGCTTCAGTTAATCTGTTCTTCATGTCACCATCTTCCATTGCTCTGATTCGAGATAATATTTTTATCTCATCTTCTTCTGTTGCAGCCATTAGAATTTTTCTTTCTAAGGTTTGAAGAAAGTTTCCTCAGAGCTTGAATCACTATATGACTCTAAATCAGAATCATAATGCATTTGACAGGCGCATTCTTCAGATTCACCACAGGAACAAGATGTACTTTCTGAATCTGAATTTCCTTGTATATGTGCTTGTTACTCATCCGGAGATGATGAATCAAAAGATGATTCTTCAAATTGGTGTTGCTGAAGTTGTTCTCTGATGACCACATTTTGGCACTGTTCTGTTGTATGAGAACGTGAGCCATATTTCATGCATTTGATCTGTCCTTCTTTCTTGACTTGTTTTCCTCCCCTTCTGGACACCTTGATGATGTATGTCCAATCTTTCCACACGGCCAACAGGTGAGCTTGTTCCATTTCTTCTGCTTTGAAGTGTGAAGATGTACGTCAGAAGGTTTATAATAATGTGTTATGGGCACATACTTGTAATAACCTTTTCTGACCTTGGAGGATTGGCCTTTAGATCACTGAGGAGTCCTCTTTTATGCTATCACTGTTAATTTCATTGAATGGTGGCGAATATATGGTCTTTCAGCTTTGATCATAAAGCCATATACACTCCATATGCTTAAAATCCCTGGTTTCAGTGAATTGCTTCATCAAGGATTGTTCTATTATATTTGCAGAAGGATAATACCATTCATAGAATGATATCCATTGATTTTCTGCCTTCATCCATTCTTTCCATTTTTCAACATTCTGTCTGTTGAAGGCAGGACGATCATTCTTTGGAAGAAGCATTACTTCTTCAAAATACAAATGTTCTTTTTCATGTGTAAACATATCCCAATTGAACATTTTCTTTTTCCATTTATCATCAGGATCATATGGACTGATTCCTTTAAAAATCTTTAAAAAGGCAATTATCTCTGAATCAGAAGGAATTTCTACATGTCTTGGAATCTTGTCAATGGGATTTCTTCTGAATTCAGGAACCAGGCTAAGCAGAAAAAAATCAAGGATCCAGAAAAATTTGTAGAAGAAAAGTTGAAAGAAAATCCAGTAGTGATTCCTCCTCCTTTGAAAGCACATGTTTTTCAGCCAAAGATTCAGAGCATGTTAAATAAGCCAAATATTCCCAGATCTCTGATTGCTGTTCAGGTTGAAGGAGAAAAACTACTAAGAAAAATTTGTTCTCAGTTCCAAGTAAACATGATGAGGACTGGGACTCCAAATAAGCACAAGTGGGAACTCCTTGATGGAAACCTTTTAGAAACAGACACAGAGTTTCCCCCTTGGAAAAATTTTGTGATTAGAAGCCAAGATGGGAAGTTGTATAAATTACTTCCATCTCATGTTGATGATCCTAATTTAGTAGCAAGAGATGTTGTTGCTGCTACAAATTGGACAAATTTAGCTCTATCCAGTCTGGAGAAATTTGTCAGTTCTAAGTTTGAAAACATTGAAACTGCTAATTCTGAAATGAAGATCATGCTAGAAAGCATCTTGAGAAAACAAGACTATAATACAGCCTGCTTGAATAACAGTGTTACTACTTTAGCAGAAAATGATAAGGCTCTTGCTAAGAGTCTTGACAGATTACCTTTACAAACAGGACAGATAGACAGGAAAACCCATGATGCCACCAATGCTCATGGAAAGGAGATTGTAAAGATTAGTAATTCCATGGATATTGTAAAGAAACAAGTTTGGGAAGTAACTCAAGGGATAGAATCCTTGAAAAAGAAGCCTAAGGTTGAAGCATATAAATCTGCCACTATATTTTCAGAACCTAAGACTTCTGTTCCATATTCTATTAGTCCTTCTGTGGAAAGACTTATTAGAACACCCAACTCTATAACCTTTCCACCACCTACTTCTTCTCATCCATATTCTCTGTTTGCAAATCCCAGTTTCTTTAGTCCACATCCTGTCATAAAACATTCCAAAGAAACTAGTGAATCCAGCAAACCAGAATCTTCTAATCTCATGACTGAAGATTCCTACACTAGAGAAGAAGAAGAAAGTTTTGATACAAGTTTTCGCAAAACAGAGACTTCCTTTGGTGATATGACTCTTCACAAAATAGAGGCAGAACCACAGATTGAAGAGCTTGAAACTTGTATTAATAACTTATCTCTGACAGATCAAGAACAGGATCAACTTGATAATGAAAATCAAGTCAATGCTACATCATCCAGGTCAAGATGGGAGACTACTTGGAACCCTGCTCCTGATAGAAGAGATCTTATGAAATCTGAATACCATAAAGATTGGTCTGCAAATGCTACTTACTCATGGAATATTGATAATTGCAGAGAGGCTAAAATCATGTCTGTTCTACATTCCATGCTTGTATGTTATAGGACTTACCTTGCAGATGAATAAAGTCCGGTAAATGCGTAGACAGTCGACCTCTGTAGGGAGATTTATCCTATGTAATATCTGCATCCATATAATAAAAATTCCAGTTCAAAATTCCGTAATCTTGCTGTGTTCATTTACTTGCTAAAGGTCCTGTATGAGATGGTATCAGAGCCAAGTATTGTTTGAGTTGATATTTTGCTGTGAGATATTGTTTGAGTGAAAAAATTCGCTTGAGTCCTGAATAGCGTTCGAGCTCGTTGTTGCCGGTGTTGGCGTTGGAGAGCGTTGAAGACGTTGGACGAGAATTTGCCGCAATTTCTCCTTCAGAAGAAGACCGCAATTCTTCTCATCATTTTCTGCAAGACTTTTGATCGGGTATTTATCTATTCTAAAATGGATGCTCCTAGACATTCTTCAGCTGAATCTTCTGATTCTATTTTTGGAACTAAGCACTTTAGAACTATGAAAGATGAAGAAAAATCAAAATCTGCATTAGAATGGTTATGTAGATCTGAATCCACTTCTGGTAATTCTGCTATCATAGAACAAGAAGAAACAGATCCCTCTGTTAATTGGAAACTTCCACCAGTTTCTCCACATGATGTCTATAGAAATTTATCCTCATTTAATTTCCGTGACATTAGCCAAATCAAAATCAAAGAAAAATCCATCAAAGAAGATTTAACTTTGAATGCTATGTTAACTATATCTCTCCTCGAAGCCAAACATATTAAATCAGCTCTCAAAGCTAGTTACCAGTATGTCCATCTGGGGATGGTAAGGATAGGACTGAATGCATTACATAGAAAAGGACAAAAAGCTTATGTGTTCTCAGCCCTATTTGATAATCGATGGACCACATTCACACAGGCCATGATAGGTGGTATTGAAACAAGCCTTGCTGAAGGCCCAGTACAGTATGATGTTTTTCCAGATTTCTCTGTTGCACTTGACGACCCAAATGTCCTGCAATGCCTAACCTTAGGTATCCAGACTGCCAGGTATCAAAACTTCAAAGCAAAATCAAAAAATTTGGCCATATTTTATATTACTTGCGTTAGGTTTTATAATACAACAATCCCTGCTGTTTTGCACACCCCTGATAAAGATGAAGGCCGAGTTACTCTTATCCAGTATGATTCATCTTGTAATCCAGTAGCACCAGTCTATGTCTCCAGAAATGATTTATGTCCTCTTGATGACTGGGTAACTAATTGGGGAAAACCCACAAAGAAACCTATTGCTGCTGCACAGTCAATAATAACAGAGATAGATGGAAAGGTTATCACACGGTTTCCCAGAATTAACATAGTTCAGAATGGTGAACCTTCTACTTCTGTCTCTGCAATTCCTACTACAATCAGTCAGTTACATCCTAGTCAGTCTTCTGCACCTCCACAGTTTGTAATAGACCAAGCAGTGTATGATTCTATCAGAAGAATGTTTTCACAGCCAAGCTCATCTCAGCCTTTTAGTTCAGTCTGTGATCATCCACACTACTCCAAGACTTTCTGTCAATTTTTTTCAGAACCACCAACTCCACATGGGGAGTCATCAGATCGTCATAGGATAAACATGATCATATTTACTCCTCCATCTGACTCTTCTGAAGAAAATTACAAAAAGGTTGTATTTTTTAATCCACAAGAAGAGCTACTTGTACATACTGTATCCAGTTCTTCTACTTATGGTTTAGGATATGTTGATTCTTCACCTATTCCTGAATACAGAAGAAATCCCATTGACAAGATTCCAAGACATGTAGAAATTCCTTCTGATTCAGAGATAATTGCCTTTTTAAAGATTTTTAAAGGAATCAGTCCATATGATCCTGATGATCAATGGAAAAAGAAAATGTTCAATTGGGATATGTTTACACATGAAAAAGAACATTTGTATTTTGAAGAAGTAATGCTTCTTCCAAAGAATGATCGTCCTGCCTTCAACAGACAAAATGTTGAAAAATGGAAAGAATGGATGAAGGCAGAAAATCAATGGATATCATTCTATGAATGGTATTATCCTTCTGCAAATATAATAGAACAATCCTTGATGAAGCAATTCAGGAACCAGGCTAAGCAGAAAAAAATCAAGGATCCAGAAAAATTTGTAGAAGAAAAGTTGAAAGAAAATCCAGTAGTGATTCCTCCTCCTTTGAAAGCACATGTTTTTCAGCCAAAGATTCAGAGCATGTTAAATAAGCCAAATATTCCCAGATCTCTGATTGCTGTTCAGGTTGAAGGAGAAAAACTACTAAGAAAAATTTGTTCTCAGTTCCAAGTAAACATGATGAGGACTGGGACTCCAAATAAGCACAAGTGGGAACTCCTTGATGGAAATCTTTTAGAAACAGACACAGAGTTTCCCCCTTGGAAAAATTTTGTGATTAGAAGCCAAGATGGGAAGTTGTATAAATTACTTCCATCTCATGTTGATGATCCTAATTTAGTAGCAAGAGATGTTGTTGCTGCTACAAATTGGACAAATTTAGCTCTATCCAGTCTGGAGAAATTTGTCAGTTCTAAGTTTGAAAACATTGAAACTGCTAATTCTGAAATGAAGATCATGCTTGAAAGCATCTTGAGAAAACAAGACTATAATACAGTCTGCTTGAATAACAGTGTTACTACTTTGGCAGAAAATGATAAGGCTCTTGCTAAGAGTCTTGACAGATTATCTTTACAAACAGGACAGATAGACAGGAAAACCCATGATGCCACCAATGCTCATGGAAAGGAGATTGTAAAGATTAGTAATTCCATGGATATTGTAAAGAAACAAGTTTGGGAAGTAACTCAAGGGATAGAATCCTTGAAAAAGAAGCCTAAGGTTGAAGCATATAAATCTGCCACTATATTTTCAGAACCTAAGACTTCTGTTCCATATTCTATTACTCCTTCTGTGGAAAGACTTATTAGAACACCCAACTCTATAACCTTTCCACCACCTACTTCTTCTCATCCATATTCTCTGTTTTCAAATCCCAGTTTCTTTAGTCCACATCCTGTCATAAAACATTCCAAAGAAACTAGTGAATCCAACAAACCAGAATCTTCTAATCTCATCACTGAAGATTCCTACACTAGAGAAGAAGAAGAAAGTTTTGATACAAGTTTTCGCAAAACAGAGACTTCCTTTGGTGATATGACTCTTCACAAAATAGAGGCAGAACCACAGATTGAAGAGCTTGAAACTTGTATTAATAACTTATCTCTGACAGATCAAGAACAGGATCAACATGATAATGAAAATCAAGTCAATGCTACATCATTCAGGTCAAGATGGGAGACTACTTGGAACCCTGCTCCTGATAGAAGAGATCTTATGAAATCTGAATACCATAAAGATTGGTCTGCAAATGCTACTTACTCATGGAATATTGATAATTGCACAGAGGCTGAAATCATGTTTGTTCTACATTCCATGCTTGTATGTTATAGGACTTACCTTGCAGATGACATAGGACATATTAATGCTACAAGGAGAATAATAGGAGGATTTGAAGGAACATTGGATTCTTGGCTAAAAGCTGAGACAGTAAAAGATCCCCATCTCCTTGCAGGATGGGAACAAGCAGTTGTTGAAAATGGAGATGGATCTACTCACATAGATCCTGTCACTAGTCTGCCTGTGAACAATATGATAGGAAAACTTCTTTATGCTATCACTATTAATTTCATTGGTTTCCCACAGATAACCAATGAACGGCGGACGAGGGCACGGGCGGGTGAGGCGGGTGAGGGCGCCGGCGGGCGATGGCGCCGGGCGGGCGGGCGGGTGAGGGCACCCGGGCGGTAGGGCGATTCCCGGAATCGCCCGGGAGCCCTCACCCGCCCGCCCGCCCGGCGCCCTCACCCTCCCGCCCGCATGGCACCCTCGCCCGCCCGGCGCCCACACCCGCCTCAACCGCCCGGGCGCCCTCGCCCGCCCGCCCGGCGGCACCCTCACCCACCTCACCCACCCGGGCGCCCTCGCCCGTCCGCCCACTCGGTGCCCTCACCCTCCTCACCCGCCCTCGCCCGCCCGACCCTCGCCCACCCTCGCCCTCACCCGCCCGCCCGCCCGTGCCTTCGTCCGCTCGGCGCCCTCACCCGCCTCACTCGCCCGGCGGGCGGGCGGGTGAGGGCGCTGGGTTGGCGAGGGCGCCGGGCAGGCGGGGGGGTGAGGGAGCCCGGGCGATTCCCGGAATCGCCCGGGCGCCCTCACCCGCCCGCCCGCCCGTGCCCTCGCCCGCCCGGCGCCCTCACCCGCCTCACCCGCCCGTGCCCTCGCCCGCCCGGCGGGTGAGTCGGGTGAGGGCGCCGGGCGGACGAGCGGGTGAGGGCGCCCGGGCGATTCTGGTAATCGCCCGGGCGCCCTCACCCGCCCGCCCGCCGGGCGGGTGAGGCGGGTGAGGGTGCCAGGCGGACGAGGGCACGGGCGGGCGGGCGGGTAAGGGCGCCCGGGCGATTCCCGGCGGGTGAGGCGGGTGAGGGCGCCGGGCGGATGAGGGCACGGGCGGGCGGGCGGGTGAGGGCACCCGGGATTCCGGCGCCCTCACCAGCCCGCCTGCCCGTGCCCTCGCCCGCCCGGCGCCCTCACCCGCCCGTGCCCTCGCCTGCCCGGCGGGTGAGGCGGGTGAGGGCGCCGGGCGGACGGGCGGGTGAGGGCGCCCGGGCGATTCCGGGAATCGCCCGGGCACCCTCACCCGCCCGCCCGCCGGGCGCCCTCACCCGCCCGCCCGCAGGGCGGGTGAGGCGGGTGAGGGCGCTGGGCGGACGAGGGCACGGGCGGGCGGGCGGGCGGGTGAGGGCACCCGGGCGATTCCCGGAATCGCCCGGGCGCCCTCACCCGCCCGCCCGCCCGTGCCCTCGTCCGCCCGGCGCCCTCACCCGCCTCACCCGCCCGGCGGTCGGGCGGGTGAGGGCGCCGGGCGGGCGGGCGGGTGAGGGGAATCGCCTGGGTGCCCTCACCCGCCCGCCCGCCCGTGCCCTTGTCCGCCCGGCGCCCTCACCCGCCTCACCCGCCCGGCGGTCGGGCGGGTGAGGGCGCCGGGCGGGCGAGGGCGCCGGGCGGGCGGCCGGGTGAGGGCGCCCGGGCGATTCCCGGAATCGCCCGGGCGCCCTCACCCGGCCGCCCGCCCGGCGCCCTCGCCCGCCCGGCGCCCTCACCCGCCTCACCCGCCCGTGCCCTCGCCCACCCGGCGGGTGAGGCGGGTGAGGGCACCGGGCGGACGAGGGCGCCGGGCGGGCGGGCGGGTGAGGGCGCCCGGAATCGCCCGGGCGCCCTCACCCGCCCGCCCGGCGCCCTCGCCCCCCCGGCGCCCTCACCCGCCCGCCTTCCGGGCGAGTGAGGCGGGTGAGGGCGCCGGGCGGACGAGGGCACGGGCGGGCGGGCGGGTGAGGGCGCCCGGGCGATTCCGGGAATCGCCCGGGCGCCCTCACCCGCCCGCCCGCCCGGCACCCAAACTCGCCCGCCCGGGCGCCCTCACCCGCCCGCCCGGCGCCCAAACCCGCCCGCTCGGGCGCCCTCACCCGCCCGCCCGCCCGTGCCCTCGTTCGCCCGGGGCCTCACCCGCCTCACCCTTCCGGCGGTCGGGCGGGTGAGGGCGCCGGGTGGGCGAGGGCGCCGGGCGGACGGGCGGGTGAGGTCTCCCGGGCGATTCCCGGAATCGCCCGGGCGCCCTCACCCGCCCGCCCGCCCGTGCCCTCGCCCCCCCCCCCCCCCGGCGCCCTCACCCGCCTCACCCGCCCGTGCCCTCGCCCGCCCGGCGGGTGAGGCGGGTGAAGGCGCCGGGCGGGCGAGGGTGCCGGGCGGGCGGGCGGGTGAGGTGGGTGAGGGCGTCGGGCGGACGAGGGCACGGGCGGACGAGGGCACGGGCGGGCGGGCCGGTGAGGGCGCCCGGGCGATTCCGGGAATCCCCCGGGCGCCCTCACCCGCCCGCCCGCCCGGCGCCCTCGCCTGCCCGGCGCCCTCACCCGCCCTCCCGCCGGGAGGGTGAGGGCGCCGGGCGGGCGATGGCGCCGGGCGGGCGGGCGGGTGAGGGCGCCCGGGCGGCAGGGCGATTCCCAGAATCGCCCGCCCGCCCGGCGCCCTCGCCCGCCCGGCGCCCTCACCCGCCCGCCCGCACGGCACCCTCGCCCGCCCGGCGCCCTCACCCGCCTCACCCGCCCGGGCGCCCTCGCCCGCCTGACCCGCCCGGGCGCCCTCGCCCGCCTGCCCGGCACCCTCACCCACCTCACCCGCCCGGGCGCCCTCGCCCGCCCGCCCGCTCGGCGCCCTCACCCTCCTCACCCGCCCTCGCCCGCCCGGCCCTCGCCCGCCCGGCGCCCTCGCCCGCCCGCCCGGCACCCTCACCCGCCTCACCCGCCCGTGTGCCCTCGCCCGCCCGCCCGGCCGGCACCCTCACTCGCCTCACCCGCCCTCGCCAGCCCAGCGCCCTCGCCCGCCCGCCCTCGCCTGCCCGGCGCCCTCGCCCGCCCGGCGCCCTCGCCCGTCCGCCCTCGCCTGCCGCCGTTACTCGCCACACCCGCCCGCCCGGCGCCCTCACCAGCCTCGCCCGCCCCGACGCCCTCACCCGCCCGCCCGGCGCCCTCACCCGCTTGCCAGCCAGGTGCCCTGACCCGCCCGCCCCCCCGCACGGGCGCCCTGACCCGCCGGCCCCCCCGGCCACCCTCACCAACCCTGCCTAGGCCGCACCCCCCCTGGCAGGCGGCAAGGCGTTTCCGGCAATCGCCCGGGTGGCCCTCACCCGCCCGCCCGCCCGGCGCCCTCACCCGCCTTGCCCCCCCAGGCGCCCTCGTCCGCCCGCCCGTCCGGCGCCCTTGCACGCCCGACACCCTCACCCGCCTCACCCGCCCGGGCGCCCTCGCCCGCCCACCCGCCTGGCACCCTCACCCGCCTCACCTGCCCGCCCGCCCTCGCTCGCCTGCCCGCTCGGTGCCCTCGCCCGCCCGCCCCGCGCCCTCACCCGCCCAGGCGCCCTCGCCCGCCCGCCCGACGCCCTCACCCGCCTCACCCGCCCGCCCGCCCCCGCCCGCCCGCCCCGGCGCCCTCACCCGGCTGCCCGCTCACCCTACTGCCCGCTCGCCCGGCGGCCTCACCCACCTCACCCGCTCGGCACCCTGACCCGCCCGCCCCCCTGCCCGGGCGCCCTGACCCACCCTCCCCCCCCCCCCCCCGGGGCGCCCTGACCCACCCTGCCTCGTCCGCGCCACCCGGGCGGCCCCCGCCCCGGCCCGGCAAGCGGCAGGGCGATTCTGGTAATCGCCCTGCCGCCTGTCGGGCGGGGGCGCGGGCCGCCCAGGTGGCGCCTGCCTCGGCCGCGCCACCCGGGTAGCCCGCGCCCCCGCCTGGTGAATCACGTGTGGCAAAAAAGGCAAAGGAACCCCAACCACCATTACATGGAATGTTTGGAAAGACATACATTGGGAGTTTCGCAGACATCAAAGACCCATTAGAAGAGGAAAATGAGCAAAATGAAACAGAAAATATTGTGGAAGAGGACAATGATGAAACTCTAGAGGACGAAGAGTTTGGATTACGTGACATTGTTGATTAAATTTAAGTTATGCTTGTAAATCAAGCTTTGCAATGTTTTGACTTTGACATTTTATGAGAAGAATAAACACTCAATTATGGTTGTTATACGTTCAATATTGGTAATATGTGATTTTTGCATTGATTTTTAAGTTAATCATTATTTTTTGAAAAAAAAAGTGATTTTTATTATTTTTTTGACATGAAATTCATAGAAAAAACTATTATTTAACCATTTTTAGTTAAAATTATCGTATAAAAATTGTGATTTTGACATGTCAATTCTAACAAAAAATTATCAAAACGTGTAGTTTTTTAGTTATATTTATGTTAAAAATGGTTATTTTTATGTCCATTGTTAAAAAATATTGTTTTTTAGAAACAATTATTTCATGTCGATTGAAAAATTAATTAAGGATGTATAAATATGTAGAATATCGAAAAGTCTAAATATCGACCTTCTAATTTAAAAATGCAAAACAGTAAAAACCTCACGAAAAAAAATTTTAAAATTATAATAAAAAACAAGGAAATGTGAAGAAAACGACCACTTCAAAAATTATCAAATTTACTAAATAATTATTTACATTTTATACATTAAAAAATTTAAAGCCAAAAAACAGGGCTTTTAAGAAAGGAGTGTGATGCAGAATGCTCACTTTTTAAAATCAGCATGAAAATCACTACCATTCTAAAATGTGATGTACATAAAAAAAAACTAAAGTGCCAAAAACTATGCTCTAGAAAAAACATGTGCGTTCTGCATCACCCATTTTCAAAATCAGGTCACTTTTTAGCTATCTCTACGAAACGGGTAACAGTATCAGTTCCCGTTTCATAGTTTACATTGTTAGTATAGAAATAAGAAAGGAAAGATAAATTCATTTGATCTTCCTAGTAGCTGTGATGAATTGGTATCTTCTGATTCAGGATCTGAAAATGAATTTAATTTTGTTGATTCAGAAGAATCATCTGATGAAGAATTCTGTAATGATCCCCATTGTACAGAATGTAAATACTGTGATTGTGATGATCCTGATATTTGTACATGTAATGCAGTCAGGATGATGAAGACTGATTATGATGAAATCAGTAAGAATATTTTTGCACAAATGATGGCTGCTACAGATCCGCAAATGAAAGAAATGTACAGATCCTTGCTGACAGAACATTTGAAGAAATCACCCTCTACTCCAAAGAACTCTCCAAATAAAGGGTATGTGCCTCCTGCTACTTTTTTCTCTGTTGAAGCCTTAACCAGACAATTTAAGAATGAAGATTTTGGAGAAGACTTGCCACAGACTTTACCTGCAGTGCATCAGGCAATAAAAGAATTTAGAAAAACAATCAAAGAGAATAGAAGGTTGTGTGTGGAAAGGCACAATGAGTTAAGCCTAAAGATGTTAAATCCACAAGCTCCTTTTGTGTCTTCATCACAAGATCCTATTTTAGGAAAGACAGAAAACTGGACCTATCATACAGGGCCAGTTCAACAGCAGTATAACAAAGAAGAAGGAGAAGAAGAAGAAGAGGTAGCAAGAACAGATTTTGGATGCAATAGCATGAATAGAGATGTCATGTGTTGTGTCAAAATGAAGGTAAAGATTGGACACCAGTATGAATTCTGGAAAGTTCTTATGGATACTGGTTCCAGGCTAAATATTGTAAGTGATACAGTGGTTGGTATGCATCATAGAAGACCAACAACATGTCCAAGGGTAATCACTGCAAGTGGTGATATCCCTACAAAGCATGAAGCAGAAATTGATGTTCTGCTTACAGACAAAATAGGAGTTCACCTGGTTTGTCCTGTTGTTCCAGGACTGGATTGTGCAATGTACCTCGGGACACCATTTTTTCAGAATTTCAATATGCATGGAGCAAAATTTGATGAAAAGACTCAGAGGTATGGATACTTTGTCAATTTTCATAATAAAGAAGTCTTTTTCCCATTCATTAATTCCAATTTTCAACATTCTGTCTGTTGAAGGCAGGACGATCATTCTTTGGAAGAAGCATTACTTCTTCAAAATACAAATGTTCTTTTTCATGTGTAAACATATCCCAATTGAACATTTTCTTTTTCCATTGATCATCAGGATCATATGGACTGATTCCTTTAAAAATCTTTAAAAAGGCAATTATCTCTGAATCAGAAGGAATTTCTACATGTCTTGGAATCTTGTCAATGGGATTTCTTCTGTATTCAGGAATAGGTGAAAAATCAACATATCCTAAACCATAAGTAGAAGAGCTACTTGTACAGTAGACATTTACCGGACTTTATACCGTCCTCAAGGAACAAGTATCACCGGAGGCTACCTGGCAATAGACAGACTCTGCCTCAGAGATTATAGACAAACTCTCAGACTTTCCTAATGGTTCAGCCACTTTAGGTTCTCACCAGTGCCGAGCACACTGATGCGCAGGCTTCCAAACCAGACTCTAGGACTTACAAAACTCTTCGTGATGCAAGCAGATCAGACACAAATGTCCGCAGATGCAGAGCAGGAAAAGCTTATGACTCTAGACTCAGACTCTCTCACGACCCGAATGAGTCTTACTTCGCAGCTAGCTCTTATTTATAAGCTGGAAGGGAACAAACATTCATGAGTGCTCTTTGTACAGACTGATGACTCAGAAACATAAGTACTCAGACAGATCTGGCTGGATCACCGAAAGTAATATTCGGGCATAGGACCAAATCGTCCTATGTTATCTCGTCCCTACTCTTTATCAGAGAGCCTAAGGCATGTGGGGACCGAATCTTAGTACAAACAAACTATTTACACAGAGGAAATTCGTAAGTGAACCCTCGAAAGACTAGAATGACATAAAAGATGAGATTTGCAAATCTCAAGGTTTGTACAAAGTGGAGATTCCAGAGCGAGGGAATCCACGAAAGCTCGTCCGGCACCATAGTCGGCCAGAAAGACGACACTCAATCCATAGTATAGTATTCTATCTGCAGATGTGTATAATGCTGGTATCTGAATCTTTCAATCAGAGAATTATTAAAGTATTGCACTCTTATTTCTTTCCCTGATTCCCACATTTGTGAAATATTTTGGTTGGGTGGTTCCAGGCAAATTGATGGGTTGGAAAGGATTTGATGTGATATCAACCTGATGGTGGAAATCTTCATAATTAGTACTATGGGATATCATTCTTGCCTTGTACTGGTTTGTGACAAACCATCTGATGTGACCACATCGTCTGATCGCTTGTAGAAAAGATAGATCATTGATGTCGGCAACATTTTCAACATCTTTGTATACTATTCCGTTCATATGGGAAAATGGTTCACTGAAACCAGGGATTTTAAGCATATGGAGTGTATATGGATTTATGATCAAAGCTGAAAGACCATATATTCGCCACCATTCAATGAACCAATCTGGTGTAGGATCTTCTTGTTCCAAAGCTTCTGCTGTCATACCTTCAAATTCAAATGAGGACTGTATGGAATAAAATAAATTGGCTGAGCAATTTTGTAGATTCATAGTTGTATAGAAACATTCCTTTTGTTTGTCAGGGTCATAATTCTCTACCAGAAGAGGGTTATCAAATCTTCTGAGTGTGATATGGCAGCTTGTCATCCAATCATCATCCTCATCATCTCTCTCAAGAGTATAATGTATACTGTCAATGTGTTCCAGATATTCCAGAGCCTCCAATGCTTCTTGATTCATTTCATCTTGCATTGTTTCTGTCCATAGATAGGGAATATCTTCTCGATGTCTAATTTCTTTGATTGGGTACCAATCTACATCATGGATAAGTACTGGAGTTTCAAGCATATAACTTACCCAACCATTTGGAGTTTCTATTTCAACAGTGCTTTCCCTTCTCCTGATATAATTGCAGTGTAGACTTAAGATTGAATGTTCGGACAGAAATTCTCTACTCAACATATCTGCAAAATTGTTCTTATCACCTTTAACAAATTCAACATCAAAATTATACTGACTTAACTGCATGATCCATCTGACCATAGCAGCATCCTCAAAATCACACTTATGAATTGCAAATTTCAATGCCTGGCAGTCTGTCTTAACAGTAAATTTGGTGTAGATAACAAAATCCCTGAATTTCTCTATTCCCAAACAAACTGCTCTAAGTTCTTTCTTCAGACTTGACCAATTTAATTGATTTTTGGCCCATAATCCAGATGCATATTGGCAGATTTCAATCTCACTTTTACTGCTGGGATTCTTCTGACATAAAACTGCTCCCCATCCTTCATAACTGGCATCTGTCATGATTATTTTCTCCCATTCTTCTCTAATAGGAGAGAGAGGTTGGATATTTCTGACTTTTTCCTTTATTGTTCTTACTGCCTGGGTGCAATCATTATTCCATGGTATAGGATCCTTCTGAAGCCTTTTATTCAGCAATTTTCTTTCTTGTGCACAATGCTTCAGAAATTTACAAATATAATTCAGACTTCCCAGAAACCTTTGTAATTGTGTTTTATCTTTAATCTCATCAGGGAAGTGATCAATGAAATTCAGACTTCTTTGGATTACAGTATATGATCCATACTGTATATTGTAACCCAAGAAATCTATTATTGGCCGGAACAATTTCATCTTGGATTCTGATAATACTATGCCCATTTCTTTGACCCTGCGAAGAAAGATTTTCAAATGTTTGATATGGTCAACAATATTATCAGAATGAATCAATAAATCATCAATGTATTTCTTCAAGAAACTTTCCATTCCTTCGAAAGTTTCATCCATTATTCTCTGAAAGGCTGAAGGAGCATTGAGCAGGCCGAATGGCATGATATTCCACTCATAATGTCCTTCTGGTACAGAGAATGTTGTCTTCCATTTATCTTCTTCTTTGATCCCTACTTGCCAAAAACCAGATTTAAGGTCAAACTTGGAGAATATCTTAGATTTTGAGATCTGAGCAAGTATGGAGGATGGTTTTGGCAAGGGATATGCATCATAGTCCAGAATATTATTCAGAGGTTTATAATTCACGACTAACCTTGGTTTACCTCTGGCAATTTCAGCATGCTTATTAACATAGAATGCAAAACATGCTATGGGGCTTTTACTTTTCCTGATAAGCCCTTTCTTTAAAAGATCCTTTATTTCTTCCTTGCAGAGTTTCATCTATTCTTCATTCATCGCCACTGCTTTGGATCTCCTTAATTTTCCACTAAAATCTTTTTTGAGAGGAAGTTCTACTTCTTGTTTCTTAATATGCCAGAAACCATTTGGATCATCTGAACAACATTCTTTAAATTGAGCAGTGAGGTTTGCGATTTCAGAAGCAAATTTTCCATTATCCAAATGTTCTTTTGTCTTTAATACTTCTCTTTTTATTTCCATCTTTGCCAAAAGATTTTCCATCCTTTCTATTCTCTTAATCCTGATTGGAGAATTGGAATTAATGAATGGGAAAAAGACTTCTTTATTATCAAAATTGACAAAGTATCCATACCTCTGAGTCTTTTCATCAAATTTTGCTCCATGCATATTGAAATTCTGAAAAAATGGTGTCCCGAGGTACATCGCAAAATCCAGTCCTGGAACAACAGGACAAACCAGGTGAACTCCTATTTTGTCTGTAAGCAGAACATCAATTTCTACTTCATGCTTTGTAGGGATATCACCACTTGCAGTGATTACCCTTGGACATGTTGTTGGTCTTCTATGATGCATACCAACCACTGTATCACTTACAATATTTAGCCTGGAACCAGTATCCATAAGAACTTTCCAGAATTCATACTGGTGTCCAATCTTTACCTTCAGAAGGAGACAGTCGACCTCTGTAGGGAGATTTATCCTATGTAATATCTGCATCCATATAATAAAAATTCCAGTTCAAAATTCCGCAATCTTGCTGTGTTCATTTACTTGTTAAAAGTCCTATATGAGATGGTATCAGAGCCAAGTATTGTTTGAGTTGATATTTTGCTGTGAGATATTGTTTGAGTGAAAAAATTCGCTTGAGTCCTGAATAGCGTTCCAGCTCGTTGTTGCCGGTGTTGGCGTTGGAGAGCGTTGAAGACGTTGGACGAGAATTTGCCACAATTTCTCCTTCAGAAGAAGACCGCAATTCTTCTCATCATTTTCTGCAAGACTTTTGATCGGGTATTTATCTATTCTAAAATGGATGCTCCTAGACATTCTTCAGCTGAATCTTCTGATTCTATTTTTGGAACTAAGCACTTTAGAACTATGAAAGATGAAGAAAAATCAAAATCTGCATTAGAAGGGTTATGTAGATCTGAATCCACTTCTGGTAATTCTGCTATCATAGAACAAGAAGAAACAGATCCCTCTGTTAATTGGAAACTTCCACCAGTTTCTCCACATGATGTATATAGAAATTTATCCTCATTTAATTTTCGTGCCCTTAGCCAAATCAAAATCAAAGAAAAATCCATCAAAGCAGATTTAACTTTGAATGCTATGTTAACTATATCTCTCCTCGAAGCCAAACATATCAAATCAGCTCTCAAAGCTGGTTACCAGTATGTCCATCTGGGGATGGTGAGGATAGGACTGAATGCACTACATAGAAAAGGACAAAAAGCTTATGTGTTCTCAGCCCTATTTGATAATCGATGGACCACATTCACACAGGCCATGATAGGTGGTATTGAAACAAGCCTTGCTGAAGGCCCAGTACAGTATGATGTTTTTCCAGATTTCTCTGTTGCACTTGACGACCCAAATGTCCTGCAATGCCTAACCTTAGGTATCCAGACTGCCGGGTATCAAAACTTCAAAGCAAAATCAAAAAATTTGGCCATATTTTATATTACTTGCGTTAGGTTTTATAATACAACAATCCCTGCTGTTTTGCACACCCCTGATAAAGATGAAGGCCGAGTTACTCTTATCCAGTATGATTCATCTTGTAATCCAGTAGCACCAGTCTATGTCTCTAGAAATGATTTATGTCCTCCTGATGACTGGGTAACTAATTGGGGAAAACCCACAAAGAAACCTATTGCTGCTGCACAGTCAATAATAACAGAGATAGATGGAAAGGTTATCACACGGTTTCCCAGAATTAACACAGTTCAGCATGGTGGACCTTCTACTTCTGTCTCTGCAATTCCTACTACAATCAGTCAGTTACATCCTGGTCAGTCTTCTGCACCTCCACAGTTTGTAATAGACCAAGCAGTGTATGATTCTATCAGAAGAATGTTTTCACAGCCAAGCTCATCTCAGCCTTTTAGTTCAGTCTGTGATCATCCACACTGCTCCAAGACTTTCTGTCAATTTTCTTCAGAACCACCAACTCCACATGGGGAGTCATCAGACCGTCATAGGATAAACATGATCAGATTTACTCCTCCATCTGACTCTTCTGAAGAAAATTACAAAAAGGTTGTATTTTTTAATCCACAAGAAGAGCTACTTGTACATACTGTATCCAGTTCTTCTACTTATGGTTTAGGATATGTTGATTTTTCACCTATTCCTGAATACAGAAGAAATCCCATTGACAAGATTCCAAGACATGTAGAAATTCCTTCTGATTCAGAGATAATTGCCTTTTTAAAGATTTTTAAAGGAATCAGTCCATATGATCCTGATGATCAATGGAAAAAGAAAATGTTCAATTGGGATATGTTTACACATGAAAAAGAACATTTGTATTTTGAAGAAGTAATGCTTCTTCCAAAGAATGATCGTCCTGCCTTCAACAGACAGAATGTTGAAAAATGGAAAGAATGGATGAAGGCAGAAAATCAATGGATATCACTCTATGAATGGTATTATCCTTCTGCAAATATAATAGAACAATCCTTGATGAAGCAATTCAGGAACCAGGCTAAGCAGAAAAAAATCAAGGATCCAGAAAAATTTGTAGAAGAAAAGTTGAAAGAAAATCCAGTAGTGATTCCTCCTCCTTTGAAAGCACATGTTTTTCAGCCAAAGATTCAGAGCATGTTAAATAAGCCAAATATTCCCAGATCTCTGATTTCTATTCAGGTTGAAGGAGAAAAACTACTAAGAAAAATTTGTTCTCAGTTCCAAGTAAACATGATGAGGACTGGGACTCCAAATAAGCACAAGTGGGAACTCCTTGATGGAAACCTTTTAGAAACAGACACAGAGTTTCCCCCTTGGAAAAATTTTGTGATTAGAAGCCAAGATGGGAAGTTGTATAAATTACTTCCATCTCATGTTGATGATCCTAATTTAGTAGCAAGAGATGTTGTTGCTGCTACAAATTGGACAAATTTAGCTCTATCCAGTCTGGAGAAATTTGTCAGTTCTAAGTTTGAAAACATTGAAACTGCTAATTCTGAAATGAAGATCATGCTAGAAAGCATCTTGAGAAAACAAGACTATAATACAGCATGCTTGAATAACATTGTTACTACTTTGGCAGAAAATGATAAGGCTCTTGCCTAGAGTCTTGACAGATTATCTTTACAAACAGGACAGATAGACAGGAAAACCCATGATGCCACCAATGCTCATGGAAAGGAGATTGTAAAGATTAGTAATTCCCTGGATATTGCAAAGAAACAAGTTTTGGAAGTAACTCAAGGGATAGAATCCTTGAAAAAGAAGCCTAAGGTTGAAGCATATAAATCTGCCACTATATTTTCAGAACCTAAGACTTCTGTTCCATATTCTATTACTCCTTCTGTGGAAAGCCTTATTAGAACACCCAACTCTATAACCTTTCCACCACCTACTTCTTCTCATCCATATTCTCTGTTTGCAAATCCCAGTTTCTTTAGTCCACATCCTGTCATAAAACATTCCAAAGAAACTAGTGAATCCAGCAAACCAGAATCTTCTAATCTCATGACTGAAGATTCCTACACTAGAGAAGAAGAAGAAAGTTTTGATACAAGTTTTCGCAAAACAGAGACTTCCTTTGGTGATATGACTCTTCACAAAATAGAGGTAGAACCACAGATTGAAGAGCTTGAAACTTGTATTAATAACTTATCTCTGACAAATCAAGAACAGGATCAACTTGATAATGAAAATCAAGTCAATGCTACATCATCCAGGTCAAGATGGGAGACTACTTGGAACCCTGCCCTTGATAGAAGAGATCTTATGAAATCTGAATACCATAAAGATTGGTCTGCAAATGCTACTTACTCATGGAATATTGATAATTGCACAGAGGCTGAAATCATGTCTGTTCTACATTCCATGCTTGTATGTTATAGGACTTACCTTGCAGATGACATAGGACCTATTAATGCTACAAGGAGAATAATAGGAGGATTTGAAGGATCATTGGATTCTTGGCTAAAAGATGAGACAGTAAAAGATCCCCATCTCCTTGCAGGATGGGAACAAGCAGTTGTTGAAAATGGAGATGGATCTACTCACATAGATCCTGTCACTAGTCTGCCTGTGAACAATATGATAGGAAAACTTCTTTATGCTATCACTGTTAATTTCATTGGTTTCCCACAGATAACCAATGATATTACAACTATTACTCTGTTGGCCATGAAATTGCATAATATGCAACATTTTGATGAATACTTTAATGAATTCCTTCACAGATTGCATACTTTGACTCCAGATCTCATTCTTGAGCCAAAATGGAAGGAAATTTTTGTTGCATCTCTTCCCCAATGGGTCTCTTCAGCTATTGTCAATAAACTACCAGGAAAGATTGGGGATTATAAATTTGGCATAATCAGACAAGCAGTAAAAGCAATCATTGTTGAATTATGTTCACAAATGAAGATTGCAAGAGCTGCCACAAATCCTAAAAAGCCACATGGATATCAACAGCTTTGCAAACAATGGCATCTTGGTAAAGCTGGCAATTCTGAGGGGCATAAGAGGAGAAAAAGACATTTCAAGAAGAATTCCCAGATCTCCCAAGATAAGCCAAAAAGAAAACATTACAAAGCAAAACCTTACAAGCATACAAAGATGTTTTCTAAGGATAGAGAAATAATTTGTTACAACTGTAACAAAAAAGGTCACACAGCTCCAAATTGTCCAAATAAAAAGAAAGACTCTTCTAAAAAGAAAGTCCAGTATAGAAATAAGAAAGGAAAGATAAATTCATTTGATCTTCCTAGTAGCTGTGATGAATTGGTATCTTCTGATTCAGGATCTGAAAATGAATTTAATTTTGTTGATTCAGAAGAATCATCTGATGAAGAATTCTGTAATGATCCCCATTGTACAGAATGTAAATACTGTGATTGTGATGATCCTGATATTTGTACATGCAATGCAGTCAGGATGATGAAGACTGATTATGATGAAATCAGTAAGAATATTTTTGCACAAATGATGGCTGCTACAGATCCGCAAATGAAAGAAATGTACAGATCTTTGCTGACAGAACATTTGAAGAAATCACCCTCTACTCCAAAGAACTCTCCAAATAAAGGGTATGTGCCTCCTGCTACTCTTTTCTCTGTTGAAGCCTTAACCAGACAATTTAAGAATGAAGATTTTGGAGAAGACTTGCCACAGACTTTACCTGCAGTGCATCAGGCAATAAAAGAATTGAGAAAAACAATCAAAGAGAATAGAAGGTTGTGTGTTGAAAGGCACAATGAGTTAAGCCTAAAGATGTTAAATGCACAAGCTCCTTTTGCTTCTTCATCACAAGATCCTATTTCAGGAAAGACAGAAAACTGGACCTATCATACAGGGCCAGTTCAACAGCAGTATAACAAAGAAGAAGAAGAAGAAGAAGAAGAGGTAGCAAGAACAGATTTTGGATGCAATAGCATGAATAGAGATGTCATGTATTGTGTCAAAATGAAGGTAAAGATTGGACACTAGTATGAATTCTGGAAAGTTCTTATGGATACTAGTTCCAGGCTAAATATTGTAAGTGATACAGTGGTTGGTATGCATCATAGAAGACCAACAACATGTCCAAGGGTAATCACTGCAAGTGGTGATATCCCTACAAAGCATGAAGCAGAAATTGATGTTCTGCTTACAGACAAAATAGGAGTTCACCTGGTTTGTCCTGTTGTTCCAGGACTGGATTGTGCAATGTACCTCGGGACACCATTTTTTCAGAATTTCAATATGCATGGAGCAAAATTTGATGAAAAGACTCAGAGGTATGGATACTTTGTCAATTTTGATAATAAAGAAGTCTTTTTCCCATTCATTAATTCCAATTCTCCAATCAGGATTAAGAGAATAGAAAGGATGGAAAATCTTTTGGCAAAGATGGAAATAAAAAGAGAAGTATTAAAGACAAAAGAACATTTGGATAATGGAAAATTTGCTTCTGAAATCGCAAACCTCACTGCTTAATTTAAAGAATGTTGTTCAGATGATCCAAATGCTTTCTGGCATATTAAGAAACAAGAAGTAGAACTTCCTCTCAAAAAAGATTTTAGTTGAAAATTAAGGAGATCCAAAGTAGTGGCGATGAATGAAGAACAGATGAAACTCTCCAAGGAAGAAATAAAGGATCTTTTAAAGAAAGGGCTTATCAGGAAAAGTAAAAGCCCCATAGCATGTTTTGCATTCTATGTTAGTAAGCATGCTGAAATTGCCAGAGGTAAACCAAGGTTAGTCGTGAATTATAAACCTCTGAATAATATTCTGGACTATGATGCATATCCCTTGCCAAAACCATCCTCCATACTTGCTCAGATCTCAAAATCTAAGATATTCTCCAAGTTTGACCTTAAATCTGGTTTTTGGAAAGTAGGGATCAAAGAAGAAGATAAATGGAAGACAGCATTCTCTGTACCAGAAGGACATTATGAGTGGAATATCATGCCATTCGGCCTGATCAATGCTCCTTCAGCCTTTCAGAGAATAATGGATGAAACTTTCGAAGGAATGGAAAGTTTCTTGAAGAAATACATTGATGATTTATTGATTCATTCTGATAATATTGTTGACCATATCAAACATTTGAAAATCTTTCTTCGCAGGGTCAAAGAAATGGGCATAGTATTATAAGAATCCAAGATGAAATTGTTCCGGCCAATAATAGATTTCTTGGGTTACAATATACAGTATGGATCATATACTGTAATCCAAAGAAGTTTGAATTTCATTGATCACTTCCCTGATGAGATTAAAGATAAAACACAATTACAAAGGTTTTTGGGAAGTCTGAATTATATTTCTAAATTTCTGAAGCATTGTGCACAAGAAAGAAAATTGCTGAATAAAAGGCTTCAGAAGGATCCTATACCATGGAATAATGATTGCACCCAGGCAGTCAGAACAATAAAGGAAAAAGTCAGAAATATCCAGCCTCTCTCTCCTATTAGAGAAGAATGGGAGAAAATAATCATGACAGATGCTAGTTATGAAGGATGGGGAGCAGTTTTATGTCAGAAGAATCCCAACAGTAAAAGTGAGATTGAAATCTGCCAATATGCATCTGGATTATGGGCCAAAAATCAATTAAATTGTTCAAGTCTGAAGAAAGAACTCAAAGCAGTTTGTTTGGGAATAGAGAAATTCAGGGATTTTGTTATCTACACCAAATTTACTGTTAAGACAGACTGCCAGGCATTGAAATTTGCAATTCATAAGTGTGATTTTGAGGATGCTGCTATGGTCAGATGGATCATGCAGTTAAGTCAGTATAATTTTGATGTTGAATTTGTTAAAGGTGATAAGAACAATTTTGCAGATATGTTGAGTAGAGAATTTCTGTCCGAACATTCAATCTTAAGTCTACACTGCAATTATATCAGGAGAAGGGAAAGCACTGTTGAAATAGAAACTCCAAATGGTTGGGTAAGTTATATGCTTGAAACTCCAGTACTTATCCATGATGTAGATTGGTACCCAATCAAAGAAATTAGACATCGAGAAGATATTCCCTATCTATGGACAGAAACAATGCAAGATGAAATGAATCAAGAAGCAGTGGAGGCTCTGGAATATCTGGAACACATTGACAGTATACATTATACTCTTGAGAGAGATGATGAGGATGATGATCGGATGACCACCTGCCATATCACACTCAGAAGATTTGATAACCCTCTTCTGGTAGAGAATTATGACCCTGATAGACAAAAGGAATGTTTCTATACAGCTATGAATCTACAAAATTGCTCAGCCAATTTATTTTATTCCATACAGTCCTCATTTGAATTTGAAGGAATGACAGCAGAAGCCCTGGAACAAGAAGATCCTACACCAGATTGGTTCATTGAATGGTGGCAGATATATGGTCTTTCAGCTTTAATCATTAAGCCGTATACACTCCATATGCTTAAAATCCCTGGTTTCAGTGAACCATTTTCTCATATGAATGGAATAGTATACAAAGACGTTGAAAATGTTGCCGACATCAATGATCTATCTTTTTTGCAAGCAATCCGACGCTGTGGTCACATCAGATGGTTTGTCACAAACCAGTACAAGGCAAGGATGATATCCCATAGTACTAATTATGAAGATTTCCACCATCAGGTTGATATCACATCAAATCCTTTCCAACCCATAAACTTTCTGGAACCGCCCAACCAAAATATTTCACAAATGTGGGAATCAGAGAAAGAAATAAGAGTGCAATACTTTAATAATTCTCTGATTGAAAGATTCAGATATCAGCATTATACACATCCTCAGATAGAATACTATACTATGGATTGAGTGACGTCTTTCTGGCCGACTATGGTGCCGGACGAGCTTTCGTGGATTCCCTCGCTCTGGAATCTCCACTTTGTACAAACCTTGAGATTTGCAAATCTCATCTTTTTTGTCATTTTAGTCTTTCGAGGGTTCACTTATGAATTTCCTCTGTGTAAATAGTTTGTTGGTACTAAGATTCGGTCCCCACATGCCTCGGGCTCTCTGATAAAGAGTAGGGACGAGATAACATAGGACGATTTGGTCCTATGCCCGAATCTTGCTTTCGACGATCCATCCAGATCTGTCTGAGTACTTGTGTTTCAAAGTCATCAGTCTGTACAGAGCGCACTCATGAATGTTTGTTCCCTTCCAGCTTATAAATAAGAGCTAGCTGTGAAGTAAGATTCATTCGAGTCGAGAGAGTTTGAGTCTAGAGTCATAAACTTTTCCTGCTCTGCATCTGCGGACATTTATGTCTGATCTGCTTGCATCACGAAGAGTTCTGTAAGTTTTAGAGTCTGGTTTGGAAGCCTGCGCATTAGTGTGCTCGGCACTGCTGAGAACCTAAAGTGGCTGAACCATTAGGAAAGTCTGAGAGTTTGTCTATAATCTCTGAGGCAGAGTCTGTCTATTGCCAAGTAGCCTCTGGTGATACTTGTTCCTTGAGGACGGTATAAAGTCCGGTAAATGCGTAGACAGTCGACCTTTGTAGGGAGATTTATCCTATGTAATATCTGCATCCATATAATAAAAATTCCAGTTCAAAATTCCGCAATCTTGCTGTGTTCATTTACTTGTTAAAGGTCCTGTATGAGATGGTATCAGAGCCAAGTATTGTTTGAGTTGATATTTTGCTGTGAGATGGTATCAGAGCCAAGTATAGCTTTTGAATTTTTGTTTATATTCTTTCTTGACCCTTTTATTTGCTTTCCTCCGTTTAACCAAGGGGTCATCGACTGTAATTCCATATCTACTGCAGATGGACTTCTTATCTGGGAATCTTGAAAGTTTTTCCAAAGATTTGTTAACTTTGGAACTTGTGCAGAGACTTACCAGGGTCTTGGTAATGTGTGCATAAATCTCTCCCCATGTGTAAGATTCAAATGGTAATTGGAAAATTTCTTGCAGTCTGATGTAGTCCACAAACCTGGATGGCAGGGCTGCAAGATAAACTTGTTTCCATAGCGGATTCTTTGAATATTTTACTTCATATATCCATTGCATCCAATCTCTATGGAAATCTTCATACTGAGACATTTTGTGACATTTTAAATTCATAAGAATGACCGCATTCTTATCAACAATTTCAGTCTCGCTGCCACACCAATGTTCTAAGATCATAGATGTCAAAGCACCTATCATGCTACCGATGGTTGAGCCATCAGGATTATGTATGACATCTCCATTTTCATCTTTGAGCACTTCTTCTTCCATTTTTGCTATCAGCTTTGGAGATGATTCTGTCTCCCACCACCTGAGTAAAGTTCCTGTTAAACATTGGATAATTGATTTGCAGGCTTCAATTTCACTTTTTCCCCTTAAACACATGAGCTTGTATTCTGTATACATCACGTCAATCAACTGTCTAATCTGGACTACGCTCAGATTATCAATGTTCCATTCTCTATGTGATTCTCGGAAGAAGTATGTGCTTCTGGGAGTTTTCCTTTTCCTGCAATATCAGGTGCAGGATATGCAGTGAACCTACTCTCGAGGTTCATATATAGGAAAGTCCTGAGAATGAGAGTCTTTCTCTTTTTCTATAGCCTCTGGTTCTGAAGATGTGGCTACTTCTTTTGGGAATAGTGCTAGAAACCTATTTATAGGCTTAACAGGATCCTGAATCTTTATATTTGGTTTGTACAAAAAGGAAGTAGGGATTGGTTTTTCTATTTTTGACACACCGATTTTTTCAACTTTGTCAGCTTAACCAAATATGAGATTTTTAGTAGTATCAAGATAATCTAATAACTTATCTTCTACTCCTTCTATCTTAGATAAAGATTCTCTAGCATATGAACGAACTACTAAAGAGGCATATTGTACGTCATTGAGGTTTTTATTGACCTCATTTATTGACACTTGAACAGTATCAAACTGTTCTTTGATTTCTGTTGATTTTGCAACATTTATTTCTAGGCCCTTAATAGCAGTATTGGTCCAATTAAGTTGTTCACTTGCCTTCCGGATTCTCCCATCAATGCCTAAAGCATTATCATCTTTTGTACTAAAGGAATAGCTTTCACTGCATTCTGATTTTCCCCAATGATAATTCCTTTCTATGGAGGGAAAGTTGATGGGATTTCTATTCTGCTGCCATCTAAAGCAGTCCATGCATGTTTGACGGATGAAGAGGAAGATGAACCAGTTAATACATGCACAGGGGAAACATTATTTTTCCATTCATAGAAAGAAATCCATGAGTTATTGATTTCCATGTAATGTTTCCAATCTTCAGCTAGTTCTTTCTTTTCTTCAGGAGTATGACTTCTATCAAACTGTTCTGCTTTTGGATTAGTAAATAAATCCCAATTTATCATTGCTTTCATCCATTTAGCAGGCACTTCTTATTTTAAGCATCCAGTCATAAGAGTGAAGAATTTATGCATTTCCATGACTGAAGGTTTCGTACAGTCATTTGGAATAGGACCAAATCTACAGGCTGGAATGACACCTTTTGCCTGCTCAAGAAATCCTAAGCCATACTTTGGTTTAGCAGGTCTCATCATGCTCATCATTTCTTTCAGTCTAGGGTCTTCTCCTTCAAGAGCTATAATCTCATGCATCATAAGGACATGGTCAGAGTCTGACTCCTGTGGGAAAGGTATATCAGCACATTTAGGATTAGGACATGGATTAACAAACATAGAAGGAGGAGCTTCACCAGTTCTGGGATGGTGGTTGATGTGAGTGACAGACTCAACAAGCGTGCTTAAATTTACAGCAGTTTGACACTCTGGACATGTAACTTCTAAGGAATGGAAGTTAACTATCTAGGGAAACTCAAAAAGAGAAACATGTTTACAAGAAGTAGAAGTGGAACATGCGGTATCAACAATGGACGGATTTCTATAGTACTTGGAGCTTTTACAGGCTTTTTCAATACCTCTATAATCAATAGTAGATATTCCGAGAAATGAAAAGATTGCAGAAGACTGATTTTCTTTTATATTGGCAAAGGTTATTCTTTTTTGGACATGAGGCTTGGGATTAGCTACTACCCAATGCTCAGGGAAAGTAATGTCTTCCCATATAATAGTCTGGTGTTCTATTTTTTGGTTTTTTAGATCTGTAAGAATAACAACACTAGACTTTGCGTTCCGGTTGGGAGCATGTTTTATAGCTGGCCATAGAGTATTTGTATGTTTGAAACATCCTTTGAACTGTATAGCGATATTGTGTCTTTTCTGTTTCATATCAAACCCAGAGGTCTGAATTTGTAATTGTAAGATGTCACTGATAGTCTTATCATAGAAATAAACAGAAAATTTTGTATAATAGTGAAATTGGACAGGGCCATGCGACAGAGGAGCAACAATCCCCCCAATTAGGGAATCAGTATACTTATTGTGGATAAGATCTTAGATAGTAGCCAACACAAAAGTATTTAACCCTTGATGAGTTAAAGGGTATATTCCAATTCTAATAGATCCCAGGTGTAAGTATTGGGTATTTTGTCTTTTAGCCTCGGCCTGTAGGGCGTTGGGATTTAGTAAAGGAATAGACTTGATACTCTCAGCATTCTCTTGTATCTGACTGGTAGACTCTTTAATACCAATTCTAATAACAACCTTTAGATGAAACATGGACAAATCACTATATACTTCTGATGCAGATTGCAGGTAACTGACAGTGAGCAGATGGCTGGGGTTCTTCATACTCAAGTTTAGCTTGGTTAAGAACTCTACTGGAACTTGACGCAAACATATCCCTAAGAGGATTCTCTTCTGCAGATGTCTCTCTGTCTTCAATTTCTCATAATGAATTCATCTTTATATGAGTATTGGATTTAGAATACCGACCTTCTGAACCAAGTTCAGCGAGCAGGGGCTTCTGTCACAATCTTGCTCTAACTCTTGGCCTTGTTGTGTCTCTCCGATTGTCTTTGCGAACCAACTCCTGGTGAACCAGTGGTGAACCGAGTGTGGACCTACTCAAATCTTTCTCGCTCTGCAACCTCGACAAATGGCTACCTCGCCTAACAACGGTCTGGCGTCCCATCGATTCTTTGGAGAACTCTTGGTGAACTTCCTGTGAACTTCGAATGAAGATTCAACGACAACTACTACCACAGCAGACAATTAAAAATGTGCAGAGATATTCACATGCGGAATGGTGTACTCATATTATTTCAAAAACAGAGATGGATTCCAGACTGAAGATTGCAGAGATTACAGACTGAAAATTATAGAGATAAATTCCTTATCATAGACTGACTATCGTTGATTTTATTGGAATTTATGCTCTTCTCAAGGAAGGAGCAATACCGAAGGCTACCTGGCAACTGATAGACTCTGCCTCAGAATATACACACTTGACTCCTGTACAGACTTGACTGACTGGTAACAGATCTGGCCACTTTAGGTTCTTACCAGTGTCGAGCACACTGATACGCAGGCTTCTTAGATCTCTAAGACTCTATACTCAAACTCCGAATGCCTCATGAATGATCCTAACCATCAATTTATAGTAAATGAAAGGGGACAAGCTTTCCTGTAGAGCATCGGACAGGTGGATGGAGTCATTGCTTTCGGGTAACACCGAGGTGACATCTGCACAAAGATTCCAGTCCGAAAAAGTAAATCTTACGGAAAATATGTTGTTTATATTGTTTACAAAGTGGATGCTTTCATATGATAAAACCCACGAGAAATTATTGTCGAAAATTTACAGTGTGGATGCTTTTTGTACAACAAAGCCCACAAGAAAAGCTGGCCACAATTAAGTCCTTGTGACTAGACAACATAATTACACTATGGATGCTTTTATGGATAAGCCCATGAGAACCGTCAGAATACTCTGATTTCTGGGAATCTATCCCTTTTATACATCAATTCGTCCCATGCTTTAGTAAAGATTCGTTTGACAATCATGGGTTTTCCCAAAACTATTTGATGTTTGATCTTAGTTAGGATTAACCATTCATAATGACCTTTCATGTATTCTTTTAAGGAATTGTTTACATCATGGAATGGTGTCCATTCATCGTACATTTCTTTAACAGTTTTATATGCGGTATGAAAGCATTCTACGATGTTATGCTCAAAGCATATGTCACAATGCTACATGCAAAATTTTTCATGATAAATCGGATCCATGGCTGTTCTGTTAACCCCATAATCAACCCACCATTGTTGAAACCAATCAGCTTGCTAGTTTTTCTGAAAAGATGCGATTGTACTAAACTTAAGTTTAGTATAATGCGTTTCCTCTTTGTCATCTACATTAAGAAAATCCCACCACAACTTTTTATACCCTGCAAAATCATAAACAGTGTCAGGAAATATAATCTTTGGATCGCCTTTTGGCCAGGTGGCTGCATTATGAGTGGGACAAGACCATGATAAATTTCTGGTGCAATGAATACAGAAATATTTCTCATATATTCCACTTCGGGGCCCTCCATGATACCAGATACCGGATATGTCATGGAAATCTTGCTGTAAAGCTACTTCAGCATATCTGGCTTCTCTTTTTTCTTTTTCATATATCATATCATGTATCCATCTGCTGCCTTTTGGATACACTTTTCTTTCGGGTACAAGATGTTGGATATCTATATGCGGTTGTAGATTAGCATCGAGTACTTTTGTATTCCTTAGCTGCCAAGTGGGTTTCCAATTTTTCTTGTATTCTTCCCAATCTTGGTTATCAGGAATAGTCCGAAGGACTTCTTGCTTTTGGGCCTAGTCCCATTCAGTGACTATCATCATGATGTGGTCTTGGGGCTGGATGTATTCTCTGTTGAGAAAGTCTGGAAGATTGTTCTGTTCTCCTTTTATATGTTCGACCTGGAAGTCGAAATTAGCAAAGAGTGCTTGCCATCTAGCAAACTTTGCTTCTCCAGGCTTTTTGATGTCTTTTGTCAAAACTTTATGAAGTGTTGAAGCATCAGTTCTGAGTAAGAACTGCTTGTTTATCAGATAGACATCAAATTTGTTGATGCAGTTCTAGGCATCTTTAACTTCCTTCTCTATTGTGGAATAGTTCTGCTTAGCTGGATTCCAAATCCCAGATGCATACTGAACAACTTGTTCAATGTCACCAATCCTTTGTTTTAAGATTCCACCCCATCCAATATTACTTGCATCTGTCTCCACAATTTTGAAGGCATTATCATCAGCAACATATAATATGGGAAGAGTTTTTACCTTGGCTTTGATATTTTGGACAGCTTTGGTATGAACTTCTGTCCATTCTGGAGGATTCTTCTTAAGCCTTTTATTCAACACGCTCCTGTCACTGGCACAATCTTGATAAAAGTTGCTAACATAATTCAAACATCCCAAGAATCTTTGGAGTTGATTTTTGTCTGTAATAATATCAGGGAATTTGTCAGCAAATTCCAGAGCATGCTTCTGTAGAGATATTTGGCCATTGGAAATAGTATGGCCAAGGAACTTGAGAGTAGTCTGAAAGACTTCTATCTTCTTCTTACTCAAAACAAGACCATTATGCTTCACTAATTGCTTAAATGTATAAACATGTTTAAAATGATCTTGGATGTTCTTTGAAAAGATTAGAACATCATCAATATAAACTATGAGCCAATCAAAAATATGGCTTGAATATCTTGTCCATTACCTTTTGGAACTTTGATGGGGCATTTTTCAAACCAAAAGGCATTACATTCCACTCGTAGTGGCCTGCTGGAATGCTGAAGGCAGTTTTGAATTTATCTTTTTCTGCAATGGCAACTTTCCAGAATCCTGCTTTCAAATCAAACTTAGAGAAAACTTTAGCTCCTGGTATCCTACTTATCAGATCTCCTTTGTGAGGAATAGGATAGGTATCATCTGCAAGAACTGAATTCAGAGGTTTAAAATTTATTACTAACCTCGGGATGCCTTTGATTTGTTCGGCTCTCTTGTTGACATAGAACCCATAACAGTTCCAGGGACTGTCGGATTCTCTGATAAGCTTTCTTTGCAAAAGTTGTTTGATTTCTTGTTCGCAGAGCTTTCTATATACTTGGCTCATGGGGATGGATCTGCTATTGCAAGGCTTACTTGTGTAGCCTTCTTTGTATGGAAGCTCTACTGTATGTTGTTTTCTATGCCAGAATGCATTTGGCTCTTCAGAACAGCGTTCATCTTTGATCTGCTTCTTTAATTCCTCAATTTTTCTTCTGACCTGAGGATTCTTCAAGTGGTCTTCTACCTTGAGTGTGCATTTCAGATCTTTAAGATCTGTCAATCTGGCTTCTGCTTTGTCCAAATTTTGGACAGTCTACACCATTGTAGAAACTCTAGGATTCGAGATGTATGGCAATTCAACTCTTTTTTTTGTTCCTGCAGAAGTAGAAACAGATATAAAATAACTAGCTTTATTACCTTTCAATCTTGTTGACCCATGGGGTTCAACCGCTGCTAGGAAAATGTTTCCTAGGATGCAGTGTACTGGAATATCTGTAACTGCAAATTTCATATTAATGCAATGATGTTCGAAACATATAGAAGCTTTGGAACTTCATAATTGAGCGTTTTCTTGCCCAAGCCTACTACCTTTCTTTCTGCAGAAACCCAGTATTTTGCTGGTATGACTTTTTTGTTCAGGATATTCACATCAGCTCCTGAATCAAGGAGTGTTGTGAGTTCAAACATCTTGCCTTTAATACAAATGTTTATTTTGACATGATGTTGTTGGTAAGAGATAGCTAGCAGCCTCATTTCCTTGAATCCATATACTAGATCCCTTTTTCCTTCAATGATCTCAACATTTGAACTTCTGGCATGTTCTGTAGTATCCCAATGGGATTTTTCATTTTCTGCTGTAACCCTTTTTCCCTTTTTGATTTTAGAAAGTTGAGTTTTTAAAGCAGAGATTTCTACTTTAATATTGTGAATTTCTCTACTCACTTCCCCTAAGGTGAGGGAACACACCTTATCAAGCTTCTCTTCATGTTTTTGGAAATATCTAGTATTTCGTTCAAAAGAAGCATCAATAAACAATGGCTTTGTACCTGAGTTTCTGGAAGAGCTGGATCTAAGTTGATCCATGAATGCTTCAGTCAATCTGTTCTTCATGTCACCATCTTCCATTGCTCCGATTTGAGATAATATTTTTACCTCATCTTCTTCTGTTGTAGCCATTAGAATTTTTTCTTTCTGAGGTTTGAAGAAACTTTCCTCAGACCTTGAATCACTTTATAACTCTGAATTAGAATCATAATGCATTTGACAGGGGCATTCTTCAGATTCACCACAGGAACAAGATGTACTTTCTGAATCTGAATTTCCTTGTATATGTGCCTGTAACTCATCCTGAGATGATGAATCAAAAGAATCAAAAGATGATTCTTCAAATTGGTGTTGCTGAAGTTGTTCTCTAATGACCACATTTTGGCACCGTTCTGTTGTATGAGAACGTGAGCCACATTTCATGCGTCTGATCTGTCCTTCTTGCTTGACTTGTTTTCCTCTCTGGACAACAACTTGGGATTTCTTTCCTCTGTTATGTTTGGATTCCTCCTCTTCTGGACACCTTGATGATGTATGTCCAGTCTTTCCACACAGCCAACAGGTGAGCTTGTTCCATTTCTCCTACTTTGAAGTGTGAAGATGTGTGTTAGAAGGTTTATAATAATGTGTTCTGGGCACATACTTGTAATAACCTTTTCTGACCTTGGAGGATTGGCCTTTAGATCGCTGAGGAGTCCTCTTACGATCTTTATAGCTTTTGAATTTTTGTTTATATTCTTTCTTGGCCCTTTATTTTGCTTTCCTCCGTTTAACCAAGGGGTCATGGACTGTAAGTCCATATCTGCTACAGATAGACTTCTTATCTGGGAATCTTGAAAGTTTTTCCAAAGATTTGTTAACTTTGGAATTTGTGCAAAGACTTACCAGGATCTTGGTAATGTGTGCATAAATCTCTCCCCATGTGTAAGATTCAAATGGTAATTGGAAAATTTCTTGCAGTCTGATGTCGTCCACAAACCTGGATGGCAAGGCTGCAAGATAAACTTGTTTCTATAGCAGATTCTTTGAATCTTTTACTTCATATATCCGCTGCATCCAATCTCTATGGAAATCTTCATACTGAGACATTTTGTGACATTTTAAATTCATAAGAATGACCTCATTCTTATAAGCAATTTCAGTCTTGCTGCCAAACCAATGTTCTAAGATCATAGATGTCAAAGCACCTATTATGTTACTGATGGTTGAGCCATCAGGATTATGTATGGCATCTCCATTTTTATCTTTGAGCACTTCTTCTTCCATTTTTGCTGTTAGCTTTGGAGATGATTTTGTCTCCCACCAATTGAGTAAAGTTCCTGTAAAACATTGGATAATTGTTTTGCAGGCTTCAATTTCACTTTTTCCCCTTAAACACATGAGCTTGTATTCTGTATACATCATATCAATCCACTGTCTAATCTAGCCTACGCTTAGATTATCAATGTTCCATTCTCTATGTGATTCTGGGAAGAAAGTATGTGCTTCTGGGAGTTTTCCTTTTCCTGCAATATCAGGTGCAGGGTATGCAGTGAACCTACTCTCAAGAGGTTTATATATAGGAAAGGCCTTAGAATCAAAATCTTTATCTTTTTCTTCTTCTCCTTCCTTCAACAAGGAAGCAATGGTGAACTTTTCTGTAGCCTCTGGTTCTAAAGATGTGGCTACTTCTTTTGGGAATAGTGCTGGAAACCTATTTATAGGCTTAATAGGATCCTGAATCTTTATATTTCGTTTGTACAAAAAGGAAGTAGGGACTGGTTTTTTTGTTTTTGACAAACTGATTTTTTCAACTTTGTCAGCTAAACCAGATATTAGATTTTTAGTAGTATCAAGATGATCTACTAACTTATCTTCTACTCCTTCTATCTTAGATAAAGATTCTCTAGCATATGAACGAACTACTGAGGAGGCATATTGTACATCATTGAGGTTTTTATTGACCTCATTTATTGACACTTGAACAGTATCAAACTGTTCTTTGATTGCTGCTGATTTTGCAACATTTATTTCCATGCCCTTAGTAGCAGTATTGGTCTAGTTAAGTTGTTCACTTGCCTTCTGCATTCTCCCATCAATGCCTAAAGCATTATCATCTTTTTGTACTGAAGGAATAGCTTTGGCTGCATTCTGATTTTCCCCAATGATAATTCCTTTGTATGGAGGAAAAGTTGATAGGGTTTCTATTCTGCTGCCATCTAAAGAAGTCCATGCATGTTTGACAGATGAAGAGGAAGATGAACCAGTTAATACATGCACAGGGGAAACATTATTTTTCCATTCATAGAAAGAAATCCATGAATTATTGATTTCCATGTAATGTTTCCAATCTTTAGCTAGTTCTTTATTTTCTTCAGGAGTATGACTTCTATCAAATTGTTCTGCTTCTGGATTAGTAAATAAATCCCAATTTATCATTGCTTTCATCCATTTAGCAGGCGCTTCTGATTTTAAACATCTGATGATAAGAGTGAAGAATTTATGAATTTCCATGACTGAAGGTTTCTTACAGTCATTTGGAATACGACCAAATCTATAGGCTGTAATGACACCTTTTGCCTACTCAAGAAATCCTAAACCATACTTTGGTTTAGTAGGTCACATCATGCTCATCATTTCTGTCGGTATAGGGTCTTCTCCTTAAAGAGCTATAATCTCATGCATCATAAGGACATAGTCAGAGTCTCACTCATGTGGGAAAGGTATATCAACACATTTAGGATTAGGGCATGGATTAACAAAGGTATAAGGAGGAGCTTCACCAGTTCTGGGATGGTGGTTGATGTGAATGACAGACTTAGCAAGCATGCTTAAATTTACAGCAGTTTGACACTCTGGACATGTAACTTCTAAGGAATGGAAGTTAACTATCTGGGCAAACTCAAAAAGAGAAACATGTTTACAAGAAGTAGAAGTGGAACATGCGGTATCAACAATGGACGGATTTCTATAGTACTTGGAGCTTTTACAGGCTTTTTCAATACCTCTATAATCAATAGTAGATCTTCCGAGAAATGAAAAGATTGCAGAAGACTGATTTTCTTTTATATTGGCAAAGGTTATTCTTTTTTGGACATGAGGCTTGGGATTAGCTACTACCCAATGCTCAGGGAAAGTAAGGTCTTCCCACATAATAGTCTGGTGTTCTATTTTTTGGTTTTTCAGATCTGTAAGAATAACAACACTAGACTTTGAGTTCTGGCTGGGAGCATGTCTTATAGCTCGCCATAGAGTATTTGTATGTCTGAAACATCCTTTGAACTGTATAGCAATATTGTGTCTTTTTTGTTTCATATCAAACCCAGAGGTCTGAATTTGTAATTGTAATATGTCACTGATAATCTCATAGTAGCGTTCTTAACCAAGCTGAACTTAAGTATGAAGAACCCCAGCCCTCTGCTCGCTGGCAGTAAGCTACAATCTCTGCATCAGAAGTATATAGTGATCTGTCCATGTTTTATCTAAAGGCTATTACTAGAATTAGTATTAAAGAGTCTACCAGTTAGATATAAGAGAATGCTGAGAGTATCTAGTCTATTTCTTTACTGAATCCCAAAGCCCTACAGGCCGAGGCTAAAAAACTAAATACCCAATGCTTACTCCTCTGTCGCATGGCCCTGTCCAGTTTGATTGTTATCCAAAATTTTCTGTTTATGTCTATGATGAGACTATCAGTGACATTTACAATTACAAATTCAGACCTCTGGGTTTCATATGAAACAGAAAAGACACAATATTGCTATACAGTTCAAAGGATGTTTTAGACATACAAATACTCTATGGCCAACTATAAAACATTCTGCCAGCTGGAACTCAATTTCTAGTGTTGTTATTCTTACAAATCTGAATAACCAAAAAATAGAACACCAGACTTTTATGTGGGAAGACCTTACTTTCCCTGAGCATTGGGTAGTAGCTAGTCCCAAGCCTCATGTCCAAAAAAGAATAACCTCTGCCAATATAAAAGAAAATCAGTCTTTTGCAATCTTGTCATTCCCCATAAGATCTACTACTAATTATAGAGGTATTGAAAAAGCCTATAAATGCTTAAAGTACTATAGAAATCCGTCCATTGTTGATACCGCATGTTCCACTTCTACTTCTTGTAAACATGTTTCTCTTTTTGAGTTTTCCCATATAGTTAACTTCCATTCCTTAGAAGTTACATGTCCAGAGTGTCAAACTGCTATAAATTTAAGCACGCTTGCTAAGTCTGTCATTCACATCAACCACCATCCCAAAACTGGTGAAGCTCCTCCTTCTACCTCTGTTAATCCATGCCCTAATCCTAAATGTGTTGATATACCTTTCCCACATGAGTCAGACTCTAACCATGTCCTTATGATGCATGAAATTATAACTCTTGAAGGAGAAGACCCTAGACTGACAGAAATGATGAGCATGATGAGACCTACTAAACCAAAGTATGGTTTAGGATTTCTTGAGTAGGCCAAAGGTGTCATTCCAGCCTGTAGGTTTGGTCCTATTCCAAATGACTGTAAGAAACCTTCAGTCATGGAAATGCATAAATTCTTCACTCTTATGACTGGATGTTTAAAATCAGAAGTGCTTGCTAAATGGATGAAAGCAATGATAAATTGGGATTTATTTACTAATCCAGAAGCAGAACAGTTTGATAGAAGTCATACTCCTGAAGAAAAGAAAGAACTAGCCGAATATTGGAAACATTACATGGAAATCAATAATTCATGGATTTCTTTCTATGAATGGATTAATAATGTTTCCCCTGTGCATGTATTAACTGGTTCATCTTCCTCTTGATCTGTCAAACATGCATGGACTGCTTTAGATGGCAGCAGAATAGAAACCCCATCAACTTTCCCTCCATACAAGGAATTATCATTGGGGAAAATCAGAATGCAGCCAAAGCTATTCCTTTAGTACAAAAGGATGATAATGCTTTAGGCATTGATGGGAGAATCCAAAAGGCAAGTGAACAACTTAACTGGACCAATACAGCTATTAAGGGCCTGGAAATAAATGTTGCAAAATCAGCAGAAATCAATGAACAGTTTGATACTGTTCAAGTGTCAATAAATGAGGTAAATAAAAACCTCAATGATGTACAGTATGCCTCCTTAGTAGTTCGTTCATATGATAGAGAATCTTTATCTAAGATAGAAGAAGTAGAAGATAAGTTAGTAGATCATCTTGATACTACTAAAAATCTCATATCTGGTTTAGCTGACAAAGTTGAAAAAATCAGTCTGTCAAAAACAGAAAAACCAGTCCCTATTTCCTTTTTGTACAAACGAAATATAAATATTCAAGATCCTGTTAAGCCTATAAACAGGGTTCCAGCACTATTCCCAAAAGAAGTAGCCACATCTTCAGAACCAGAGGCTACAGAAAAGATCACCATTGCTTCCTTGTTCAAGGAAGGAGAAGAAGAAAAAGAGAAAGATTCTGATTCTCAGACCTTTCCTATATATGAAACTCTTGAGAATAGGTTCACTGCATATCCTACACCTGATATTGCAAGAAAAGGAAAACTCCCAGAAGCAAATACTTTCTTCCCAGAATCACATAGAGAATGGAACATTGATAATCTAAGCATAGGCCAGATTAGACAGTTGAATGACATGATGTATACAGAATACAAGCTCATGTGTTTAAGGGGAAAAAGTGAAATTGAATCCTGCAAAACAATTATCCAATGTTTTACAGGAACTTTACTCAGGTGGTGGGAGACAGAATCATCTCCAAAGCTGATAGCAAAAATGGAAGAAGAAGTGCTCAAAGATGAAAATGGAGATGTCATACATAATCCTGATGGCTCAACCATCAGTAACATGATAGGTGCTTTGACATCTATGATCTTAGAACATTGTCGTGGCAGCGAGACTGAAATTGCTGATAAGAATGAGGTCATTCTTATGAATTTAAAATGTCACAAAATGTCTCAGTATGAAGATTTCCATAGAGATTGGATGTAGTGGATATACGAAGTAAAAGATTCAAAGAATCTGCTATGGAAACAAGTTTATCTTGCAGCCTTGCCATCCAGGTTTGTGGACTACATCAGACTGCAAGAAATTTTCCAATTACCATTTGAATCTTACACATAGGGAGATATTTATGCACACATTACCAAGACCCTGGTAAGTCTCTGCACAGGTTCCAAAGTTAACAAATCTTTGGAAAAACTTTCAAGATTCCCAGATAAGAAGTCTATCTGTAGCAGATATGGACTTACAGTCGATGACCCCTTGGTTAAACGGAGGAAAGCAAATAAAAGGGTCAAGAAAGAATATAAACAAAAATTCAAAAGCTATAAAGATCGTAAGAGGACTCCTCAGCGATCTAAAGGCCAATCCTCCAAGGTCAGAAAAGGTTATTACAAGTATGTGCCCATAACACATTATTATAAACCTTCTGACATACATCTTCACACTTCAAAGCAGGAGAAATGGAACAAGCTCACCTATTGGCTGTGTGGAAAGACTGTACATACATCATCAAGGTGTCCAGAAGGGGAGGAATCCAAACATAATAGAGGAAAGAAATCCCAAGTTGTTGTCCAGAGAGGAAAACAAGTCAAGCAAGAAGGACAGATCAGATGCATGAAATGTGGCTCACGCTCTCATACAACAGAACGATGCCAAAATGTGGTCATCGGAGAATAACTTCAGCAACACCAATTTGAAGAATCATCTTTTGTTTCTTTTGATTCATCGTCTCAGGATGAGTTACAGGCACATATACAAGGAAATTCAGATTCAGAAAGTACATCTTGTTCCTGTGGTGAATCTGAAGAATGCTCCTGTCAAATGCGTTATGATTCTGATTCAGAGTCATATAGTGATTCAAGCTCTGAGGAAAGTTTCTTCAAACCTCAGAAAGAAAAAATTCTAATGGCTGCAATAGAAGAAGATGAGATAAAAATATTATCTCAAATCAGAGCAATGGAAGATGGTGACATGAAGAACAGATTGACTGAAGCATTCATGGATCAACTCAGATCCAGCTCTTCCAGAAACTCAGGTAAAAAGCCATTGTTTATTGATGCTTCTTTTGAACGAAATACTAGATCTTTCCAAAGACATCAAGAGAAGTCTGATAAGGTGTGTTCCCTCACCTTAGGGGAAGTGAGTAGAGAAATTCACAATATTAAAGTAGAAATCTCTGCTTTAAAAACTCAACTTTCTGAAATAAAAAAGGGAAAAAGGGTTACAGAAGAAAATGAAAAATCCCACTGGGATACTACAGAACATGCTAGAAATTCAAATGTTGAGATCATTGAAGGAAAAAGGGATTCAGTATATGGATTCCAGGAAATGAGGCTGTTAGCTATCTCTTACCAGCAGCATCATGTCAAAATAAACATTTGTATTAAGGGCGAGATGTTTGAACTCACAACACTCCTTGATTCAGGAGCTGATGTGAATATTCTGAACAAAAAAGTCATACCAGCAAAATAATCGATTTCTACAAAAAGAAAGGTAGTAGGATTGGGCAAGAAAACGCTCAATTATGAAGTTCCAAAAGCTTCTATATGTTTCGAACATCATTGCATTAATTTGAAATTTGCAGTTGCGGATATTCCAGTAGACTGCATCCTAGGAAACATTTTCTTAGCAGCTGTTAAACCCCATGGGTCAACAAGATTGAAAGGTAATAAAGCTGGTTATTTTATATCTGTTCCTACTTCTGCAGGAACAACAAAAAGAGTTGAATTGCCATACATCTCGAATCCTAGAGTTTCTACAATAGTGCAGACTATCCAAAATTTGGACAAAGCAGAAGCCAGATTGACAGATATTAAAGATCTGAAATGCACACTCAAGGTAGAAGACCAGTTGAAGAATCCTCAGGTCAAAAGAAAAATTTAGGAATTAAAGAAGCAAATCGAAGATGAACGCTGTTATGAAGAGCCAAGTGCATTCTGGCATAGAAAATAGCATACAATAGAGCTTCCATACAAATAAGGCTACACAGGTAAGCCTTGCAAAAGCAGATCCATCCCCATGAGTCAAGAATATAGAAAGCTCTGCGAACAAGAAATCAAACAACTTTTGCAAAGAAAGCTTATCAGAGAATCCGACAGTCCTTGGAACTGTTATGGATTCTATGTCAACAGGAGAGCCGAACAAATCAGAGGCATCCCAAGGTTAGTAATAAATTTTAAACCTCTGAATTCAGTTCTTGCAGGTGATATCTATCCTATTCCTCACAAAGGAGATATGATGAGTAGGATAGCAGGAGCTAAAGTGTTCTCTATGTTTGATTTGAAAGCAGGATTTTGGCAAGTTGCAATTGCAGAAAAAGATAAATTCAAAACTGCCTTCAGCATTCCAGCAGGCCACTACGAGTGGAATGTAATGCCTTTTGGTTTGAAAATGCCCCATCAAAGTTCTAAAAGGTAATGGACAAGATATTCAAGCCATATTTTGATTGGCTCATAGTTTATATTGATGATGTTCTAATCTTTTCAAAGAACATCCAAAATCATTTTAAACATGTTCATACATTTAAGCAATTAGTGAAGCATAATGCTCTTGTTCTGAGTAAGAAGAAGATAGAAGTCTTTCAGACTAATATCAAGTTCCTTGGCCATACTATTTCCAATGGCCAAATATCTCTACAGAAGCATGCTCTAGACAAAAATCAGCTCCAAAGATTCTTGGGATGTTTGAATTATGTTAGCAACTTTTATTAAGATTGTGCCAGTGATAAGAGCGTGTTGAATAAAAGGCTTAAGAAGAATCCTACAGAATGGATAGAAGTTCATACCAAATCTGTCATAAATATCAAAGCCGAGGTAAAAACTCTTCCCATATTATATGTTGCTGATGATAATGCCTTCAAAACTGTGGAGACAGAGGCAAGTAATATTGGATGGGGTGGAATCTTAAAACAAAGGATTGGTGACATTGAACAAGTTGTTCAGTATGCATCTGGGATTTGGAATCCAACTGAGCAGAACTATTCCACAATAGATAAGGAAGTTAAAGTTGCCTGGAACTGCATCAGCAAATTTGATGTCTATCTGATAAACAAGCAGTTCTTACTCAGAACTGATGCTTCAGCACGTCATAAAGTTTTGACAAAAGACATAAAAAGCCTGGAGAAGAAAAGTTTGCTAGATGGCAAGCACTCTTTGCTAATTTCGACTTACAGGTTGAACATATAAAAGGAGAACAGAACAATCTTCCAGGCTTTCTCAGCAGAGAATACATCCAGCCCCAAGACCACATCATGATGATAGTCACTGAATGGGACCGGGCCCAAAAGCAAGAAGTCCTTCGGACTATTCCTGACAACCATGATTGGGAAAAATACAAGAAAAATTGGAAACCCACTTGGTAGCTAAGGAATACAAAAGTACTCGATGCTAATCTACAACCACATACAGATATCCATCATCTTGTACCCGAAAGAAAATTGTATCCAAAAGGCAGCATATGGATACATGATATGATATATGAAAAAGCAAAAAGAGAAGCCATATATGCCAAAGTAGCTTTACAGCAAGATTTCCATGACATATCCGGTGTCTGGTATCATGGAGGGGCCCGAAGTGGAATATATGAGAAATATTTCTGTATTCATTGCACCAAAAATTTATCATGGTCTTGGCCCACTCATAATGCAGCCACCTGGCCAAAAGGCGATTCAAAGATTATTTTTCTTGACACTGTTTATGATTTTGCAGGATACAAAAAGCCGTGGTGGGATTTTCTTAACGTAGATGACAAAGAGGAAATGCATTATACTAAACTTAACTTTAGTACAATCGCACCTTTCCAGAAAAACCAGCAAGCTGATTGGTTTCAACAGTGGTGGATTGATTATGGGGTTAAGAGAATAGCCATGGATCCAATTTATCATGAAAAATTTTGCAGACATCATTGTGACATATGCTTTGAGCATAACATCGTAGAATGCTTTCATACCCCATATAAAACTGTTAAAGAAATGTACGATGAATGGACACCATTCCATGATGTAAACAATTCCTTAAAAGAATACATGAAAGGTCATTATGAATGTGTTGTGGCCAGCAACAACCCCCCCTTTTTTCATTTAAGTGTTGTCCAAAATACTAAATGAATGGGGACCCTTAGTTAAAATTTAGGAAAATCAAGAGTTTCCTTTCTTCAAAGTAAGGTTACCATCGTAAGCTTAGGAAGATCTTTTGAATACTTTAAGACCTAAGTTTATGATAAGAAAAATCTTTAAAAAAGTCGCATCATAAAATAATAGATAAGCACCTCCATTTTGGTATAATCCTGGTATGTGCAAGATTCTCGTACTAAGCAATATATCGCATCGCAATAAGGTAATGCCAATGAGAAAGACTCCAAGATTTTCCGATTTGCGATAACCCTGATCGCAAGATCGCATATCGCAGGGAATGGGCTAACAAAATATGGCAAGCATAAAACTTCTGCGATCTGCGATGTTGCAATATCGCGATAAAGCGATGGTTGCGATATTAAGCCAAATCAACTCTGCGATGTTATATTTGTGAGTCGGTGCGAGAGCGCGATAGTGCGATAATGCGATGTCGCGATCTACGACGATTGCGAACCAAATCGCAAAATCACTCCATCACGAATCTTTCGGGCACGCTATTCAAGAAAAGCCACTTACCATAATCTGACTCAAGATCATGCGCTTTTAATGATAATAAAGGAATTAGTTGTCATCTATTAAATGTAGACGCGTGCTTTTGCAAAGCATTACTTCACGTAAGGTGGCATATTTGATATATCTGCTACATTTAAGACTCTCCCATTACCTTTCTTGATCAGTCATTTCCATTTCGCTTGTGAGTTGCAGGAACAAAGAACGAAGGATGATACCAAGCGATACGCAAGAAGAAATGGGAAAGAAAAATAAGGCTCAGGGCTCTGAGGTGAAGGAAATGGCACCTTTATATACAGACACAGCTTGTAGCAGAGATGCAGGGATATCGACGTGGGAAAGCATGTACAGACTGCTTGAAGAAGAAAACCCCAGGATAATGAAGGTTACCGCTGTCGCAGACTCACGGGGCTCTTCCGAAGCATCCTTAGAAGAACTAGCGTGCTCATTCCTTCATCGGATAGCAGCAAGGCCTAAAATTCTCCCATATACGGATATGATCAAGTGGATACTTGACAATGCAAAAATGAACGACAGACAGTTCAAGATTCAAGGACATGGGCTCATCGGGTCATTCGCTGCACAAGAATTAAAGCTTATGTATCATCTTCCTGAACCACAGGTGACTTACAATGCACAATTCATTAAAAAATTTGTGGCGGAGAACCCAAACCTATCATAGACCACCAAAGATTGGTCCAGAAAGGATGAACCGCTCAAGAAAGATAAAAACGGTATGTACAGCACTGGTTCCCTCATCTCTCCGTATTGTTTTGTTGCGGCCATGCTTTGTAGATTATTTGGAATGCCAGATATCAATAAGTTTTCGACTGAATGGTTACCATTGATCGATGCTGCCACAAATGCCGTTATTATAGATTGGGCCAAGATCTTTTCTGATAACCTATTCACGGCTATTATCAATTACCGGTCTAAAAGATCCATGTCTCAAAGGATCTATCCTCCTTTTTACCTATCCGCATATGTTATGGATTCTATTTGTTATGTGTATAAATTTCCCACTATGGGTTGGAAATGGACAACTCAGGACCCATTACCCATCCATGTTTATCATAAGATATTATGGGATTCTCAGTTCATTCCACATTTCTACCAGATTTGTCACAGGCTTATCTTACCCATGTATAGAATGATGTATGATAAAGAACCCCCGAGGTGCTCACCTGAGGCACAGATAGATATCACCCCATCGCAAGATGGTTTGGAGAAGAATGGTTCACCTATATTAGAGTATTTGGAAGCACCGTCCCCCCTCATGTCCTGCCTTTGTATATCCCTGACAAACTTCTGGCTCAAGAAATTGCATATCAAACTTGTTCAGAAGGCGGCCTAACCAAAGACCTAAAAGACAAAAAGAAGGCCATATGGCCTCAGTTTCCTGTAGCTTGTGGGGCCTTTTCATTGTTTGATGTAGGTCACGCATTCACCGAAGTAGAGAATATGACGTGTCTACAATTATTTAAATTCCCGGCAAGGCCATTTGACCCAAATGAGGTTGCCCAGGATTTCACAATGACAGTCAAGATAAAAGTGTTCGTTGGAAAGAAGGATCTATTTGATGATTTATTTCAGAGTAAAAGCTCACTCCAGGAAATTTTGCGGGAAGCTCAATCGCGATTGTCTCCAGATGACCTCCAAAGATTCATGGTATACAGGGAAAGAAGACTAGCCAGTGTTCCTCTAGAAAAGCTGCAACTACCTGCCAGAGAACCTACTCCAAGCATTAGCCTTAGTGGGAATTCAAGCGCTTCTGGATCTAAATCTAAGACTGGACAAGAGATGCCTGAGCATTCTAAAAGATCCGAAAACAACCAAGATAGAGGTGAAGAGTCAGCTAAGGACACCGCTCAGTCAATGGAATTTCCACAGCAGCAAGTTATCGCCTCCTCGTCAAGAGATGTCCCCCCTCTCGTCATTGAAGCACCACCCGTCACAACAGAATTAGATAAAGAATGGGAAACCTTCAACGAACTGATCAATCTTGAAGGACAGGCCCCAAAAACACCTGTGAGCAATACACAGGTAGCACAAGAAGTGGGCCCAGCGTTGCTCTTCAACGAGTGGGACGATCAAATCAGGGAGGCAGAACAAGCAGAATGGAAGCAGAAGGTGCAAGAAAAGGAAAAAGCGGTCCAAGCACTAAACAGGTTAAATTGGGAGTGTTACTGGGCATACTTGGTGAAGCCGCATAGTCAGTAGATGACTGTGAAATGTATCATAAATGTGGTCGAAAAAGTGGTGCCAGCTCTCATAGATTCCGTTTTCTCAGCCCAGCTCAAAGCAGAAGTCAGCCAGCCGACTCTCCTCAAACCAATGATGAATGCATGCAGCTTTAAAGATCAGATTCAGAAGTAGCTTAATTTAGAATGTTGTTTTTTCTTAAAAATTAGATTAGAAAATGGACGGTCATTTGAAAACCGCATCCTAAATTTTGTAAATAAACTATTATTAGAATTAGGAAGTAGTATTTAAACCCTTCTTATGCATTTAGAGAAGGGTCCAGAAATTTGTCAAAAACTTGTCCTCAGAACATGCACTTCTGCACCCTTAGAGGAGGTTTTGATGAATGAATGGATCGAGGTTTATTAATGTTTGCATTTGATATCTGCTACTAATGTTGCACTTCTGTACTCTTAGTAGATATTAGAACAAGTAGAGATAAATCATTGTTGCTTGAAGCTTATGAGTAGGACGAGTCATAAATGGTACTTTTATCTCTTGGCCATTTCTGCTTATATTCTTAAAGTGATATACAGTTTTTAGTTGTTTATATGTTATTGCATGAATGTTTGAGTTACCATTTGGCGCTTTTGTACGGTGGAGCCATTTATTTATGTTTGATATATGAATAACTTATTATGCGATATGTTGTTCACAACTGTTTTGCCTAACTTTTTGAGCAAAGTGGTTCATCTTAATTGATTTCCATTCTTATGATAGCTGAATGATCTTTATTACCAGTTATTATTTGAAATCTCTTTAGATCGCATAATAGAAGAAATACATCCCGGGTTAGCATAGATTAGATGTGCTGTTTTCATTAGATTACAATATCATAGAATTAGATTAAAGTAGCTTAGATTAAAACCCTTAGATCAGCATCATCCAACTCTGCATACACACACACACCCTTAGATTGGGAAACTGGTCCCATTATCCCCAGTCGGACCCGCTATACCAAACGGATAAGGAGCTGCCAACCAAGGTCCAGACCGGGTGGGTATCCCCCTTGTTGTCGATCCGATTTTCGGGACTTCAACAGAATGGTTAATCCTAACTAAGATCAAACATCAAATAGTTTTGGGAAAACCCATGATTGTCAGAGAAATCTTTACTAAAGCATGGGACGAATTGATGTATAAAAGGGATAGATTCCCAGAAATCAGAGTATTTTGACGGTTCTCATGGGCTTATCCGTAAAAGCATCCACAGTGTAATTATGTTGTCCATTCACAAGGACTTAATTGTGGCTAGCTTTTCTTGTGGGCTTTGCTATACAAAAAGCATCCACACTATAAATTTCCGACAATAATTTCTTGTGGGTTTTATCATATGAAAGCATCCACTTTGTAAACAGTATAAACAACATATTTTCCATAAGATTTACTTTCTCGGACTGGAATCTTTGTGCGGATGTCACCTCGGTGTTAGCCAAAAGCAATGATTCCATCCACTTCTCCGATGCTTTATAGGAATGCTTGTCCCCTCTCATTTACTATAAATTGAGGGTAAAGCTCATTCATGAGGCATTCAGAATTTGAGTATAGAGAGTCTTAGAGATCTGAGAACCCTGCATATCAGTGTGCTCGGCACTGGTAAGAACTTAAAGTGGTCAGATCTGTTAGCAGTCAGTCAAGTCTGTACAAGAGTCAAGTGTGTATATTCTGAGGCAGAGCGTATCAGTTGCGAGGTAGCCTTTGGTATTGCTCCTTTCTTGAGAAGAGCATAAAGTCCGATAAAAGCAACGATAGTCAATATCTGATAAGGAATTTCTCTCTATAATTAGTAGTCTGTAATCTCTGCAATCTTCAGTCTGTAATCCATCTCTGTTTCTGAAATAATATGAGTACACCATTCCGCATATGAATACCTCTGTGCATTTTTAATTGTCTGTTGTGGTAGTAGTTGTCTTTGAATCTTCATTCGAAGTTCATAGGAAGTTCACCAAGAGTTCGCCAAAGAATCAAAGGGACGCCGGACCGTTGTTAGGCGAGGTAGCCGTTTGTTGAGGTCGCAGAGCGAGAAATATTTGAGTAGGTTCACACTCGGTTCACCACTGGTTCACCAGGAGTTGGTTCGCAAAGACAATCGAAGAGACACAACGAGGCCAAGGATCAGAGTAAGCTTGTGACAGAAGCCTCTGCTGCGAAAATTGGTATGGACCAATGAGGTGCAAAGTGTCTTAGAGTTTAAATTATTAATAACATACGGTTAAAATAAATTAAATTAAAGTTTAAAAAATATTTCTCTTATTTTTTTAAGTGAAAACATTAAATTATTTATTAATTTTTATATTAAATGGTTACAAAGAAAATTGAATTTTGAAAACATTAAATTATTTATTAAATTTTTATTAAATTGTTATAAAAATTTGAAATTTTATTAAATTGTTATAAAAAAAAAATTGAAATTTTAAAATAATGTATAGTAAATAAATTTGAATTTAGATTTGAATTAGATTAATCCGGAAAAAATTCATAATATACCATATTTATGTTTTTTTGCCCTATAACAACAATGTCTTCTCTTAATATTTTTCTTATTTATTTTAAAATTTAAATAATTTTAATAACAATTTTAAAATTTCAATTCACTAAACGAAAACATTATTAAATTATCTCTAAACTCTCTATACTCCTCAAAATTCAAAACTATATCTCTCCCAATTTTCAAACTTATCTATTTTTTTATTTATTTTATATATATTTAAAAATTAAATATTCAAAACTCAAATTATCTAAAATCTTTTCTCCTCAAAACATATTTAAAAGCTTAATATTATTCCAAACTTATTTTTATAAAATTCCTCCCAAATATAACTATTTTTAGAAAATCATTTGTTGAAAATTAACTCAGCAAGGTGGTGGCGATTTTATTGATGGGATTGAGCTGGCTCTGCGTGTTGGCGGAGGCTTTTACACGTGTTGGGGGCATCCGCGACATACCGGACGTGGAACACAATAAAGAGATTCAAGACCTTGCACGTTTCGCCGTCGATGAATCCAACAAAACAACAGGTGGTTTGTGTGTCTATTGTGTAAAATTTTGTAAAAATAGCACGCTGGATGACCAAAAAAAAAAAAAACCAAAATCATATTTCAAAATGAAAAATGAAAAAACAAATAGTATTAAAGTTACAATCAGGGTAATAGTTCTTACCTGAGAAATTCTCTAGGCTGAAAAGATAAAAGATGAGGATACTAATTTGGACCCTCTTTCATTGGCTCAACTCATTTAACATATCCCCTTTACCAAGGTAGATCATAATCCTAAAGAGCACTCTAAAATCTAAAATCAGAATAATAGGAGAGGAATTTAAGGAATAAGTATCCCAACATAAAAATTGCATCTTATTTTTTGATATGTATATGTTTTATATAAATATCTCACATAAAAAGAAAATTAATATAATAATAAATTTAATGGCTATGAATTCACCTTTTTATTGTGTTTACAATCAGATTTTTAAAATTTTAATATTAATTTGAAAAAAATCAATAAATTTATAATTTGAAGTTAATAAAATTATAATTTCCCGAAGTGAATATATATGTATGTGGAGAAATTAAGTATATTATTTTATAAGAAATGTATTTAAAAATGTTTTAGTATTTTTAGGATGGGGATGATTAATAATTTGATGGATGTGATAAAGCATAGAATCATCATTCTATGCAAGAACAATCATTGAACATAATATTATATCTAACATGATAGGAAGATGGTTTGGTTACTACTTAGAATCTTTTAGTGGTAAAAAGAAAATGAAAAGATTTAGGAAACAATTGTAAAAATTGTATACTGTAAACTATGGATGGTAAGAAACAAAATCATATTTCAAATGAGGAAATAAATAGTATTAAAGTTGTATCCAAGATCATAGTTCTCACATGAGAAAACATCAAGGCTAAAGAGATACCAATTTCGACCCTCTCTGATTGGGTCAACTCATTTAACATATCTCCTTCACCAATGCAAATCATAACCGCCAAAGAGCACTCTAAAATCAGAATAATAGGAGAAGACTTTAAGAAATGGGTATCCTCACATACAAATTGTATCCTATTTTTTGATGGGTAGCAAAAGGAAATCCAGGGGTGGAAGAATGGGAAGGGTGATCTTTTATCCCAATAATCAATTGGAATAAGAATATGCTTGGGGATCAGAATAGACAACCAATAATATTTCTAAAGCCTACACTCCCTTTCAAGGGATTAAGCAAACTATGGAAATGAATTCTCAAGAAATCACTATGATATGAGATTCCCTCCTTATCATCTCAAGGAGAATAAAAAATACTCTCCCCCAGGATGTAAGACTTGCTCAGATAATCACAAGAATTGTCAAGATCTTGAATCATACCCCAAGATCCCACATCTAGCATGTGTTGAGAGTAAATAACTCTAAAGAATAACCCATTCATGGGACTTTTCTCTCCAAGGGAAGGCTTGAGTGGGATGGTCGACTAGTATATGAGTCCTCGCCTAACCTATTTAATGGCTTTCATAAAAAGGTAACTCTAGGATCCCCTATCTATGTGTTCCATGGACTTTGAAGGCACATATAGGTGCCTTGATTTAGAGATGATGCCTAGAAGTTTCACTATCAATGTCAAAGGGTGTGTAGCAATCATGTTAAGCGAGGATTTGTATTTCATCATTCTTCTTTCACTCAGAAAGGCAAACTGATGCATTGAATTAGTATTGAACATGTAGTTTTCAACTTGTTGGCTTCATAAGGAGGGAGGGTTCGATTATTATATGAAATGAAGTGTTAATTTAATAATTATGTATGAGGAAGATAGTACATAACTGGTATGATATGGTAAAGTGTTGGCAGTTGGTGAAGAATGACCGTTGTTCAAGAGGAGAAGTTATTAATGGACCTGTCATTGGTTTTGCACGCTTAATTGTCTTGGTTACTCAACTTTTGGACCTATGATTCAGAGCTAAACCTAGGTCCTCCTTGTTTTCCATTCAGTTGTGTCTTTACATCAAGATATATTATTGGGCCCCTCTGTGGCAGTCTATTTTTATTCATGCTTTTGGTTTTGCTTTTCTTGTTGGTCTGAGATACTATTATGCTCCTATACCAGCAGTTACAATCAATGCCTCTAATGGTGCTTAGCCTCATGATCTTGGTAAGGCTGAGGTTAGTCAATTTTGCAGTTTCCTACAATTCAGCTTTTGGGACGGAAAGTGTGCAGAGGAAATTGTTGATACTTCCTGGACAACCCTAGACAAAGGAAGGCACCCAATTCTTAGGTTGCAACATTCATCTGGATTTTCATACATCTCTTCCTTAGTCATCCCTTGGCCAAAAGTTTGAAATCAGATTTTATACAAGTCATATATGTTTCACCCGGTACTATCTGTAAAACTTACTCACTATTCATTCCTCACCCTCAAAAATATTTACCAAGAGACCGATTTAGAGAACCCCATGAGTGGGGGAGGAAGTTGCAGTGACCTTAGGAATTCTTCGAATTGTTTATTCCACGACGTAACAGCCCTTGTGAAAAGTTCATGTAATAAAAGTTAATAAAGACAAAATAATACCATGGGTAAGGGACACGTATTCCAAGTTGAATGTTGGGCAGAGATATCCTAGTGGGCATCACTAGATGTGTGTTTTAACTAAGGAAAATTGGCAAAGGCATTAAAAGGCAAAAAGGCATTTTGGCACATTTATTTATGAAACTAAAGGAAAATAGGAAAAAAGGAAGGTAAAAGGTCACAGGTTGCATGTGAAGAGGAAAATAATGGAAAATGAAGAAATAGAGGCCTCATTAATAAAAAGGCTTCTGAGGATCAGTTAGTAGGCTCTTGGCTCAAGCTTAGTCAGTGTGAACCTTTTTTCAGGTCAAGTTTGGAGCTCTCTCATTATTCTCTCTCTATCTCACTCTTGGTCACTTAGAGTTTTCTTGGAGCACTCTAGCTTTGGAGAAAGGAAGAAAAATAAAGCAAGGGTAAAGGAAGGAAAGCAATGTGCTTGGAAGGAAAAGTAGGATCAAACAACTTCAGCAGGAATACTTGCAGGTAACGTTTTGCATGTGTGATTTCTTAGCTAGTTTGGACATGCATGACTTTTCATGTTGGTGTATGGTTCTCTTGTTATCAGTGGCAAGATTTTGTTGGGTTATGACAGTGGTTTTTAGCCTACCCTTGAATTTTTCCGGATTCCATGATGTTGTGATGTTTATTTCGGTTTTTGAGCTTTGGTTAACAGATGGATTTCGGAATCCAGGGCAAGGTGGTCTCAAGTTTCATTCCCAAAGGCCTAGGAATCCCTTGACCGGTTTTAGCGGGGTACACGGTAAAGCTTGAGGGAGGAGTCTCGGTTTAGGGGCTAGTGATCCGAGTTTGGATTGCGGTAAATCCTTAGAGACTGGTCTCGGTTTAGGGCCTAGTTATCGGGGATTAGATTGCGGTAAATTCTGAGAGACTAGGAGACAGAAAATTCCTCAAGGATAGTGATAGATTCCGGATAGAATTCCAATTTCAGTTCGGTTGTGATTGGAGCACCGGGTTTGGTGTGATCACGGTTTGGTGAGGGTTGAGGTGGTTTAACTTCTAGATTCCCCTTATTGTTCTTGGATTGGTTCTTCTATGAGATCCCACGTTCATGCTTGGAATATGGCATGGGGTTGACTAGCAAAAAGAAAGATTTGGTTCAGCCTTGTTTACGATCGGGTGTTATAGATTGGTATCAAAGCGTGGTTGCGGTCCCCTTGGGTGAAGGGGCTTGGTCATGCATGCATGTCAGTTGCATATGTGTCTCTTACACTTGCATTCCATGTGTGTGTTGCATTACATCATGTTGATCATGGTTGTAGTAAGGTTATCATGAGGAGCTTGATGTTGATTTTGTGGAATGATCATCAGGAGTATATGATTGGTTACATATTGTTATATGTCGCTTACATGTTGTTATATGCATCTTGATTACATCCTTGTATGTTAGGTTGCATTCTTGTATGTTTGATTACATGTATCAGTCTTGTAGGTTGGTTACAAGAATTGATCACTTATGCTCGACTACATGCATTCATGCGTATGTGTAGTTGATTAGGCATTGCTTATACATGTTGATGGTTGCATGTGGCAATGTGTACAATGGAGTAATGTTTGTTGTCATGCATGAGGTCATGGTTTGTGAAGTTGATATGGTCATGCATTAACGACTGGACCCTAGCTAAAATGAGGTGTATATTGTTTAGTACTCATGTTATATGTATATATGCAGTTGTCATGCATGTATGGTCTTGGTTATAGTTATGCATGAATAGTATGTCAAACATGCCTTGTGGAGTCATGGTATACAATTTAGGTCATCAGGATGATATTGATATGTTATGATGCTAATGTGTTGGCTAAGACAGACTAGGAGATCCAGATCATCATAATGAGGTTGCAACATTGAACTTTGGGGTAAGAGCAGATTGTCATATAGGTATTGTATGCTTGGCATGCAGGTATGTAAGTCAATGATAGTTATATGCATTAGGTTTATATACATTAGGTTTATGTACATGTTATGGTTACGTTCATGATAGATGTTAGTTGATTAGTGTATTTATATGCACATGTGTTGACTAGTCAATAATGATAGTAACATGTAGTTGTATGCATTGCTATTGTTGTTTATATTATATAACCTGATGATTATGTTATATGTTGTTGATGAGCATAATAAGTTAACTCGGTGTTGTTGTATGCTAGCAACTTGATGATTAGGGTTATTACATTAAGATCTTGGTATTATATGTATCATGCTCAATAGGACTGGCCTATGCAGATGGTTAGGGTTACGACATTTAGGTATGAGTCGACTTATCATGTTGCATTGTGTGGTACTAATCTAGACCGATCGTACATATGTGATCGCTATGCATAAATGATAATTGTTTATGAGTTAGGATGTGAACATGTTAGTTAGTGATTGTTATGGATAGTATGATCTTACTTTTGTTTGAGTTGATATGTTGTGAAGTTATATCATGCTAATATGGATTGATTGTGTAGACAAGATAGCATCCCCTAAGATACAGTAAGGTGTGAGCTCGCTTAAGTTGTATATTTGGTTCTTAATAGTTTCATTATTTTGTCTAGTTGATTTATTTAACATGGTGTGTTTGCAAGTTGGTTGAATGTTTTATGAATTTCATAATATGAGTATGCGTTCTAATGATCTTGTTTTAAGATGATTGTAATAACATATATGTGATGAGACAATTGATATGTGCTTCAATGTAGTTGACAGTTGTAGCATTATGTCTAATGACTATGATTTGACTATGGGTTAGGACATGATTGGTTGTAAAAGTTGATTTCAAATTGATAGATATGCTTGTCTTGATATTTGGAACATGTGGTTGAAATGTATGAGTAGTTGTAGGAAACATGCTTGGTATAAGCATGACAAGGTAATAGTTTATGTGTTTATATAACTAATAGTTGGGTGATGTGACAGTACATAGTAAAGCCTCGATTGCATCAAGGTAAAAAGGAAAAAGGAAGGAATTGGATAAGAAATTTCGTTGATTATTTTTGGAAACCCTAATTCCAAATGAATGAGTGCTTTGCACACAGGAAGTCTTCTTAACCTTGACTTGTCTAAAATTATGTGGATATGTGTTATATTCATGGACAAGTAATTGACATGTATATTAGCTAGTCCCTAGTTACTGGTGGATTTGTCAAGGGAATTGGAGTTCCATGAGAGATGGCATGGACGTGTTCAGCTACAAGGAAACGTGATTGGCACAACAAGGTAAGGTAATTGGTGTATTGTTATGTTTAGTTATGTACTGACATTATGTGTTTATGGAAGTATGATATAGGGAGTTGCATGACAAGATAGATTGCCATGAATCTTGAAGAAGGCTGAGGTTGAGCTTTCCTTGGGAACCATGGGAATTGATTCATGGTGTCTGTTGTTAGTCTTGTGCTTTTGGTATTTTGCGATTGTTGCGCTTGATTTGTGATTTTGCGTGTGTATGGTGCATAGCTATGCCACTTTATTGCGGTGTCATGTTGTTATTGGTTTTCATGGTTTTCTTCTTGGTTGTTTTTTGGTATTGCTTTTTATGTTTTGAGTCTTTGGAATTGTTTGGGAAAGAGGAAAGTTAATGGAGCTCAGGGAGAGCTGTGTGGTACCCAACAGGTAGTGTAAGACTCAAATGAAGCTCTATGCATGAGCAAGCGTAGTGGAAGGTAAGACTATGACAGTCGGTTGGACTGGTTGGTCCATAGTGGTAAACGGACAATGGTAGTACTGACATGTGAAAGGTAACTAAAAAAGGTAAAGTAAATGGATCTGAGGTGTCGGATGCCTTAGTTATGTTATGAATGATTGTTCTCAATTTTGTGCATGTTGTGCATAAATAAAGGAAGTTCTCTTAACCTAGACCTTATGTTATCTGCTAATTATGTTATGATCATGATTATGCTTATGTTTATATATGTATACATATATGTATGTATGTCGTTGTTTGACAAAATGACGATTGTTTTATGCTAATGATTATATATGTATGTAGATATGTATTTATGTCACTGTCTGACAGGGTCATCACGAATCATCCTTGTGGAGGAATGATTTCTTACACGAGTGAATGGCAGGAAGAGGTTCCTGGCTATGAGGAATCAAGTGGGAAGAGTAGTCATGACAAATATATGAGGTCGATATCATGTGAATATGAATTTATATTGTATGCTTGTATTATGCATATGCTTATGTTATGGATAGCTTATACCGAGGGATACAATAGCAAAATGAAAACAATGTGGTATGTGACATGCTAGGATAAGCATGGATAAGATACTCGAAGCAAGGTTTCTTGGTAAGGACAGTGTGGTTTTGGATGTGTGGTACTACTGTTGTGCATAGGTGTATATGTTGTACATGTTGCATCTATAATGTGTGCACATGCAGTGTTGAGTATATATAGTGTGTGTACATGTTGTTTATGTAGTGTTATGTACAAGATGGTATAGATAGTGTTGTGTGAATATTTCATATGGTGTTGTGCACATAATTGGATACGTAATGTTGTGTATAGATGATGCTATGTACGTGTTGGATATGCAGCGTTATGTACATATGGTGTTGTGTGCATGATTTTACGCATGTTGTTTATGTAGTGTTATGTATAGGATGGTATATATAATGTTGTGTGAATATTAGATATGGTGTTGTGTACATAATTGGATATGCAGTGTTGTGTATAGATGATGTTATGTACATGTTGGATATGCAGCATTATGTACATAACGTGTTGTGTGCATGATTTTACAAGGGGAGTTGGGTGCATGTGGTGTTGTGTGTATGATTGTATGTGTACATGTCGTGCGTGTCACGTTGTGTACATGTGGTGTCGTGTACCAGTCGTGCGTTTGGTACTGTGTACATGTAATATTGTGTAAACGTTGTACAATGGCGCAGTGTACATGTGTTGTTGTGCACACGTTGTGCAGGTGGTGCTTTGTACATGTGGTATTGGTGTACATGTGGGATTGATTGCATGTCATACATGTTGTGTTGCAGGCACGCAGTATTATGTATGTGGATTGCTTATTCGTGGTATCGCGACATATGCATTCATCGTGTTGCACTCTATATATGTATTTGTGTTGTATTGAACACTGGGTGTAGGGTGTATGTGTTGTATGTCAAGTGTAGGTGCATGTATTGCATGGTGTTGTATGCAATGTGTGATTGCATGTGTGTGATGCACACTATGTGTATGTGCACATGGTTGAGGAGAAGGCACTAGGTGTTTTCTCTGGTGTGGCAACCAATCCAAAATGCATACGGAATAAAGACAAAGGTAGAAGCTAAGGGTTGATGAAAGGATAAGTATCAACATTTTATTTCAGTTTTATTATGCATGTGATTTATGACTATGGTATATGATGATTATATATGATTTATGACTCTGGTTTATTATGGTCACATGTGATTTATGATGTTGATATATGATGGTTGTGTTTTAAGCTAACTTGATGTGATATGTTTATACATGATGATTTGTTCAAAGATGCTAGTTTGACTTGTTGTGACAGGAAGTAAACAAAATTGCAAGTATACCTTATTGACGAACTACCAATGAAGTATGATTTGAGGTTATTTCAATTTATTTGAATCTAATGTAAATTATGTGCTTGAACACGAATGCATGAACATTCCCGGTTGGGTGGTTGAAATCGAATGCAAGTATTTGCAGCAACAACAAAAGGAATTGGAACATTCAAAAATATGTTGGTAAAGTACTTCAGGAGCAAGGTCATTGTGGGACACTCATACCCAATAGTGTCCATTGATTTCCATGAGCATGTTGTGACTAGTATGATATTTTTGAGGCAGGGATATGCCTTGGTTTTGTATCTTCCAATATGAGGAAGCCTTTCCAAGGGATGGATTTCCTGGGTTAGGGGATTCTGGGGAACTTGCAAGGTGAGTGATTGCACTAAAGGGGGGTGCCCAGATTTACTGACTGTGTAACCAAGAAGAGAAGGGATATATGGTTTTGGTCATTAACATTGTCAAATGGAACTAAATGCACATTGGGAGTGTGCCCTGGAACAATCAGTCGGTAATTGTTCGTTGAGGGGACATGTAGCACGAGACTGTAGCGCTAGACATTGGATGCAGTTTGACTATGGCAGTGGATTTTGGACTTCTTGGGAAGGAGGTGAATCCTGGTATTACTTTGAGGGTGGACGTGTGATCCTCTGGATTCCCTTGTTGATTGATGCGGGCATCGTATCCTTTTATTTGCTAGTTTGGCAAATGTGCATATGTGTATATGTGGTTATTGTAAATACCGTAATGAGTTATGTTATAAAGCTCCAATATGTCGTATGGTTGTTATCTGGTCATGTTGTCATGATGTTTACTTTTGAGCAGGTCATTCATTGTAAATACTGCAACGAGCTAAGTTATAAAGCTCCATGGGAAGTATGTTTTCTTTTCAGCGGTCTTGGTGTGGTTTAACACCGAGGACAATGTTCCCCAAGGGGGAGCATTCTGTAACAACCCTGGTGAAAAGTACATGTAATAAAAGTTAATCAAGGAAAAATATGACAACAGGTAAGGGACACGTATTCAACGTTGAATGTTGGGCAAAGATATCATAGTGGGCATCATTGGATGTGTGTTTTGGCTAAGGAAAATTGGCAAATGCATTAAAAGGCAAAAAGAAATTTTGGCACGTTTATTTATGAAAATAAAAGAAAATAGGAGAAAATGAAGGTAATAGGTTACAGGTTGCATGTGAGGAGGAAATTGAAGGAAAATAATGGAAAATGAAGAAATTAGAGGCCTCATTAATAAAAAGGCTTTTGAGGATCAATTGATAGGCTCTTAGCTCAAGATTAGTTAGTGTGAACCTTTTGTCAGTTCAAGTTTGGAACTCTCTCATTACTATCTCTATCTCTCTCACTCTTGGTCACTTAGAGATTTCTTGGAGCACTCTAGCTTTGGAGCAAGGAAGGAAAATCAAGCAAGGGGAAAGGAAGGAAAGAAGGGATCAAGGAAGGAAATGCAAGATCAAAAAGCTTTAGCATGAATACTTCCAGGTAACATTTTGCATGTGTGATCTCCTAGCTGGTTTGGACATGCATGTCTTTGGATGTTTGTGTATGGTTCTCTTGTTGTCGATGGCATGGTTTTGCTGGTTTATGACAGTGGTTTTCATCCTAGCCTTACCTTTTTCCGGATGCCATGGTGTTGGGATGTTTATTTCAATTTTTGAGCTTTGGTTGCCGCATGGATTTCGGAATCTAGGGCGAAGGTGGTCTCAAGTTTCATTACCAAAGGCCTAGGAATCCCTTGACCAATTTTGGCGAGATACGCGGTAAAGCCTGAGGGAGGAGTCTCGGTTTAGGACCTAGTGATCTGGGTTTGGATTGTGGTAAAGCCTAAGAGACTGGTCTTGGTTTAGGGCCTATTGATTCAGGATTGGATTACGATAAACCCTGAGAGACAAGGAGATGGAAAATTCATCAAGGATAGTGATGGATTCCAGATGACATTCCAAGTTCAGTTCAGTTGTGATCGGAGCACAGGATTTGGTGTGATCACATTTTGGTGAGGGTGGAGGTGGTTTAACCTCTGGATTCCCTTGATTGTTCTTGGATTGGTTATTTTATGAGATCCCACATTCATTCTTGGAATATGGCATAGGGGTGATTGACTGAAAGAAAGATTTGGTTCAGCCATGTCTATGGTCATGTGGTACGTGGAAGTCCCAAACTTGGTCAAAATTGCCTATGATTAATAAAAGCTAAGTTCTCTTACTTTTGCACTTGTTTATATGTGGATTTAATGGTTGTCATATCTCTGATATTTATATGGTTTTATGTTGGTTATAAGCATGATTATATGGTTGGTTCATGTCATGGTTATTTCATGTATTTACTTGTAATTGTTAAATAGATGGATGCAAGACCTAATTGATGATACAATCATTGAATGGAGAAGGTGGCAATCCTTCTGGTTATGTTTCATAAGTCCTTTCAATCATTTATGCTCTGTCTTGTATCATAGACTTGTAGGTTGCATTGATGCCAAGTGTTTGACAGAATGTTAGTCTCGGTTAGGGATGCTCAGGCCTAATCTTGAGGTTGAATTTTGATTTGTTTATCTTGTCATCATGTCTTTGATGGATTATGGAGGTTCTAACAAGTTCTGGGCAGAGGCCAGAATTCTAGACTAGAAAAGTGGCTCAAATCTCGGGGATGCTAGCACAGGTCTGCTGAAAAGAGTCTAGGGACGCTGAAACATAGGCTTGTGAGAGCGACTTTGGCTTCTAGACATTGTCATGCCTATAGCATGAGAGCAACCAGGGACATGATGTCTGAGTGGCTGACATGTCTCCTGAGGGTATTGTTGCTGATGTCAATGGGTTTGTTTGATATGTTCCGTCGATTCCATTTCCTTAAGGTCACCAAGGAAGTTGAATCCCTTATAGTGACCTTTCCCATCACATGTTTACCTCGGCTGGTCGGTTTCTTGGGTGGACCTCGAAGGAGGGGGCGTTACACACAACGTCATTAATTACATGAATTGAATCTATGGAGTTGTTTATCAAACAGATCATATTGTCATTAGCTGGTGGATATATTCTTGGAAATACTGTGTCGTATTTTATGGATTGTTGATTGCCTCATGGCATAGTCATTGTTATCAAGTCAGTAGACAGGACACTGTGAAAAACTAGGTGAAAGTCTCGCCAAAATTTTGTAACATTACAAAACGAAATAAATAAATATTGTATTTATGTTTTCTAATACAAATCGATTTCCATGGGTTCAAGTTATAATTTAAAATATTTTCATTTTTTGGCTTTTTCCTGTTTTAACTTATCAAGATTATTTTCATTTTAATTAAGATAAATTTATATGAATATATAATTTAAGAAAAATAAAAAATTAATATTTAATTAAACTCTCACCAGAATTTTGTAACAAATATTTACCATTCAAAATACAAAATATTGTGTTTGGGTTTTCAAATGTAATTAGCTTCCCAGGTTCAAGCGATGATTTAGAATAATTTCAGTGTTTGGCTTTTTATTATTTGATGTTATCAAGATTATTTTAATCTTTTCTAAATACTTTATTATTAAAAGTGAAATTAAAATAAATTTATATTATTATATAATAATAATATATTTTAAATATATATCAATTCTAATTAAATTAAGTAAATCAATATAAAAACATCTCAATTCAAAAAATACAAATTTTGGATCCTTAAAAAAAAGAGTCTTACCATTAATTAATATAATATATTATTATTAATGAAATTTTAGTAAAAGTAAAATATATATATATATATATATATATATATATATATATATATATATATATATATATATAGGGTTATTAATGAAAATTTAATAAAAATAAAATAAAATAATAAAAAAATTATGTTGTCACGTAACATAATTTTACATTAAAAAATATGAAAGAGATGTTGTCACGTAACGGAACGTTACACTAAAAAAATATGTTATTATAATTTGTGATTTTTAAAATGGAATATTAAATAAAATTTATCACCCATTTAATTTGATTTAAAATTTTCCAACATTTTAATATAAAAATATGTTATTATAATTTGTGATTTTTAAAATATAATATTAAATAATTTTGAGATGAATGTATCAATATTCATATAGTAATAGTTATTATAATTTGCGATTTTCAAAATGGGATATTAAATCATTTTGAGATGAATGTATAATATTTATTAGCCATTTGATGTACAATATTAGTAGGACTACTATAAATCGATTCCAAATACCAAAACTCCAGAGATTCGAGTTGGTGATGAAACTTGCTTTCATATTGCTTGTATCCTTTTACACTGCAGGTGTATGGGTAACTAAATATAAAATATGGGGGACCTCCAAAAATTTGAACAATGAAACTACTGCAAATATTTATAACACAGGACCATTCACACAAATGCGGAAAGTAAATGAAGATAGCCAGAGGCTTTGATTTATATTATCAGAAATAGGATTCAGATATTACAGAAAGATTATTTCTTTACAGAGATCGACTGTCGTCGCTTTTACCGGACTTCATACCGTTCGCTGGGAACAAGTATTACCGGAGGCTACCTGGCGATGGACAGACTCTGCCTCAGAAATCTTATGACAGACTTTCAGACTTTTCCTATGGTTCAGCCACTTTAGGTTCTCACCAGTGCCGAGCACACTGATGCGCAGGCTTCCAAACCAATACTATAAGACCAGAGTGAACTTTTCGTGATGCAAGCAGATCAGACACTATGGTCCGCAGATGCAGAGCAGGAAAATCACTCGACTCAAGATTCACAAGACTCTAAACTCTTCAGACCCGAATGCCTCTCCTTTCTCAAGTCTCATGTATTTATAGGACTCATGAGGGAACAAGCTTCTCATGAGTCATCAGCAAGACAAGATGCTTCTGCTGAAAGTAGGATGTACAGACTGACAAAAGCAAGATGCTTTGAAAGGACCAAATCCGGGCATGAGCGGACTACTCATGTTATCTCATCCCTATTCCGATACGGAAAGCCAGAGGCATATGGGGACCGGATTTACTTTATGTTTACACAGAGGAGATTCGTACAAAAGGACCCTCGAAAGACTGAAAAGATGAGATTTGCATATCTCATTATCTACACAGTAGATATTCTTGATCATGGAATCTACGCAAGACCCGTCCAACTCCATTGTCGGTTGGAAAGACTTTACATCATGGTGTAGTAATCTACTTGAGGCCAGCTGTAGTGTTGGAGATTCCACCGTTCAATCAAGTAATTTGAATAGTACTGGACCCATATCTCTTTCTCTGTTTCCCAAATATTCGTGTCATGGGGATCTGGTAATTCCAAGTAGCTAAGATGAAGATAAGGATTGTGTTCTGGACTTATCTGCTAATGAAAATCTTCATAATTGGAATTATTGCTGGTGTAAAGTATTCTTTCTTTGTAGTGATTCATTACGAACCAGCGTACATGGCCACATCTTCGTACTCCTTGTAGAAAATCAAGATCACTCAGATTGACAAGATCATTGATTGTTTTTCTTAGGACATCTGTCAGGCATGGTGTCTGCGGAGTGAAGTTAGGAATCTTTAATAAGGTGAAGGAATATGGTTTTAAGATTAATGGAGATAATCCATAAATCTTCCACCAATCTATGAACCACTCTGGAAGTGGGTCTTCTTCCATATCTTCGACTGGCATGTGCTCATACCAAAAGGAGAACTGCACAGAGTAAAATAAATTAGTTACAAAATTTTGTAATCCCATACCTGTGTAGAATGCCTGTTCTTGTCGTTCTTCATCAAAGTTGTCTCGATCCAGAAAGTTGCAGAATCTTCTTAGAGTAATGTGGCAACTAGTGATCCACGTACTATCTTCTTCATCTCTTTCTAGCCTATAGGCTATGCTTCCAATATGTCTGAGATAATCAAGAGCCTCTAAAGCTTCTTCATTCATTTCATCTTGAACTGGATTTGTCCATTTGTATGGTATACCAATTCTCTGTCTGACTTCTTTGATTGGGATCCAGTTATGCTCATGGTCAAACAGATTCTTCTGTAAATTGAAAGAAACCCATCCAGTGGATGTTTCAATTTCTACTTCTTCTTGATTTCTTCGGATAAAATTCAGGGATAAGGCATGCATTGAATGTTCTTCAAGAAATTCTCTACTAAGCATGTCAGCAAAGCTATTTTTATCTCCTTTGACAAACTCGATATCAAAAGAATATTGGCTGAGTTGCATTACCCAACGCACCATGGCTGCATCTTCAAACTCACACTTCTGAATAGCAAACTTCAGGGCTTGACAGTCTGTTCTTACTGTAAAGTGTGTGTAAATGACAAAGTCTTTAAACTTGGAAATGCCAAGGCATACTGCTCGCAGCTCCTTTTTAAGGCTAGACCAGTTCAACTGGTTTTTAGCCCAAAGACCAGAGGAGTATTGACAAACCTCTAGTGCCCTTTTATCTGTGGGGTTTTCCTGACATAAGACTGCACCCCAGCCGGCATGGCTTGCATCTGTCATTATGATCTTTTTCCATTCTTCTCTTATAGGTGAAAGGGGCTGTATATTTCTCACTCTTTCTTTAATTCTTCGGACTGCTTCAGTGCAATCTTTATTCCAGGGAATAGGATCTTTCTGTAGACGCTTATTTAGCAACTTCCTTTCCTGAGCACAATGTTTCAGGAACTTTGAGATATAATTTAAACTGCCTAGGAATCTCTGTAACTGATTTTTATCAGTTATCTCATCAGGAAAATGATCAACAAAATTGAGACTCCTTTGTATCACACTGTAGGAACCATACTGAATGTTGTATCCAAGAAAGTCTATCATGGTTTTGAAAAGCTTCATCTTGGACGCAGAGAGGACTATTCCCATTTCTTTCACTCTTTTATAGAAGATCTTTAGATGCTTGATATGTTCAGGAATGTTATCAGAATGAATCAGAAGATCATCTATATACTTCTTTAGAAATTCATCCATACCTTCAAAGGTTTCATCCATAATTCTTTGGAAGGCGGATGGAGCATTGATCAGGCCGAATGGCATAATGTTCCATTCAAAATGTCCTTCAAGAACAGAGAAATCTATCTTCCATTTGTCTTCTTCTTTGATCCCAACCTACCAGAATCTAGACTTCAAATCGAATTTAGAAAAGATTTTTGATTTGGAAATCTGTGCCAGAATGCTTGATGGTTTGGGCAATGGATAAGCATCATAATCCAAAATAGAATTCAGGGGCTTATAGTTAACAACTAGTCTTGGTTTACCCCGGGCCTGTTCAGCATGATTATTTACATAAAATGCAAAGCAAGCTATAGGGCTCTTTCTTTTTCTAATTAATCCCTTTTCTAAGAGATCTTTGATTTCTGCTTTGCATGTCTTTAGTTGCTCTTCATTCATAGCAACAGCTTTAGATCTTCTGAGCTTGCCATTAAAATCTTTCTTGAGTGGCAACTCTACTTCTTGCTTCTTTATATGCCAAAATGCATTCGGATCATCAGAGCAACATTCTCTGAATTTGGCTGTTATATCTGCAATTTCTCTGGCGTATTTTCCATTGTTAAGAAGTTCTTCTGCTTTTAGAACTTCTTTCTTCACCTCCATTTTGGCTAAGAGATGTTCCATCCTTTCAATCCTAGATATTCTATTTGGAGAATTAGGATTAATAAAAGGAAAGAAAATTTCTTTTTCATCCAAGCTAACAAAATAACCATACCTTCCTGATGCTCGATCTAGCTTGGTGCCATGCTTCTCAAAATTTTTGAAGAAGGGAGTCCCAAGGTACATGGCACAGTCTATTCCCGGGACTATTGGACAGACAAGATGAACTCCAGTGGCTTCTGTCAAAAAGATATTTACATCTGCTTCATGCTTTGTAGGAATAGTTCCACTGGCAGTTATCACCTTTGGACACTCTGTAGGCCTCCTTAAATGTGCTGGAACAACTGTATCACTGACAATGTTTAGGCGAGATCCAGTGTCCATCAAAACTTTCCAAAACTCTGTGTGATTTCCAATTTGTACCTTTAGTTTGACACAGTACATTACATCTTGGTTTACATAGTGGCAACTCAAACCCGATCTTTCTGCTTCAGACTCATCATCTGAATCTTTCTTGGCGGCTTCTGGTTTAGAATATGAAGTAGAAGCTGTATTTGCATGAAGTAATTTGACAGAAAGATCTCTGTGATTTTCTATGCATAGTCTTTTATTTTCTTTTACTGTTTTCCTCAGTTCTTTAATAGCCATATGCATAGCAGGCAATGTCTGTGGTAGATCTTCGCCAAATTCTTCATTCTTGAATTGTCTCGTTAGTGCTTCTACTGAAAATAATGATGCAGGGGGAACATAACCTCGATTTGAAGATGACTTTGAGGTTTTCCTTGAAAGATGATCAGTTAGCATAGATCTGTACATTTCTTTTAGCTGTTGATCACTAGCTGCCATCATCTGAGTGAAGAGATTTCTGCTAATCTCATCATCTTCACTTTTCATCATACTTATCATATTGCACTTGCAAACATCAGGGTCACTACAGTTACAATCATTGCAATTTGTGCAATAGGGATCTCTGCAGTATTCTTCTTCTTCTGAGGAAGAGTCATCTGCAAAGTTCAATTCATTCTCTGATTCTGAATCAGAGGAGATTAGCTCATCACAACTGCTTGGGAGGTCAAAGTAATTTACTTTACCCTTTTTGTTCTTATAAGCAATTTTCTTTTTAGAGAACTCTTTCTTCTTCTCAGGACATTTATTAGCAGTGTGTCCTTTCTTCTGGCAGTTGTAACAAATTACTTCTTTGGAAAACATTTCTGTTTTTCTGTATGGCTTCTGTTTTCTGTGCTGATCGTCTTTTTTGTGGTGAAGCGGGGAATTCTTCTTGGAGAATCTCTTTTTCTTTCTTCTCACCCCTTCAGAATTGCCAGCTTTGCCCAAATGCCATTGTTTACATAGCTGCTGATAGCCATGCGGCTTCTTAGGATTAGTGGCGGCGCGTGCAATCTTCATCTGAGAGCAAAGTTCAACAATGACTGCCTTAACTGCTTGACGAATAATGCCAAATTTGTAGTCTCCAATTTTGCCAGGGAGTTTAGCTACAATTGCTGAAGAAACCCAGTTAGGTAGAGAGGCAACAAAAATCTCTTTCCATTTTGGTTCAAGAATTAAATCAGGAGAAAGAGTATGGAGACGATGTAGATATTCATTGAAATATTCATCAAAGTGTTGCATGTTGTGCAGTTTCATTGCAAGCAGAGTAATGACAGTTATATCATTGGTGATCTGAGGAAATCCAATGAAATTAACTGTGATGCCATAAATCAAACAACCTATCATATTATTTACAGGGAGAGTAGTGACGGGGTCCATGTATGTAGTGCCATCTGCATTTAGAATGACTGATTGTTCCCATTGTGAAAGCAGAGTAGGTAACTTTAAAGTCTCAGCTTTAAGCCAAGAGTCTAATGTACCTTCAAAGCCAGCTATTATTCTTCTTGTAGCATTTATTGGACCAATTTCATCTGCAAGATAAGTGCGATAACATACAAGCATAGAATGCAGAACAGACATTACTTCGGCTTCGGTACAGTTGTCAATGTTCCATGAATAAGTGGAACTTGCTGACCAATCCTTATGATATTCTGATTTCATTAAATCACGACGGTCAGGAGCAGGGTTCCAAGTAGAAGTCCAAGTAGATCTAGAGGTAGTAGCATGGACTTGCTGGTCAATGTCAGAAGTCTCCTTTTCTTCAGAAGGATCCAATTCTGAAATACCAAATTTTTCTTTATCCTGCTGAGAAAAATTATTTATGCAGCTTTCTAGTTCTTCAAGTTTAGGTGTATCATCTATCTTATTGATACTGGTAATTGCTGCATCTGATTTTTCTTCTTCTTCATCATGACTAGATGAAGCAAAGAACTCTGAAAAACTTCCTTTGAATTCTTTAGATTCTGCTTCTTCTTTCTTTGAACCAGGAGTGTCTTTAGGGACCGGCTTTGGAAGTGGTGTAAAGAAACTTGGATTAGCAAATAAAGAGTATGGATGAGAAGAAGTGGGAGGAGGAAAGTTTATAATGCTTGGAGTTTTGATTAAACTTTCCACAGAAGGAGAAATAGAATAAGGAACAGTAGTAACTGGATTGGAAAACAAAGTTGCAGATTTATAGCTTTCAGTATTTGGCTTTTTCTTTAAAGTAGCTAAATCTGAAGAAACAGTTTTCACATGTCCTTTTATCAAATCTAGATTGTTATTGACTCTAACAATCTCTCGTCCATGAGTAATTGCTACATCATGGATCTGCTTTTCTGTCTTTAAAGACAGCTTATCAAGACTCTGTGCTATAGTCTGATCATTTTCAGCCAAGGTCTTTACATGCTCATTTAAGTACATAGTATTGTAATCTTGCTTTTGCAAAATTCTATCCAGAAGAGCTTTCATTTCACTATTTGCTTTTTCTAAATTATCAAATTTAGCTTTAGAAAATCTTTCCAAGTTGGATAGAGCAAGATTAGTCCAATTAGTAGCAGCTATCATATCTTTGGCTGAAGAATTTGGATCATCTGGATGGGAAGGCAAAATTTTATACAATTTCCCATCTTGTCCTCTAATGACCATATTTTTCCAAGGAGGAAAATCATTTTCTGTCTCAAAAATATTTCCATCAAGGAGCTCCCATTTATGCTTTGCAGGGGTTCCTGATCTTATCATGTTTATTCTAAGATTAGAACAAACTTCTCTTACTAGTTCTTCTCCCTTTTGTCTGATAGAAACCAAATTTCTGGGGGTGTTTGGTTTACTTATCATTTTCTGAACTTTTGAATCAAACTCTGGAATCCTTAGAGGAGAAGGAATTATTACAACATTTTCAGCCATTTTTTCATCAACAAAATTTTCTGGATCACTCAATCTTTTCTGCTTTGCTTGATTTCTGAAAGATTTCATCAAGGCATCTTCTACTTGATTAATTGAAGGATAATACCATTCATAAAATGATATCCACTGATTATTAATAGTCATCCAGGCTTTCCATGACTCACTATTTTGCTCATTAAATTTCCTGCGATCCTTTTTCTCTTGCAGCAACATTTCTTTCTTAGAGAGATGCTCTTTTTCATGAGTAAAAATATCCCAATGGAACATTTTCTTTTTCCAAGGATCAGCTGGGTCATAAGGGCCAATTCCTTTAAAGATTTTCAGAAAAGAGAGGATTTCTTCATCGGACGGAATCACTACAAACTTTGGAATCTTGTCTATAGGATGTCTTCTATATTCTGGAATTTGAGAAGAATGTACAAAGCCTAATCCTAAAGTAGAGGTTGGGCTGACTGACTGAACAAGCATTTCTTCACAAGGGTTGAAGAATGCAACTTTAGTATAACTCTTATCAGGACAAGCAGAGTCTTCAGCTGGTATAAACTTGATCATATTGATATGAAAGTCTTGAGATGACTTTCCATGAGGGTTAGGAGGATCATTTGAAAACTGACAATATGTCTTGGAACAGTGAGGATGATCGCAAACTGAAGATAAGGCATTCTGAGAAGAAGAGGATGGATTGCTGAACAGATTTTTTAAAGCTTCAAAAACAGCAGGGTCAATGACGATCTGCTGAGGACTTTGTACAGAAGGAATGATATTTGAAGGATTTGTATTTACAGTAGGAATAGAAGTGACAACAGTGTCAGAAGGATTTGATCTGGGAAATCTTGTGACAACTTTGTCATCCATCTCGGTTATTACGGATTGAGCAGCATGTACTGTCCTTTTTGCAGGTCTTTTCCAGTTAGTAACCCAATCATCTGGAGGACACAGACGTTTTCTTGAAACAGAGACTGGGGCAAATGGGTTACAGGATGAATCATACTGAATAAGAGTAACTTTTCCATCATCCTTGTCTGGAGTATGCAAGACTGCAGGAATAGTTGTATTGTAAAACCGAACACAAGTAATATAAAATATGGCTAGATTTTTGGATTTAGACTTAAAATTCTCATAGCCTTGTGTCTGTATACCAAGAGTCAAACACTGTAGAATATTTACATCATCAAGTGCAACAGAAAAATCTGGAAAAACATCATACTGTACAGGGCCATCGGACAAACTTGTTTCTATCCCACCTATCAAGGCTTGTGTAAAGGATGACCATCTATTATCAAAGAGGGCTGAGAAGACATAGGCTTTTTGGCCTTTTTGATGGAGTGCATTCAGACCGACTCTCACCATCCCTAGATGGGCATACTGATAACCTGCCTTGCGGGCTGCTTGTATATGGCGAATTTCAAACATGGGAATTGTCATCATAGTATTGAGATTTAACTCAGTCTTTATGGATTTTTCTTTAATCTTTATTTGACTGTACGCGCGGAGATTAAAAGGAGTTAATCCGCGGTAAACCTCAGAAGGAGATACAGGAGGAAGTCTCCAATTGACAGAAGGGTTTGGTTCTTCTTTTTCTATGAGAGCAGAATTTGCAGGGGTTTCTTCTTCAGAACAAATATTTAAACCACTATGCAATTCGTCTTCATTTTGAATTTTTTCTAAATGCTTAGAACCAAATCGTCCCATAAATGCAGAGGAACTAGAACTTGCAGAATCCATTTAGGAATATAAAGAGAAATACCCGTAAAATAGTTTCACAAACACGAGTATTGCTTGCTGATTTCTGTGAAGAAATTGCGGCTTTCAACTACGAACAAATCGCGGCTTCCTCGACTCTAGCTCTACGCCGAATGCTACCCTTCAACGCCTTCAGTGGCTCCGCATGGGCTTTACGCACTATTCACGGCCTCAACGAAACTAGTGATCCACTCAGACGATATGTTACCAATAATTTTCCACTCAGACAATATCTTCCCAACAAAAATTTTTGAACAACAACTCAGGCTCTGATACCATTAACACAGGACCATTCAATATATAATCGATTTAATTATACTACAAATATTAAATTTTGTTGAGAAAGTCTCGGCTGAGGGAGAACAGTAAAACAAAAGAAGAGTGACAGCGTGCAGAAAGACGACTGCCTCCAAATTTGAACACAGATGAGACTAAGACTACTGCGAATATTTACATATAATTGATTTAATTATACTACAAAATATTAATATTTGTTTTGTTTGGAAGGTTTTGGCTGAGGGAGGACAGTAAAACAAAGGAAGAGTGACAGCGTGCAGAAAGATTATCGAAATGGCCTCAGACAGATCAGACGCGGATGACGGTAGCGATGATGATGAGGTGTTTTTGCAGCTAAATCTGATAAGAAGATGCGTAGGGGAGAGGTAGCCGGCAGTTTCGGTCTCCTAAAAACAGCGGAAAAATATGTGCCGATCTCGCCCAAGGTTTCATTTCATTTGAGATGCCTCCTCTCTATGCTAGACATGTTGACAACTTTAAATTCAAAAATAACATTATTTTATAAATTAAACAGTTACCATTATTTATAAAACATCAACCCTAAGAGTACATCTAATTTCTTATGATTTTGGGGCAGTCTATTTCTTGAACCGCATAAGATATGAAGATAATATACTCAATATGATTTGACCCTTAATCTTATGAATTTCACCCAACAAACTTAGCCACCATACCACACATCACTGTATAAAACAATCACGATTATTACCATGTCAAGATGTAGGGGCCAAAAGGCTCCTCACTTCTCAGTCAGAGACGTGTGGGTAACATAAGATGAAGGTGTTCTGCCTGCCAAGACAAGTTCGAATGGTTGTCGTAGTCTCCCCCTGTGTACTAATGAAGGGAATTAATTCTATAAGTAATAAACTAAAAGAAGGAATAGCGTTTCGACGACCCCTTTACCCAAAGTTTAAAATAAGAACAAAGATAATACTTACAGATTGAGGGTTGTTAAGCTCACCAATGCCCAGACCTGAATGCAAGCGCATAAAATTATTGGACAATATGGTTGTTCTATCAAAAAAGACATTGTAGATTAATTTATTTGAAATGTTATATATAATTAAATAAGTTAATAAATGTTATAATTTAGTAATGTAATTTAATTTAAGTAAATATGAGATATATTATGTTATTTTAATAATTTAATTTAATAATTATGTGCATGTGGTTGATATACTATATTTATTTATGTGGTTGTGTTAGTTGTATTAAGTGAAAGATGGATATTTTGTTTTGAGATTACAAAAAATCTTTGGGGGAGCCCCCACCTCGCTCTTAAGAGCGGGTTAGCAAGGTTAGCATAGCCAACCTACCTATGAATAGGGATTAATACTCTTCATTCATATGCTAGACAACGTTATGCTCTAATCGCTCTAAGGAGAGAGACCTTGCTATCTGATTTTTTTTGTTATCTTTAGGCTTCTCCTCCACTGCATGTGGGACAATTCCCTCGAGGGCAAGTCACGTGCCGAAGCCCAAAAAGTTGTAACTATCTTCCACTCTCGCACCTTCCTTGAATTTTTTGAAAAAAATCGTCAACATGAAGCTTTCACCACTAGTGACGAATGAGCATATTTTGATTCAGAAATCAAGGCATTGGTAGCCAATTAGATTCTTAGCTCTAGAGACACTAGGGGAAGACAAAAGCTAGTACTTGAACTCCATCACCCTTCATTAGCAAATGAAAACACTTTTAGGCAGGGTCTTGAAAGAGAAACATGAAGACCACAATGATATAATCTCTTCACTGAATGAAATGAAATGGGTGCAATGATATCAACACTCCTATCTTGCTAGCTTGGATTCCCGACTTGCTCATCTTGAAAGCCATCTTTAGTGTGAACTAAAACTTCATGCTCAAGCTAGAACAAGTGCTCAAAACGTGAACAAGTCACTTCATGAAACTCTTGATGTTATGTTTTGCCTCTACAATTGTTTTTTACTTTATATAGTTCATTCTTTCGTAGATATAGGAATTTTCTCAATTTTAATTGCTTTTATTTTCAACTATTTGAAATCTGGTCAATGGTGAACATATTTGGTTCTCCTAGAGGCAAATTGAGACTAGGCATTACATGAACAGTGATATTATTTTTGTTGGTGTATGAAGAAATTATGAGGAAATAAAATCTAAATTCACAACAAAAGAAAAGGAAGAAAATAAAAAAAGAACTAGAGTTTTTTGGTGGCAACACAGCGTGAGTGGACCTAATAGTTAAGAGCATGTGTTTCCTCCTAAGAGGTCATAGGTTCAAAACCAAAGGGGGGTAGAGTATGTATGTCTTCGTAGACTTAGCAATCAAATCATTGCGCGAAGGTGGGTCACTTGTTCTACAAACAAGGGGGTGTCATACACCAATGTGCGGAGGTGGGTCCCTTGTTCCACAAACAAGGGGGTGTCATACGTTACTGCGCGGAGTTGGGTCCCTTGTTCCACAAACAAGGGGGTGTCATACACCAATGTGGTGCTGGCTTGGTCGTGACCTTAAAATTGGATAATAATAATAATAAACAAACCTTGAAAATAAATGTAGCTAAGAAGATAATAGGACATCCCAAGAAACAACTCTTTTTCATAGAAACAATGCGTTGCTTACTTGAAAAGGAAATTGTTTTATTTGAAATCAATCAATGCAATTGAGGTTACATATTTACAATCGGCTTAGCCTCACTTATAGACAAAATGGTTGGTTTCATGATTTTTTTTTGTTAAACTTAACCAAAAATCCAACAGAGATTTTTAAAAGCTTGAGTTTAAATTGTTTAATATGGGTTTCTCATGACATTGAATCCATTAATACATTCAAAAATGTAATTTAAATAACAAAAAAACCACATTCTTACTTGAAATTATATCACCAAATTCATGTGAAAAACTAATTTATCCATAAATTATACAAAATATTTATCCAAATTAAAGTACCATTTAAATATTTTTCCCACCTATCATTTTGACATTTTAAATTTTGTATTGCCTATAAAACATATTAGAAACCAAAAAAATGAGGTCTGGTGGAACGCGGACTTTCGAACATGCGTTGTTCATCTTCTCTTTGCCACGTCAATCCCTATCCTATTCTCCGTCGTTGTACATCTGTGTACGCAATTAGTTTCGCATACCATCGGCCCACCTAAATATACCCATTACTTACAAGCCACGTGGTCAACAAGGCATGATCTTTGTATCAGTTGGCTTTGCTGGTAAACACAGAACAACGGTAAGTATTTTTTATTTTATTTTTTTTTATTTATTTATTTTATTTTATTTTTTTTATTTATTTATTTATTTATTTTTTTTTTTTTTTTTTTTTTTTTTTTGAGTAAGGCTAAATCTATTAAAAAGAAGAAAAAATATTTACATATGGACCGTAGTCATTACAGAGCTCTGAGAAGAGCCAAAATTCCAAAAAAGCAGATGTGAAACCAGTAGCAGAGCCCACGCAGGGGAACAGGATGCATCTTATCTGGAGAACCACATGAACCCAAAACAGCAAAAACATAGGCAAACCTTTGCCTTTCTACATCAGAACTGTGGTCGACATGACTGAAATGAACCATTACAAAAACCAAAAGACAAACCCACGTCAGCGAGAACAAACTAGTCAGCAGGCGTTTCCTCCACGATCTGGCACCAACCGAACTCTGGCACGTCATCAACAGGAGCAGCTACCTGATTGGAGGGTCCGGGATCCGCTGGCACCATCTCAGCATCCTGCGTGCTGCATCCTGGGCCTTCCTGCGCCTGCAGTGGCGCTACTCCAATGCCAAAGTGAATCGCAGAGGAGGGACCAGCAACCGCTCCCGAGCCCTCCGGATGGGAGTCAGAGCCTTCCAGCTGAGTGGTTTCATAAAAGAACACAGAAATATGAGCAGTTATGCGTGGCCGGTGCAGGGAGCTATTGAATGTGAAAATGGCTGAGCCTGTCGAGGCTGGAGGCCCACGATAATGTCTGGAAGTCTGCCGTCTCCCTCGCCCACTTCGGGTGCCCGGATAACGACCAGTGAAGAGTTCACTGGTGGGGGCGGGCGAGTCTGAGGAGGAACCAGTTGGAGCGCGCCGGGGTTGCCCTCTGCGGCACCCCATTCTCTGTCGTAAACGAGCCATTGAAGAGGGGGTAATTGAAAAGTTGCAGCGCGCTTGGAGCTCAGAGCAACTGATATGCGGGGGCCCGGGAGAATGCTGGAGAATATCAGATGGGTTACCCAGGCAAATCCCCCTCTCTCCCAAATTGAAAACTATACAGAAGGCGGAATAGAGGAACAAAGGGACGCAGGCAGTAAGAGAAATGCGCAGACTCATTCCATGAGAGCTGGCGCCCCGGACAGGGAAAACAAAACAACAAACCCACCCGAAAATCTGCAGACTCAGACCCAGAGTCCTCCCATGGGAAGGAATGAGCCAGGGAAGCTGTCCATGAAGGGCCAGCCAGAGCTTCCTAGGCGAAGGCTCAAAAATATCCAAGAGAACCAGAGTTCGCACAAAGGCAATGGGATGAACCCAGACAAGCAATTCGCAAGGAATGAGCTTGAGCGCAGGGCATTGCCCCCACTTAAACTTGCCCAACCTGTCACAAACAACCACCTTCATAACTTCTTCATTGATTGACGTCGTCATCGCGTGCAGGTAGCAGCGTGCGGAGGGAGGATCTGTTGCAGTGGGCAGAGAGAATGAGCCCAGATCACCTGAAGGGGAGGTTGTATTCACCTGCTCGCGCGCATGCCAGACGGAGCTCCCCTCACCGGAATTTAACACCTTGTACTGGGTGGGCAGGTGTCGAGCCGCCCCGCCCCACCCCAGTCTAATCATGTTTAAAACTATTTCAATCACCCGCATCCGGGGAGAACAACGGTAAGTATTAATAACATATGGTTAAAATAAAATAAATTAAACTTTAAAAGATTAAGTTTAAAAAATATTTCTCATATTTTTTTAAGGGAAAACACTAAATTATTTAATAATTTTTATACTAAACGGTTATAAAATAAAATAAAAAAGGAATTTTGAACATGAAATTATTTTTTAATTTTTATATTAAATTGTTATTTTTATATTAAATTGTTATAAAGATGTAAACTTTTCTTCAAATTCCACACTCCAAAAGGAAAATTTGCACCTTGAGGTATTGGATCCTTTTAAGGTATGATAGATCCAGAGTTTGGAGAGACATATTACACTGTGTAATTTTTTTGTTTTTATTTTTAATATACAATAAATATATAACATATAAAAAAATATTTTAATATTGGTCAAATATAGTATTTTTGTAGATATAATATATATTTTAAATGAAATAATTGTAAATCGATTTTATATACAATGATAATGATGATGATATGATTGAACCTTAAGAATGTAAGAAATTAATGATAATTCTTAGAAAGGTAAGAGATTACTAAAAAATTCTTGGAAAATGATTTTTATGTTGGAAAAACATTAAAAGAATGTTTCAAGATCGCCATAGTTTTGTTGGATTGAAAGGTCGAGAAAGCTAATATTGTTAACTAATCCTTCGATATTGTTATTGTATAATATGTAATTAATTTTACATTTAGTTTTTAAGGTTAATAAGTTACCGAGATGCAACTTTTTCATACCTAGATTGCACAGTAATTTTATCATTAATACGATGCTCTTTCATTGTGCTCTTTCGTTGGGCTTGTACAGTGGTATCAGAGCCCGTTTGAAATTTACAAATATAAAGACCTAGATTGCACAGTAATTTTATCATTAATACGATGCTCTTTCATTGGGCTTGGACAGTGGTATCAGAGCCCGCTTGAGTGGGAATGAGAAATTTACAAATATAAACAAGAGCCCATTTGAGTGTCTTTAGGGGATCCCCCCACCCCGTTGTTAAGAGGGGGTTAGCATAGGAACCTACCCCATGCAACGCAAATGCAAATAGGGATTAATACTCTTCATTCATATGCTATATAACGTTATACTCAATCGCTCTAAGAAGAGAGAACTTGCTATCTGATTTTTTTGTTATCTTTAGGCTTCTCCTCCACTACATGTGGGACAATTCCCTCGAGTGATTGATAGTAAGAAGCTTGTCTTCGACGGAAAATTCATAGAGCTGGGGTGTACTCAGTGAGATTTCTTTTAGGCTTGGGCATTAACATTTTTCTCTAGTCAATAATCGACATGCACTTGCACTCTAGGAAACTTGGATTCCAGGATTGAAGGCCTTCGACTCATGCATTGGTCGTTGAGCAATGGTAAAGGGATAGGCTTGGGGAAAGTAGGGGTCTCATATTTGGGATGCTAACGACCAGGGAAAATTTTAAGAACCCCCCCTAAATTTATAAATATAATAAATGGGCGAATCTCCATAGTATATAAGAAAAATGGAAGGCGATTTTATCAATAATATAATATGTATATATAATTTTTTGGCGAATCTCTCACCAGGCATGGCGAATATTTTACTCAATTATAAAATCTTGTAAGATCTTGGCGAGTCTTTCACTAAATAATAAAACTTTGTAAAGTCCTAGTGAATCTTAGCATAGGCTACATGCTGGTTTAATTCCCCCATTTAAATAGGCTACATTCCAGGTGAATACCATGGATCAATACCATGTGCCATTTTGGTGAATACCATGTGCCATTTTTATTTTTATTAATTCTAATATTAGGGACCATGTGCCATTTTTATTTTTATTAATTCTAATATTAGGGTTAATAATGGTTTTTTGCATGGTATTAATAACAATCTAGTCCATGGTATTTGTCCCATAGTATTTTGGCCATAGGTTTCACCTAAATATAACCCATTTTTTGAGTGTTCGTAAATATAAGGTGACTTATGGAGTAAATATAAAAAAATGTTTTATTTGTTTACCATACCTCTCGTTTATTTATATTTTTATTAATTTACCATACCTCTTTTACAAATATGGTATTTGGCCCATAGGATTCACTTAAATAAAACCTCTTTCTTGAGCCTTCATAAATAGAACGAGGGTTATGGACTAAATATAAAAAGAGGTTTTATTTATTTACGATACGTCTAGTTTATTTATATTTTTATTTATTTACCATACCCTTTGAGTAAGTATAAAAAGACGTTTTATTTATTTACCATACCTCCACTTTACTTATATTTTTATTTGTTTACACCCTTACATTTATATAAGGTGACTTATGGAGTAAATATAAAAAATGTTTTATTTATTTACCATACCTCTCATTTATTTATATTTTTATTAATTTACCATACCTCTTTTATAAATATGGTATTTGGCCCATAGGATTCACTTAAATAAAACCTATTCTTGAAAATGGGCGAATGGATTCACTTAAATAAAAACTATTCTTGAAAATGGGCGAATGGAAGGTTGTAAGTCCTAATTTCAAGGGCTAAATTTACCTTTTTTACCCTCTCCCTTAAAATAAGGTGGGCTATTTGAGGTGATTTGTAGAAATGTACTATGATACAAAATATTCGCCCACTAAAAATTTAAAACCCCTTAATTTCGCCAAAGGGCGAACATTCGCCCCTAAAATTATCCTTGCTAACGACAACTTCAAAGCTCAACATATTGTAGGAGCGGGAGGTGTCAGTGTTCATCCAACTCGCACATCCTCACTGGTTCATGTTTGGAGGGATGGTCAGTACTAGGTAATGTTTTATATATCAAATTTCTCTAGTTTAGTCATTTCGTTCTCTGGTTATGTTTTTACTTGTTGTATGATAGCTTGTTATGTTTTGAGCTCAACTGACGGGTGTGGCTGACCAGATTTTGGTGTCTCCTAGTAGTTATTAGACCTTGTTAGGAGTCTTTCATATATCATTCCTTTTCATATGGATTCCTTTGATAGTTGTCACAAACTTGGAACCCCCTAGGTTTTTCCTTTATCTAGTTTTCTCAATATCAATCCCTTGGGTCTCCAAGTGTTGTGGTTAAGAAATCTAGCTAAGTTATTTCTTATTTAGTGCAGTATGCCCTAGCAACAAATGTTTTGCCACTAGAGGAATAAGAGAAGGGGTCCTCAGGGCAAGTCATGTGCCCAAGCCCAAAAAGTTGTAACTATCTTCCACACTCCCACCTTCCTTGAATTTTTTGAAAAAAAATGTCAACGTGAAGCTTTCACCACTAGTGACGAATGAGCTTATTTTGTTTCAGAAATCAAAACAGAGGTAGCCAATTAGATTCTTGGCCCTAGAGACACTAGGGGAAGACAAAGCTAGTACTTGAACTCCATCACTCTTCATTAGCAAATGAAAACACTTTTAGGTAGGGTCGTGAAAGAGAAACATGAAGACCACAATGATATAATCTCTTCACTGAATGAAATGAAATGGGCGCAATGATATCAACACTCCTATCTTGCTACTATTGCTAGTTTGGATTCCTGACTTGCTCGTCTTGAAAGCCATCTTTAGTGTGAATTAAAATTTCGTGCTCCAACTAGAACAAGCACTCAAAACTAGGCCGAGTCACTTCATCAAGCTCTTGATGTTATACTTTGCCACTACAATTGCTTTTTACTTTATATAGTTGAGTCTTGGTTAGATATCAGAAGTTTCTCAATTTTAGTTGCTTTTATTTTCAACTATTTGAAATCTGGTTAATTGTGAACAAATTTGGTTTTCCTAGAGGCAAATTGAGACTAGACATTGCATGAACAATGATATTATTTTTGTTGGTGTATGAAGAAATTATGAAAAAATAAAATCTAAATTCAAAACAAAAGAAAAAAGAAGAAAAAAAAACAAATTAGATTTTTCTGGTGGCAATTAATAAACAAACCTTAAAAATAAATGTGGCTAAGAAGATAATAATAGGACATTGTAAGAAACAACTCTTTTTTATAACAAGGAACAATACTTTGCTTACTTGAAAAGAAGATTGTTTTATTCGAAATCAATCAATGCAATTGAAGGTACATATTTATTATTAGCCTAGTCTAACTTATAGACAAAATGGTCATTTTCATTATTATTTTTTTTTTGTTAATTTTAACCAAAAATCCAACAGCCATTTTTAAAAGTTTGAGTTTAAATTGTTTAATACGAATTTCTCATAATATTGAATCCAGTGATACACTCAAAAATATATTTTAAATAACAAAATTAAATCAGCAAATTCAAATGAAAAATAATTTAAACAAAATATCCCATCCAATACCATTTAAATTTTTTGCCCACCTATCATTTTGACATTTTAAAATTTTTATTCCTTATAAAACATAAACACAAAAAAAAAAAGGAGGTATGGTTCGCAATTCGGACTTTCGAACGTGCGCGATTAGACGACCATTGGGATGGTTTGAACCGCTGTTCATCTTCTCTGTGCCACGTCAATCCCTATCCTCTCCTCCGTCGCTGTACCAGCGGCCCCCCTAAAAAACATAGCCATTAATTACAAGCCACGTAGTCAACAAGACATCATCATCTTGTTATCAGTTAGCTTCGCTCGTTGCACACAGACCAATGAAGTGCAAAGTGTCTTAGAGTTTAAATTATTAATAACATACGGTTAAAGTAAATTAAATTAAAGTTTAAATAATATTTCTCTTAAAAATTTTTAAGTGAAAACATTAAATTATTTATTAATTTTTTTATTAAATTGTTATAAAAAAATTTTGAAATTTTAATATAATGTATAGTTACCAAATTTGAATTTCGATTCCAATTAGATTAATGGAAAAAAATTGAGAGTATACTATATTTATAATAATGTCTTTTTCTCATATTTTTCTTATTCATTTTAAAATTTAAATAATTTTGTTAATAATTTTAAAACTGCAATTCACTAAACAAAAACACAATGTCGCACTGGTGAGTCATCTCTAAAATCTCTATATTTTTCAAAACTCAAAACCATATCCCTCCCAAATTTCAAATCTTATTTATTTAATATATATTTAAAACTCAACCATAAATCTTTTCCTAATTTCAAATGTTATCTAAAATCTTTTCTACTTAATACATATTTAAAAGTTAAATATTATTTTAAACTTATTTTTATAAAATTCATCTTAAATATAAATATATTTAAAAAATTAGTCTACCTTGAGGTAGCTCAAGTGATAATGGCCATGGAATGAAGTCTCACCGAACAAGAAATCTTGAGTTCAAATCTTGTGCTACCTTGTGCCATAACAAGGTGAATAATGAACATGTAAACTCAAAAATCTAAAAATCCTACCAAACTTACAAAATTATCTCTATATATATTACTTTTTATACAATTTATTGAAAAGTAACTCTTCAAAGTTCAACCTCAAACCTTTCTTTTCGTGATATCTTAGCTTTTTAAAGCCTTCTATATTTTAAAAACCAAATAATTTTTATATGATTGGTTAAACTTCTATTACTTTCTATAAAATTATCCATATATAAAATTACTTTTTATACAATTTATTGAAAAGTAACTCTTCAAAGTTCAACCTCAAACCTTTCTTTTCGTGATATCTTAGCTGTTTAAAGCCTTCTGTATTTTAAAAACCAAACAATTTTTATATGATTGGTTAAACTTCTATTACTTATGTCAGCGTTTCAAACCCTTTAACACTTCCCTACTTACAATTAGTTCTAGTTTCCATTTCTTACTGCCATCCCCACCGCTATCTATTTTGGGTTGAGAGGACACTGCACTTACCATTCTATGCACGCAAACTCCATTTCCTACCTGCCGTCCACGCCACTATCTATTTTGTGTTGAAAGGACACTACACTTACCATTCTAAGCACGCAAATTGGCAATTTCGTGTGACATGATTATCTACCATAAGCAGGTAGAGGAATTGCTTGGATGATTAAAAGTGATTGGAATTTGGGAAAAAAAAATCAAAAAATATTGTAGAGGCATGGAATTGGATTCAGCACCATCAAAAAAATCTACAACACTTAAAATTTTGAAGTTTAACAACTATAACTTGGATTTACAAAACTCTTTGCCAGATTTTTTTTTAAATATGACTGGAATTTCATAACTTTCCTAGCAATTCTTCAGCTCGGCTACAATTAACCAACTCGAATTTTTATCGAATTATACGATGTGCGAATCGAATTTCCCTATTTTTTTCACTATTAGGACGTATCTGATAACAGTGTCAGGCAGAAAGATTATCGTAATGGGCGGATCAGACGCGGACTTTCGAAATGACGGTGAAAGAAGAGAGACGCGTAGAGGAGAGGTAGTGGGCACTCCGCTAAATATAGCGCAAAAATATGGGCGGGTGTAGCCCAAGGTTTCATTTCATTTGAGATATGCGGCGGCCTCCTTATGCTAACCACGTCGTCAACCCTGGGCAAGGAGAGCGCGTGATAGAAGGTGGGTGCCAAAAGGCTCCTCACTTCCCCGTCAGAGACGTGTGGGCACTGGGATGGTCGGTCGTGTTTGCTTTTAAAAGGAACTTCAAGAGCCGCTGTTGCCAATGTTGAACAAGATGGGCACCAGACGCACAATAATGGTGGTGGCGATTTTATCGTTGGGATGGCTCTGCGTAGTGTCGGATGCTTCTACTCGTGCTGGGGGCATCCGCGACATACCGGATGTGGAACACAATAAAGAGGTTCAAGACCTTGGACGCTTTGCTGTCGATGAATACAACAAGCAACAGGTGGTGGTCTGTGTGTATATTGTGTAAAAATTTTGTGATTTATATCCCACCAATAGGTATATGCACTTCAAAATTAATTGAGGGTTTTGTTGGCTTTGTGCAGAATGTGAGTCTTTCGTTTTGTAAAGTGGTAAAAGCGGAGGAGCAAGTAGTGGCAGGCGTGCGGTACTACCTTACAATCGAGGCCAAGGATGGCGGTAAAACGGGGGTGTATGCAGCCGAAATATTGGTGAAGGCATGGGAGAACTTCAAGCAGCTTCTTGATTTCAAGCCTGTGCAGACCCCGCATTAACAATGCTCTCTTTCCTCTACAATATCTCTTGTTTTCTTCTTTTCCGAAATTTTTGAAGGGTCACTGAATAAGAATGTATTGATGGTGTAGATTCAATTAATAATAAGCTGAATGTCTCTTTATTAATTCTGCCCAAGACTTTGAAGGCCGTCACGGCTCTGGCTTTGTAAATGTTGGTTACATTGATGAACCAAAATAACTGCAAATGCGATTGTAGCAAAATGAAAATGGAAAGTGACTTAAATATCTAAACGTCAAATTTAAATAATCTATTATCTAATTATTGATATCAAATCATAATCCAACGATTTAAAGGCACTTTGATAATCCAATTAGCAGTTGTCTATAATGCTATTTTTTGGAAGTCTTTTCGGTGGGTTTTTCTGGTCAAAATATGGCAGCAATTTATTGGAATCACAAGTTTGATAGCTAGTTTCTGCACAATCAAAGTGTCCCATGGGTTTTTCAGGGTGCTGAATCCAAATATGCAGTTAAAAAACCATTTTAACTGCAACAAATCAAGATTTAACCTCAATTTCTTCCGCCGGATTCCGTCACCGGAATCTCCAAAAAGTCGCATTATAGACAACTCAATCGAATTATCTAAGGCACGATTGTCGTTAAAACATAACGACGACATCAATAATAATTTATTATTTAATACTAGCAATTGCCCTAAAAAGTGCAAAAAGAGGCCGATAGATTTTTTAAATTAGAAAAATAGTATGGAAATTGGAAAAATGATAAAAAAATGCATTTATAGATATGTATTCAACTCATAAAAATGAAGGACCCCATAACAAAAATGAATAATATATATTATAATTTTTAAAATATAATAATTAAAAATTAAATCTTATTGTTTTGAAAAAATTATTAACAATTAATTATTTAATGATTAACATTTATGAATTCCACAATTTACTTCTCATTACGATTATTAGATTTAAAATAATATGTTTTTATCAACTAAATAAAATGGTTGGTTTTTTTTCCTTAACTTCCATTTAGTATAAAAATCATGTACTAACATTTTAATGGAATTATTTCCTTCTATTTTCATGTTAAATTTAACCTTTTTCGCATTATTTCATACATACATTTCATATATAATCATAATCATTTCTAATGATAACATATTATTTAATATTTCATACCTACATTTGATATATAGTCATTTCTAATGATAGCATATTATTTAACAATTCATGCCTAAACTGAAATTGGTCAATTTAACTTTGAGATACAATTAATTTAACTTTGGAATTAAGAGAGTTGGTCAATTTAACTTTGAGATACGTTTAATTTAACTTTGGAATTAAGGGAGTTCCATTATAATGTGTAATGGAGTGTCATTATAATGTGTAATGGAGTGTGTGGTTGAGGTACTTTTCTTTTTAATTATTAATTCTTATTATTTTTAATTCAGTTAATTTTAATATTTTTTTAATATAATATTATTTATTATTTTTTAATTGTTTTGTATTTTTTTAATACAATATTATTTTTTAATATAATATTATTTAATCCAAAATAGATTAGAGCTTACGTATACTTGTTCACAAGGGTGAAATGATGGATTTTATGATGGAGATTGGGAATAGGAGAGTTGTTCTAAATAGGGTAATCGACAATGTTCTAAATTGGCACTCAAGGTGCACAAGGGAGAATCAAAGGGTAAAAGCAAGTATGTTCTCTCAATGTTCACTTGTTTATGGAATGTTGAATCCATGTTGCAATGGGTGGAGGGATATATACTCTATTGGGAGTAGCACAACTTCATTGAGCTAGTTCACAGAAATGACACAAAAGGCTCATCAAGATCCTTCCTTATTCCAACTCTAGTTGTAGTCCATGGGAGCCAAAAATGGTTTATTCCAAACATAGAAATGCCAACTAAGGTAACATCTAACCCTATTGAAACCAATAATTACAAAAATTGCAATTGTAGTATTAGAGGAATTAATTAACGTAAATATTTGTTTTTAAATCGTGAAAGACCCTATAAACATAAACATGCCTATTACAGGTTATTAATAAGTTGTCACAAATTGTCACAATGGTGTTGTCAATTTTAAGCTAAAAGTTAAGTTGTAAAAGACCCTATAAACATAAACATGACTGTCACTAGTTATTAATAAGTTGTCACAATGCTGTTGTCAATTTTAAGCTAAAAAGTTAAGTTGTGGAAGACCCTATAAACATAAACATGACCGTCACCAAGAAAGACGAGGAGCCAGACAAGTAAAAATTAAGAAAATTGTAGGTCTGATAGACCAATTTGGTCTCAGTGGACGTTAACCACCATCATCATCATCATCATCAATAAGTTGTCACAATGGTGTTGTCAATCTTAAATTAAAAAGTAAGTTGTGAAAACCCTATAAACATAACGATGACTGTTACTAATTATTAATAAATTATCACAATGGTATTATCAATTTTAAGCTAAAAAATGAGTTGCGAAAAAGCCCCATAAGCATTACCATCCGTGATTATTAATAAATATTCACAATGGTGTTGTTAGTTTTTGTTAGTTGTGAAAAACCCCATAAACATAAAGATGAAAGTTTTTATCACAGAAGGTTAGTTGTGAAAAGCCCTATAAACAATGTCACTAGTTAGTTGTTAATAAGCTTGCAAAAATGCATGCGAGACCTGGATAGGTTGGGCTGATCGATATCAATTGTGTATACTCCACTTATGGATAGGTGATTCATTTAAAGTTCTCACTGAGACCAATGGGCACTGCCTCTGGCTACCCAGCTCTTCTTTTAGTAAAAGCAGCCCAACTTATATATTTGTATTGTTCTTTTCTTGTTATTTTATCAGCCTAATAAGGGCTGGTTGAGTCGTGGATTCTGCAGCATTGACTTTTCATTATATGTGATCGATATCAATTGTGTATGCCCCACTTATGTATAGGTGATTCATTTAAAGTTCTCACTAAACCAATGGGCACTGCCCCTTGCTACCCTGCTCTTCTTTTAGTAAAAGCAGCCCAACTTATATATTTGTATGGATATTTTCTTGTTATTTTATCAGCCTAATAAGGGCTGATTGAGTTGTGGATTCTGCATGCTACTGACGCTGATTACTACAGTTCCACGTATTGATCGTGATTACAGCAATTCACACATTAACCTAAATACTTTTTTTAGTGAATAGTTAATGACTTTGAGGCAGATAGATCAGAGGAAAGTACAGGACACCAAATTGGTGGTAAACAATAGGCATCCTGGAGCAATGCTTTAATTGTTGTATATGTGTAGATATATTGTCGATATGTGTGCATGTGTCCAATATATACAACAATTAATGATGCACTGTGAGGTGCATAATGCTGTGAAGTGGTAGGCCGTCATGGTTACACCGAGTGGTTGGGACTCATTGTTTATGCTGTTCACCTCGGTTTAAATCTCTGGATACCTACTGATGGATGATGGTGGGCTTTGCATGAAAAAATTAAGGGTTATAGTGATTACCTGGGGTTTTGATCCTGTGTCACGTGGATGAGATTTTGACTGGTTACTAATTTTGTTGGGTTAGTAAAAATAGCATGCCAACATGGTAATAAATTATCTGGAGAACGACTCTAACAAAGCAGCTACACTAGTATGTAAAAGATTGTTTCAAGAATTATATCAAAAGTATATATGAAAAAGCAACAGTAAACTTGAATTTTGGAAACGGAATCAAATCCATAGATAAGAAACAGTTATCCTTGGATGTAAAATATCATGTACAAGGAAGCACACATAATATACAGCGCTTCATGATGCAACGATTGGTCCCATGCACATAAACATGGCTATGTTTGGGTGGAATCCATCAAGCTATGGAAACAAAGGTATTTCTGCTTTGAAAATGCATCTTATATTCCATTATTAGACAACAAAAATTACATCAAGAATTATAGGCTGTGGCACCAAAGCATGAACATGCAAGCCTCCATGATTTAAAATGCCTAAAATTCGATGCAGTCAACAAATTATTTAAACCCGATGAAGGAATGTCCGTGAGTATGTATGGTACCAAACTTGAAAAGTCGATAGTGCATGCAAAGAGTCTCTCTAGGAGCAATAAAACAGGCTGCAGTGTACTAAAACTTTTGGGAATAACATGTTGGCCTCTCATATGCCTATAATGTAACTGCAAAAATATAAATATACTAAACTGGCAATACCAATGACCAAAAAATCATACCTGTGTATGATTTCAAGTCAATGAAGATTCAAGAAAGATGGTTTCTAATTTTTGCAGGTTGTTTCCCCATCCATGAATCAATCATGTTCCTTTACTCTGTTTCTCAGTTGCATATCCTCATTTGTTGAAGTTTTTCTTCCTGGGCAAACTACTATCATACTTAAAAGCATGCAACATAAAAATAACTGTAGGCCTTTAGAAGGAGATCATACTGCTTGGCTCAGAAGCTGAACAAAACAAACATTCATGTATTTGAGTAGGGTTTTTTCAACTCTAGCAAGAAGAATGCATTTTAACACATGATATCTCTCAGCTTTCAAAAAGAGTTAAAACCAATTTAAACTGCAGATTGTACAACCCAAGCAGGACACTTGGCATGAAAAAGCGAGCTATAACTCATGGAATTAGACTGTGTCTACATCCCATATTCAAGTGTTCTTGCCTGTATGCTCAATTATGTGCATGGATAAATCACAAAGTGCTTTTCAGTTCTCCTGTCTGAATCAGCAAGCCTTGAAAAAAATTAGGCTGATGAGATATAACATTATAAGAATAAGGCGCTTCCCAACATAGCGCCACTTCTAGAATATATTTAGTTATTTCCAGTGGTAAGATTTAAAAGATTTCCAAGAACTCCTATAATGCTCACAACCAATGCCATGACAAGCATAGCCCACGGGAGAATCTTCTTCCTTAATCCTAAGCTTTCCTCTCGTTGGTTGGGGTGAGACCTCAGGGCTATCAAAGCAGGAAATATGAAACCTAAAGATAGACCTGTGGTTGCTCCTGTGAACTGAAAAGCTACCCAAATATTGGGAATCAAAGTAGATCCCATGTAAAGAAAAACCAAAACAGTGATAGTCAAGATGACAAACCTCCTGTTGCTCTCAGAGAGGGGCTTCGATCCCTTGAAGACCATGCAATCCATTGTCTGCCGAAGTGAAAAATGGATCACAGGAAAAACAAGCATCAAATGGAGCACATATCCAAACCTAATAATGTTATCAAGAATGGAACTGAAAGGAATTTCAAGGTCTTTGTTAAAATTTGACGAAATATCTGAATCTGTAGATTGCCCAAATAGAAGATAACCTGATATTGCAGTAGATTCGTACACCAACACACACAGCACTGTGGTGATCCTTCCAACCCTGTTCATCTTAGCAGGCGTTCTATCCTGCATTTTGTTATAGATCGGCTGTACATTGAAATGACATATGTATGCATTGGTCATGATTGGGATTACCACGAGAAGATCCAAAATTGCCCTTTTGGACCCAACATCAGGAAGCAGCCGAGGCCTCTCGATCTTGCCTTCTATAAGCCTAACAAAGGCAATAATTGATGACAAAACAACAAAAACAACTGCAAGTGCAACAGATGCAGCAGATGTGAATTTCAATGAATCTATCTTCTTAAGAGCACAGAGAGGCGCCAGAACAAATACCATTGTGATGAAAACTATCAGTCGCCGATCGCTCCACCACCCTTCCTTTCCTGTCCATTGATCAAAAATCCCCTGGTGATGCGAAGATCCGGACATCACATCTCCCATGATAATTAAATAAACAATCATAATCCCTGCATTGTTTACAATAATACAAATCTCTGATAAAACCCTGGCAGAGTGCCCACAAACAGATTCAACAGTTTCACCATAATTAGAAGCTTTCAGGCGAACAGAAAACTCGACCAGCAACTCAATGCTTATTTCCGAGAGAATACCCATCAGGATTATCACTGCAAAGCATAATGGCAGACCCAAAACTTTCATTGTTGCAGGCAGTGCCATAATTCCTGCACCAATTACAGTCGTCGCCAGATTGAAAACTGCACTAGGGATACCAGATCCAGACGCCACTTCTGCTATCCTTGATTTTTCTGTTGACAATAGGGGTAAAGCATCACTGTCTTCCGAACGCAATGCCTTTGAGGTAACCCCATTGACAGACTTCTTGATCTCTGCCTCGTTGTCCAGCGATATGTCCTGCGTGATGGACACTGGGTTTTAGTCTGCATGCCCAGACAGATTTGTTAGTGTTTTGACAACGAAATCAGAGTCTGATACCGTGTTTGTACCGGTAGCACAACCGAGATCTGCAATTCTGGGAGGGCCCTCTTTGGGAAATGCAAGCTTCTGAAGGGCTGCCTCAAGCATAAGCTGCAATACCTGGAAGACATTCTCTGCCTGTCGGAGTTTTCGGCGTAACATGCATCGCCATTGCCCGAGTACATGTGAAGAATTCCCTGGAGATTAATGCCGCTGTGAAAGATTCACATGTTAGAGACTCCCGTTAAACAATAATCCTGGAACTCCGGCGTAAAATGGGTAACAACTCACTGTAAAATCGGCTGCAGAAACCACGTGTCAGGACGAGATTGCAGAACTCCCGATTGTGCCTCCGACGCCACGTGTCAGCATGAGGAACAAAGGGACGACGAAAGTCCCCTTCAGAGGAAGGCCTATCGGCCTAAAAATATTAAAGGATAATTACACTCATAGACATCATTTACTAGGCGTTTTTTTCCAAGTGGTTAGGCCAACTATTGGATGACATCTGTCTCGTCGTCTAAAAAGACATATGTCCTTGTCTTTGGCTGTGAACCTTCTTCCACAGATTTCTACGTGGATAGAACACGAGTAATTTTCGAGGACAACGCAGGCGCCCAACGCCTGGAGGAGGCGGACCCATCAGCCAATCAGTCGTCTTTTGGTGATGAGATATAACTAAAGAACCGAAAACCAATGGGTGTTTTCCATGTGCGGGCAAAAACAGAGGGCACTGATATTATGGATATAATTTGAATGAAATGAAATGATATTTTAGAGTATATGAGATTAAAAATAGTTTATGGTATTATAAGGTTTTTTTTCACTTTTGTAATTTAATATTTTTTTTATTTAAATTGACGATGAGTTGATCTAATTTTCCAACAATTTTTTCCGCTGTTAATATATTATCATAATATTTTCATAATTTTCTCCGATGGCTTGAATGCAATACATTCAAAAATGAAATGATTTTCAGATTCCACTGCCCTAGTTTTTTTTTTTCATTTCTGTAATTTAATACTTTTCTTATTTAAATGGATGATGAGTTGACCCAATTTTCCAACAATTTTTTAGCTAAAAACGCAATGCCAAGAAACTGCTGTTAACATATTCTCATAATATTTTCATAACTTTCTCCAATGGCTTGAATGCAATACATTAAAAAATGAAATGATTTTCAGATTCCACTGCCCCAAACTTGTAAAATGTATACTGGTTCTTCCCAAGTTTCTTTAGATCTTTTCTACGGTCATGTTTCACACCTAACTTGATGCGACTTAATTCTTAATCAAACAATAAAAACCTTTACCCTCCATTAAATACTAATTCCAATAAACCCTTTTTGTTGTTTATCACTCATAGTAAACATATAAGTGTTACTTAAATCTGTGTGAGTACATGTGGCCGAACGGCCCCGAGAGTGTATAGTATTTTCTGTGTTCCTGCATGGTTTCCCCCAAATTCAACTCCATAAACCATGGGCTTTTGTTGCTGCGTAGAGTGAATCAAATGGCGAGCCTCTTTGTTTATTGGTTCAAAGTGTCACTCATGTTTACACTTCCCGCCGTGTTGTGTAGCAACGTATATCCATTTTTTAAATAATTCAAATAAACTGTCAATTATTTTGACGAAATTTACCAACAAAATAAATTTCACCAACGAATCCAATTTTTGCATCGCCTTAATCTTATTAAGGTTTTGGTCCCCGCGCTTTGCAGCGAGCACTTTTTCCACTGAAACATTTCACGAAAATATATAGTGTAGCAGAAATAAAAATAATAAACCGTATTCCAGAATCAAAGATCGAATAAATTGTATTATCGAAAAGATTGTATACGTAATTTATATATTGCATTCTTAAAATTGAAAAGGAAAAGGGTGTAAGGGAATGGTTTAAAAATGAAATTTTATGCAGTGTCACTGATTTATGGTATCATGTCTTGTTAGGTAAGAAAGAGTTAGTACAGTGTATCTTTCGGTCAAGCAAGAAGATGGCCCCGCGGAAAGGGAAAAAGGTTTCAAAACATGAAGAGGGAACCAGTAAAAATCCGAACAGGAGAGAAAATAAAGTGGAGGCAGAGCATAGGATGTACATGATAAATGCTTACATCGCATGGAACTCTCTCGAGAGGAGATAAATGGTTGGGAAAGAAAGCTGAAATCAATTAGCTCCAACCAGGAGGTGTCAGACCCAGGCAACAGGCGCAGCCGTAATTCACTCTTTAATAAGTCGCTTCAACGTTATTGGATAATGAAGCATGTAGTAGCTAGAGCTATGGAAATGAATCAGACAGTCCGCGAGGAAGAAGATGAGGGAAGGAGGCAGTGGGATGAACAGATACGGAACCAGACTCAGGAAGAGCTGATACGGAACCAGAGTCAAGAAGAGCTAGAAAACATTAAGTCAGTGCTTATTAAGGAAATAGCGGAGGTACAGATTCAGGCCTCTCGCAACAATCTCATCCTAGGACGAATGGAACAGATGCTGTGGGAGATGAAATGGGTAATGGACAAGCAAAACAAGCTCCCTGGATCAAGCGCCAAGGAGCCTGTCCCGATTATCTCTTCAGATGAGGACTGATGCAGCATGTTAAGTCTGTTAGTGTTTTTTGATGTTAAAAACTGAATTCTGATGTTTTATCATAGAATAAAAGTTAGGCTAATGAGTAGAGCTCGGAAGAGCAGAAAAGTTAGAAACACAGAGATGAACATTTTCTAATTTTGGTCTGGATTTAATATAGACAAGTGGTTGCCTGGTTTCCTTCGGGCAGCTTAACCACCTAGAACATATGATGGATGGATATAAATTTTGATTTGGAAATATAGATAGCAGCTCTACCAAAGTTAACAAAAATAAATAAAAATTGAAAAGATTGTAATATCTGTTCTCTATAAATATTTCATATAAAAGGAAAAGCTAATAATAATAATAAATTTAATAGCTACCAATTCACTTTTTTAATGGGTTAATAATTTTTTTTTTTTTTTTTTTTTTTTTTTTTTTTTTTAATATAATGTGAAAAATAGTCAATAAAATAATAATTTCAAGTTAATAAAACTATAATTTCCAAAATTGAATATATATGTATGTGGAGAAATTAAATATATTATTTCATAAGAAATATATTTAAAATATTTTAGCATTTCTAGGATGAGGATGATTAATAACCTCATGGAGGTAATAGGGCCTCAAATCACCATTCTATGCAAGAACAATTATGCAGCTTAATAGTATATCTGAGATAATAAGAAGGTGGTTTTGCTATTACCTAGAATTTTTTGGTGGTAAAAAGAAAATGAAAAGGATTTGGGAAACAACTGTAAAAATGGTATGGTGGAAAATATGGATGGCAAGAAACAAAATCATATTTCAAAATGAGAAAACAAATAGTATTAAAGTTTCAACCAGGATCATAGTTCTCACATGAGAAATCCTCAAGGCTAAATAGATAAAGAGGATACCAATTTAGACCCTCTTTGATTGGGTCAACTAATTTAACATATCTTCTTCACCAATGCAGATCATAACCCCCAAAGAGCACTCTAAAATCAGAATAATGGGAAAATACTTTAAGAAATAAGTATCTACTCATAAAAATTGCATCCTATTTTTTGATGGGTAGCAAAAGGAAATCCAAGGATGGAAGGAACTAGAGAGATGGTCTTTTATCCCAAGAATCAACTGCAATAAGAATATGCTTGGGGATTATAATAGATAACCAATAATGTTTCTAAAGCCTACACTCTCTTTCAAGGGATTAAGCAAGCTATGGAAATGAATTCTCAAGAAATCACTATGATAAGAGATTCCCTCCTTATCATATCAAGGAGAATAAAAAAATACTCTCCCCTAGGATATACGACTTGCTTAGATAAACACAAGAAATGTCAAGATCTTGAATCATACCTCAAGATCCCACATCTAACATGCGTTGAGAGTAAATACCTCTAAAGAACAATCCAATCATTGGGATTTTCTCTCCAAGGGAAGGCTTGAGTGGGATGGTCGACTAGTATATGAGTCTGCTCCTAACCTATCTAATGGCTTTCATAAAAAGGAGGCTCTAGGACCCCCTCTCTGTGTGTTCCATGGACTTTGAAGGCACATATAGATGTCTTGATTTAGAGACGATGCCTAGAAGTTTCACTATCAATGTAAAAGGGTGTGTATCAATCATGCTAAGGCAGGTTTTGTATTTCATCATTCTTTATTCACTCAGAAGGAAAACCGATGCATTGAATTAGTATTGAACATGGAGTTTTCAACTTATTGGCTTTATAAGGAGGGAGAGTTCCATTATTATGTGAAGTAAAATGTTAATTTACTAATTATGTATGACGAAGATAGTACATAAGTGGTATGATATGGTAAAGTGGTGGTGGTTGGTGAAGAATGATTGTTGTTCAAGAGGAGAAGTTATTGATGGACCCGTCGTTGGTTTTGTGGGCTTAATTATCTTGGTTACTCATCTTTTGGACCTATGATTCAAAGCTAAACCTAGGTCCTCCCTATTTTTCATTCAATTGCGTATTTGCATTAGGATATATTATTGGGCCCCTCTGTGGCAATCTATTATTATTCATGCTTTTGGTTTTGCTCTGTTTGTTGGTCTAAGATACTACTATGTTCCTATACCAGCAGTTACTAACAATGCCTCTAATGGCGCTCACCGTCGTGATCTTGTTAAGGCTGAGGTTAGGCGATTTTACAGTTATTTGCAGTTCACCTTTCAGGACAAAAAGTGTGCAGAGGAAATTCATGATATTGTCAAGAGAATTCTAGACATAAGTAAGGCACCCAATTCTCAGGCTACAACTATCGTCTGGATTTTCATGCATCTCTCCCTTAGTCATCCCTTGGTCAAAAATTTGAAATCAGATTTTATACAGGTAATAGATGTTTCGCTTTATACTCTCGGTCAAACATAGTCACTATTCATTCCTCACCTTCAAAAAAATTTACCAAGAGACCGATTTGGAAAACCCCATGAGTGGTAAAGGAAGTTGCAATGACCTTAGGAATTCTTTGAGATGTTTATTCCATGACAATGTCATTGATTACATGAATTGAATCCATGGAGTTATTTATTAAACATATTACAGTGTCATTATTCCGTCATAGTGTCATTATCCAAGGATATATTCTTGGAAATATTGTGTCATATTTTATGGATTGTTGGTTTCCTAATGGTGTAATCATTAGTATCAAGTCTGTAAACGAGACACTGTGAAAAACTAGGTGAAACTCTCCCCAAAATTTTGTAACATTCAAGATCAAAATAAATAAATATTGTATTTATGTTTTTGAATAGGAATTGATTTCCATGCGTTCAAGTTATGATTTTGGCTTCTTACTACTTTAAGTTATCAAGATTCTTTTCATTTAAATTAAGATAAATTTGTATGAATATATATATATATATATATATATATATATATATATATATATATATATATATATATATAATTAAACCCTCACCAGAATTTTATAACAAAATTTTACCATTCAAAATACGAAATATTGTGTTTAACAAAATTTTACCATACAAACCCCCGATCGGGATGGAGAACAGGGTGTTTGAGGACGACAACAGTGATTATGAAAAGGCAAGGAGTATTGGCGGCGGCTGTAGGCATAATACCGAAACCCCAAACAAAATAATGATGATCGAGCTGGCGCACGAAACAAGGAACCAAAATGGGAAAGGTGGTGTAAGGATGATTAGAAAGAATGGAGGTGGCAAAGGTAGAATGAGCAGAGTTAAGAAAAGACAGTATATGAAGGTGATGGCAGGCATAAGAAAGGGCAATTCCGCTGGGAAGAAGAGGGAGCTGATCGTGGTGCAGACTGCAAGAATCTCCAGGAAAGCGAATGCTCTCGGGTATGTGCCTTCTGAATTCCCTGCTCCTCTATTATCCATTCCTGTAGATAGTATGGATATGCAAGATTACTGCAAAATCCCTGATAGTTTGAAGGGTGGGAGGAAACCAAGCCAACCTTCGGCACCCAGAGGTGAGAGCATGAAGGGTTGGCTTCAAGAAGAGAGCCTCGGGGAAAAGAAAAAAGATAGCAGGGAATGTAGTATTAGTGAAGCTGTGTCAGGCAATGCAGTGTTAAGGAATGAACTGGCATGAAATCAAAACGATAACCCCACGGAAGGTACAGAAGTGGAGAGGGGTAGCGGAAGCCCAAAACTTAAGGCCATGACCCATTATCTGACCTAGATGACAGAGGGCCTTATCCATCTACTTTATAGTGAGAATGGACACCATAACCAGACTCAAAATAAAGAAAGAATTCGCAGAAGAGACGAAGGCGATACCAATCAGGAACCAGTAATTAAAGAAGGGAATAAGAAGTTTAAAAAGCTGACTCCTGAAATTGGTGACTGTGTACAGGAGAGGAAAGGAAAACAAATGGCATGCATGGGTCGTGGTCGTGGGCGTGGTGGTAGAGGTCGCCCCAAGCAAAACTACCAGGAAGAGAGGCAAAATGAAAGCCAGGGAAATCGAGGCAGAGGAAGAAGGACCACTCAATCTGTAGCCCAGGAAGCAACACAAGCATATCAAGAGGGAACGAATGAGAACATTAGAAGGATTATACAAAATTTAGAATCCGATGTTCTGGAAGATCAGTCCTCGTCTGAGACTGAGGAATGGGTAGATTTGATCAGGGACCCAGGAAACACGAGGGCAGGAAGACCCTATACAGGCAGTCCTTGCACATTTACTGGGTGCTCAAATGTCTTCTGGCGAAAGCCATGGAATAGGTAGCTACAGAAATGACTGAAATTGCCAATGGGGTACCCAATCTACAAAAGGAGATGAAAAACTTTCAGACTATTATGATCAGGCAGAATGACAAGCTTGAGGAGATGGCTCAGGTTCTGTCCCGGTTTACAGGCGTCGACACAACTCAGGAGGGACGAATGGACATCGCAAAGGATACTGACCAGAACAAGGAAACCAGGAAGAAATGAGGCCTTATGGTTCTGCTTAAGTGTTTTAATTTTTCCTTTTCTAAGTTTTAATGCATATCAATAGCTTAATAGGTAGTTTTTGGTGTTCTGTACACATAGCTGGTATGGTGAGACTTGCAAAATTTTGTTTTTGGAAAGCATATAATAGACTAAGGTGGCCAACAGACCTGGTTTCCCTTCGGGGCAGGTTGAGGCCACTGAAACAGTGTATCTGGTCTTTCGTTTTAATATAAATAGAGAAAAAAGGCACCATCTTTACCTACAAAAAATAAAAAAATTTACCATACAAAATATTGTGTTTGGGTTTTCAAATGTGAATTGGCTTCCATGGGTGCAAGTGATGATTTAGAATAATGCCAGTGTTTGGCTTTTTTATTATCTGATGTTAACAAGATTATTTTCATCTTTTCTCAATACTTTATTATTAAAAGTGAAATTAAATTAAATTTATATTATTATATAATAAAAATATATTTTAAATATATATCAATTCTAATTAAATTAAGTAAATCAATATAAAAAAATATCAATTCAAAGAATACAAAATTTAAATCCCTAAAAACATAATCTTACAATGAATTAATATAATAAATTATTATTAAAAAAATAATAAAAAGTAAAATAACATTAAAAACAAAATAATATATATCAAAAGAATATCAAAATTATATATATATATATATTAAGCAAAATCTTTCTGTAGAAATCACATAAAAGAAATTTTTGGCCTACGAATCAATAAGTTTTGACATATATGTGTGTGTGTTTTTGAATCACTTTTAAGTGGTAACATTAAAATTAATTGATATAATAAATAGTTATTAATGAAATTTTAATAAAAAGAAAAGAAAAGAAAAAGAAAAATATTATAATTGATTTCTAGTATATATCAAAGATAAATTATATAAATTTATTAATTAATTAGAAAATAAATTTAATGGAAAAAATAAATATTATTTTCATATAATTTTCATATAATTTATGTAATAAAATTAAAATATATATTATATATAAGTTTTTAATTAATAAATATTATGATAAATTTTAAAATATTAATTTTATATAAGTATTTTTATTTTATAAAATTATAATAAGAATTAATATAAAATTAATGATAAGATTTAATTTACAAATAACATTTTTAGTAATTACAAATTAAATAAGTGTTTTAGTGAGAGCATTCCATATACAAATAGATACTTTTTCCATATAACATTGGATCTCACTTTAGCTCAATTTAGAAAGAATATATATGTTCTCATTTTGAAAAGGTTTCATGTGTATAAAATGTATAAACTAATATTAAAATATTATGAAATATTCATGCTAATTTAAAATTAATTTTTGTAACATATTTTATTATGAACAAATAGGAAATGATAAAAGAAGTGATAATTATGGTTTTTAATTTACTTGTAATTATGTTGATGGACAATTTTCCCTATAAAAATTCCTCAATTAATAGAATATATATCATTTTAAACACATTAAAAAGATACCAAAAAAACCTTAAATTTTAAACTCAAAATATAAAACTAAAATATAACTTCTTCAATTTAAAAAACCTACATTTAAAAAAACAAAAAAACACTTAAATTTAAAAACCAAAATACAACTTTTTCAACTTAAAAAACTATCGATATCGTTTTACACTTTTGGAACAATTATTAGTTAAATAATATTTAGATTTGACATTCTTTAATTTAGAAATTTTAAAATTACTAAATAATCATATTTCTGCTACAAATAAATTATTTTAATACAATGACTATCTCTAGATTAATTGAATTTAATAATTTTTTTAGTCTGGAGTTAGGTATTCTTTTAAGGAGATTTGTAGTTATTTTATTCTAATGAGATTTGAAAGGTAACATAAATATTTTATTACAAATTAAATTTAAAAATGTTTTAATTCAATATCAAAAAAACACGCCAGCCTTTTTATATTTGAAATATAATTAATATATAATATTTAAGAAATATTAATTATAAAATATTTTAATTTGTTAAATATAATATTTTAATATTTATAATATTAATTTTAAATAAAATAATTTTAAATCAATTTTATATATAATGATGGTAAGGAGATGTAATTTTACTAAGAAGATAAAAAATTATGTAGAATTTTAGAAAAGTAAGAGATTATTAGGAGGAAAAAAAAATTATTTTTATTTTCAAAATGCATTAAAAAAAGATTGTAAGATAATCGTAGTTTTATTGATTTAAAAGAATGTAAATAGTGCAACAAATATTTTGAAAACTAGATTGAATGTGAATCTTCAACCCTTTTAGTATCTCAAAAGTGATAAACTCTTTCATCTCTTGTTATTTTGGGAATTGATCAACACCCATAGTGTTATATAAGGTAATCCATTTTAAATAAAACTAGTCCAAATATTTAAATTAAATGACAAGTAAACATTGATAGGCATCTAACCTTACCTAATACATTTCATATTACTAATATTTAAAAAATCATAAAAAATAACTAAGTTATAACTTTCGTTATTATTATTATTATTCTTATAATCAACATGGATCCATTATAACTTTGGATTTACCAAGGGCACAGAGGGATCAAATCTAGATGTAAACCTATTTTTTAGTATAAAACGTAAAAAAAAAAGATTTTCAACTAGAGAGTTTTTATTCTTTTAGGAGATTTGGAGTGAAAATGGATCTATGTTGGTTTTGAACAACACACTAATAAAATGATTTGACTATAAGAAATATATCTAGATGCAAACCTATTTTTTAGTATAAAACCTAAGAAAGGTTTTCAACTAGAGAATTTGTATTCATTTAGGAGATTTGGAGTTAAAATAAATCTATGTTGGTTTTGAGCAACAAACTGATAAAATGATTTAATTACAAGGAATATTTTATGTTGATTTAAATATATTTTTAAGCAAATCTTTTGGTGACCGCCATATAAGTTTATAAACCCAAAAATCCTTATATGGAAGGTCAGATTTCAGGACCGATTGAGATGGTTTTAACGATTCATTCATGGAACTGAAAGCGATTCGTGCCACGTCACTCCCTGTCTTATCTTCTAAAGTTGTCGCTCTGTTATTACACGTTCTGTTTGACCACCAAAACATTGAACGCAATTTAGAGTTTAGAGCATGCACGCGATTCAAACTTTTGAACGTGCGCCAGTTGACACCCATTGAGATGGTTTGAACCGTCGTTATTCATCTTCTCACTGCCACGTCAATCCCCCTCTCTCCTATCGTCCTGTACGCAATTAGTTTCGCATACAATCGGCCAACCTAAATGCATGAACTCAATTCACTTTGAAGCGTGCACCATTCGATCCCGGTAGCTTCGCTTGCAAACTACAGTTAATTCTATGAGAGGAAGAGCGAATGGTACTAGTGAGCGTTGCAATTTAAACAGGCTCTGGTGCATATTAGGAAATATATTTTTTTTTTGTTTGTTAAGCAGTTTTAGTCTTCTAGAAATTACATCATGCTTGACTTGTGGCTTGCAAATAATATGGGATGCATCCAGTTTGGGTCACACCAACTCTTAACATGGTTGGATTTTTGTCCACCGAATAAATTAACACTACACCCTATCACTATCTATTTTACTCCCCTTGAGCCACACTAGGAAATATATTATTATTATTACTATTTTAATAATTATTATTAGAATATGGATTATTGTTTTTTTAAATAGTTAATTATGTTGGAGACAATTATCACTTGCTGCTATCCATTAATGTAGGTTGAATCATTATTGTTATTCAAAAGAAACCACACCACAACATATTTTCCAATGTTAGCTTGTTAAGTCCCCTAAATTTTGTTGAAAGAAGTTGGCATTGATGTCAAAGGGTGTCCAAACTAAAGAGAAAGCTACATATTCAAATAGCACATTTCCAAATATTGTTTTTAGATTTTTGATGCCCTATTTGGATACCCTATCTTTAAATGAATTTTTACTCCTTTTACCTAGCTCAAATAGAAGTATAACATATATGGTTGAAAATTTTATTCAAAGACCTTTCCAACAATACATAGCACACCCTCTAACACTTCATGCTTGAGGAGAAATGATTTTTGGATTCGCGATGCCCAATTTGGATACCCTATTTTTTAATCCATTTTTACTCCATTTAACTAGCTCAAGTGGAAGCATAACATATATTGGTTTGAAATATTATTACAACACCTTTCCAACAGTATATGACATTCCCTCTAACTCCTCACGGTTGAGGAGAAATGGTTTTTTGAATATTCACTATACATTTTGACAGTTGCACAAGCCAGTCCAACCAAAAGACAAGTCAACCCAACTAGTGGACAAATCGAATCGGTCTAGACCTTGAATGCACTATAAATAGGTCAACAATGAGCATTTCAAGTCATTCACTCAAGAAAACTTGGACCTGTTCAAATAAGCAAAGAAAAGAAGAAATTCTAAGGTTCATACCTCATGAGTTAGAAGTGAAGAGGAGTTGGTTTGGAGAGACTTTGTGGGGAAGGATTTTTGGTACACTTTTTGAAGGTTTAAGTCCTAGTTTGGGGCCTATTGAGGTTGAGTTCTCATAATGAGGTTGAGATCAAGGATCGTTTTTTGAGGGAATTTTTGTTGCTAAGAAGGCCGTGTTTGGGGAATTGGGTTCCTATGTGAAGGATAGAGGAGTAGTTATCAGGAGGGTAGACTTTCTTTGACTAATATTGACTCTTACACAAGCTTTGGTGCTAATAAAATAAGGAGTTGGTGTTGATAAACCAGGGACTTGGTTCTTCCTTTTAGTTGATGTTAATAAATTAAGAAATTGGTGCTTCCTTTCAATTGGTGCTGATAAACCAGGGAGTTGGTGCTAATAAATTTGAAGGTACTCTTTATATATATTAATAAAATAATTATTTAGTTTTCTACTACTTTTGGCTTCCACTATAATTGAATATTCCAACAATTGGTATCAGAGTGGGTTCCTTCATAAAGAGTTTGACCACTGGAAGGTATATCTCAGTAAGACTCATGGACTAGCAAGCAGAATACACCAAACATGGTCTACCATTGTTGATGGAAAGAAATATTCCTTTCGGAGCATAAGGATGAGATTGTTATTACAAGCACAGGGAGTTGATGTTTGGAAAGTTGTTCTAAATGAATATAATGTACCATGCTCTGCTCCAACAGACTTGATTGAAAGAAGACTTTATGAAATTAATTCAAAGGTTATGTATTTCATTCTAGGTGGACTGAAAGGATCAGAAATTTTCAAGGTTATGCATCTTTAGAGGGGCCAAGCTTCAAACTTATAGAAGACAATTTGAACATCTATAGATGACAAAAGATGAAGACATTGCAACTTACTTTCTTCAATTTGATGAGATCATGAATATTATGAGAGGACTAAGAAGGAAAATTGTAGATATAGTTATCGTTCAAAATATACTAAGATCTCTCCTAATGAGCTTTGATTCTAAAGTCTCATATTTAAAAGAAAGACAAGATATAGCTACATTGAATATGGACGAACTACATGGAATTCTTATAGCATATGAAATGAGGACAAAATATGAAAATCCATCTAAAATAGAAGTAGCTTTCAAGGTCTCCAAGAAGACAAGGAAGAACAAGCAAAATTAAAAAACAAGCTCTAGGTGTAGTGATGATTCATATGATGAAGAAGTCAATTTTGTGAGAAAGTTGAAAAGAGGAATTGGAAAATATAAAGTTAAGATTCCTTTAAAATGTTTTGAATGTGGTAGAATTGGTTACTATGCTTCTAAATGTCCTTTTGTAAACAGGTCAGATAGTGATGAAGAAGAAAGTTATAAGAAAGAAAATAAATAAAAGAAAAAGGGAAATATATTCAAGAAAATACTATATTCAAGAGAATGAAATAACTCATATAATGAACATGATGATAATGACCATGATTCTGACGGAGTTTTTTCATTGCATTAGATACTCGTAATGAAACTCCTAAAAACTATGAAGGAAATCATTAAGAAGGAGAAGGAGAAGTGGATCTTGAGGTAGAATTGATTAGTGCCTTAAATGATCTTAGAATAACAAGGAAAAAAAAATCTAATACTCAAGGAAGAGGTAAACAAACTAAAAGAATGTTTACAAAGTCCCAATATGAACTTTAAAGAGACCAAGCATACTATCAAAAATCTGAAAGTACAATTAGAAGAAGCCAAAGTGAAACACTCAAGAGATAGTTGGAAGAGAAAGAGAGAATAATTGTAAATCTAGACGATGAGATAATCTCCTTGAGGAAGGAATTGTGGAATAAGGATATCCAACAAAACTTTGACAATAGTACCATAATACTAGATGAAATAATCAACAACTAGAAACCATTCAATGTTAGGTTTGGACTAGGAGATAAACAAAATAATATTGATAACAGTTCAAGCTCTATGATGACAAGAAATGAACCAAAGCAAGGAAGCTATGTTGATGCACTCAAGGGTCCTATCAAGAAGAAAGATTACAAGTCGCTAAAGAAGAATTTACAAAAACTAGCAATGAAGAAGATTATAGAAGAATATCATGGCTTAAGAAGGATGACACCATCAAAAAGACCACCTACACTCAAGTACCAAATTCTTTTTCTTGGAATGCGTTATTATTGCTATATTTTTTGGCATAAAGATATCCATTGTAGACATGTGCAAGGTGTAGAAATATAAGAAATAGATATGAAAATAATAAGAACTACTATGAAGGTAGTTATGATAAAAAAAAGTCATGAGGTTTTCAACATAAATCATAACAGTGTTGGTGCTCTTAGTTATGAAAATGAATGTTACAAATGAAATAATTTTGGAAAAATAGCAAAAAAATGTAAAAGAAATTTGATAGTTCCTTCAAGGGAAACAAGGAAGGTTATTGTCCATCATATGAGGGAAAACCAAGAATTTGTAAAATGAAGTAGGAAGATTTGAAGTTTGAGGAATGTAGGTTTGATCTATAAGCCCAAAGCAAAAGAATTCAATGGTATATTGATAGTGGGTGCTCAAATTATTAGACTGGAGACAAAACCAAATTTGAAACATTGATGTACGTTGTGCTTGGTTTCCTATGAGTCCCAAAAACACCTTCCTTGTAGTTGGTTTCTTCCTACGAGTATACAAACAAATGAGTGGTGTTAGTAATCAAACATGGACTAACAAAGCATTGAATGGAATGGAAACAATGAATAAACAAGACTAAACTAAAACTAGACTAAATAACATAAAACAAGTTTGTGAAGCAAACAAAAATTATAAAGCAGTAGGAAAAGGATCATCTTTATTGGTTGTTAGTCGTGGAAGAGATACAAATAAAGTATCAAAGACACTTGAAGAGATTTGTTTGAGAAATGGTACTCAATAGCTCTCAACAAGGATGTCCCATTCTCAATCTCTTTTGTAAGTTCTTACTCTCTCAAAGAAGCATAGAAAACTATCTACAATGGTGGAATTCTCCTCAAAATGGTACGTTAAATTGCTTTGGAGCAATTTTGGTAATATAACATTTCATAACTTTTTTGGCTCTCAATGCACTTGCATTTATAGGAATTTTGAACACTCCTTCCCTCCTTTGGCTCATCAAAGAGGTTGTTGCCTCATAAATGAGATGAGAGCTAACATCCTCTTTCCATTAAAGCTTCTTGGGGCTCAAGGCCTGAATGGTTTCTACTTTCAGCTTGTTTGTGGATTAGGTTTTGTTGGAGAATTCACTGAAGATCCTCTAACTTATGATTTCTAACAAAAGAAAACATCTTATAGCTTTGTGTTTTATTTTGTGCAGTTTCATCTTCTCAACATTGTTCTTTTCTCGTAGTGAGTAATGTATCTTTTCCTATTCATTATTTTATCACAAGCTCCCTAGTTGTATTTGTTGCAAAATGTATAAGCTATGTTCGATGTTTGTTTCCAGGATTCCAAAGATTTGAACCGCTTAAAATGTTTGAATATGTAGGACAGTTTTTTGTTCCTAGATACAATGGATTTCATAGGTAGTGTGGGACGTCTATTTAGTGTGTTAAGAAGCTCCAATTGTATGAAACCATGCTTCCATCTAATTCGATGCATAAAATTTGGGGCTTAACAAAGGAGAAAACACTATGAGCACCCTTGGACTAGTTGTGCTTATTGTGTGGTTGTTTGTGGTTTTGATCATGAATTCAAGATATACGGCAAGCCTAACTTCAATCCTCTATGTACAAAAATTATCACCAAAAATTAAAGGAATAGATAGTTTGATAACAAGTGACGCTCCTATAGGATATCAGGCAAGATCCTTTGTAAGAAACTATTTAACAGAGGAGCTAGGTATAGCCCCATCAAGACTCATCCCCCTCGCTTCTAAACGAAGATATGTTGAAGCATTGTCTCTGGGAACAAACAATAGATGGGTGGATGCAATTGTAGATGAGCTTCCTTATGCCCAGTACTTTCTATCAACTCAATGCAGATTTGCAATTATTGTCAGCAATTTACTAGAAGTGGATGGGGTTTTGTAAGAAAACTCTCATTTACTAGATGCACCTATTTTTGGCTGAGATTTCTCATAGCCTATTAATTATTTTCCTTTTGATATGGGATTTCTTTTTTTATTTACAAATTTAAGGACCACTGTTTTGAAAAATTTCAATTTGTTTCGCAAAGTGTTCGCAGCGAAAAATTAACATGTCAACAGCAATTCTGACACTGTTAGAGACTGGTGAGCTTCAGAGAATTCGTGATAAATGCTTAATTCAAAGTGGATGCACCTTAGATGATGATTAACTTGAATCCAATCAACTAGGCCTGAAAATATTATGGGGTCATTTCCTGATTAGTGGAGATGCATCCTTCATTTCCATCTTTGTATTTATGTCGTAGGATTTTTTAATTCATTATTCAACCTTGAAAATTTGATAATGAAGATGGTGATGTCTCCGAATATCATTGCTTTTTTTCTAGGAGTTCAAAAGTTCTACAATCATTTGCTAGTTATATTGACGAGAAAAAATTTGATGCAAGAGAAAAGAAGAGACTTAAGAGGAAATGGATGGAGAACCAAGCTAGTGTAGGAGATTGGCACCAATCCAATACAAGGTAATTAAAGGGTAAATAAAAGCTCCCTTCGCTTTACATACTCGAAGAACCCTATACTAGACAAAGGGATTGACGACAAGGAAAAAATGGTTTCCACGTGTTGAATTTTGATGGGAGGGAACGACGAAAATTGAGTGAGGAGATTAGCTAGGCTGAATAATGTTTGCCCAACCAAATCCATAGAGAAAATGCATTTTGGCATAAATATGGAAAAATAAATCACATAACAAGAAAATTAAAGTCTAATTAAATAGTCTTAAATCAATTAGAAGTTCAAAATATCAAATTTAATAAAATATGAAATTAAATTAAATTTTACAAATAAATCAAATATATAAACGAAATATATGTTTGTTAATTTTCTTGTTTTGGTCCACGATTTATCTCCCTCTAAGGAGCAATGAGGTAGTTTAGGGGAAAAGTCTATGATAGAACATCCTCAGGTTGAACGAATCTGTCTAAGATAAATTATTTGAACAGAGTGAGTTTTGGAGTTCAAATCTTTGAGAATATTCATCTGAGGTAGACCCCGAGTTTACGTGGGTGGAAGACGTGAGTTTTGGGACAGACATAGAAGCAATATGTGGAAGGAAAACAATAGTGATATTTCTAATGATTTCTTGGTGGGCGAGGGTTTCTGGGCTGAAAGAAGCGAGTTTTTGTGGGCATTTGTGGCTTGAATTCTGGCTCAAAACATGGATCTATGACTAGAAGAGACCCCGAGGCTCTGCTACCAAAATTATGGGTGATGGTATGTGAAGGAAACATAATTTTTCAGACCTATAGAGACATCTTTTTGCAGGCCGAACTCTCCTTGTAGTTTGGACCCCTTGTAGTTGACAGAAAGGTAGAATATTAACAGAAGGAAGGTCGAAGTGGTGTTTCCTAGAGCTCGTGTTCTGTATCAAAGGAGGTTGAAGTGGAGTGTGCTTGAGATTCGTTGAAGTCGGAGGAAGATTCCCTAAATTTTTTTTATCTATCATTTCTGGTTACGGCATTCATGATTGACTTTGGATCTATAGTCTCTAATTATAGCTTATAATTCTTTCAAGTAGCTTAGTTTGGATGAATTGGATTACATGTTGCATGGTATTGTGGGACCAATTTACAATGTATTGCTAGACATAACATATTGTTTAACTATATATTATTTTTCCACGATTAATTGTATTGTTGTTGCATAAGGGTTGGATTGTTGGCTGATATATTGTTCATTACAAAGTTAGATTATTCAATAATGGTATTGAATTAAGTAACTATAGTGGAGGAAAGGAAATTAATTTTCTACATCAACCCTTAAGGCATAATTACCATAGAATACTACAAATGTATTGTCCTAGGGTATTTTTTTCTTTTCCCTTAGGGTTTCACAATAGTGCGCACTTGTTTATTCATCAAACAATAGGCATGCATGAGTATAAAAGATCTTCACAACAATATAATTGTTCAACAGTAGTACACATTCACAATTTCATATAACCATAGGCGTCATGGAATAGTATTAAAAGTTCTACAATAATCTGATCCTCTAATAAAATCACAGCAAGTGAGGGTTGGTTGCCTACATAGAAAATGTATCCAACCAATGATCACCAATACAATGTTTCTTTGCAGCTTCAACAAATTAATAAACTAATCTTCGACTATACTAAACTACTCAAAATGAGCTATGTTAATTGACTATCTACCATGCGGTCCAAAGCTTACTAAACAGGAGCACGAATTTTTCTAGGATATTTTCGAACTTGTTTGTAGAGATAACAATTGCTTGTTGGTTGTTTGCGCTATAATGGACTCAGACTGTAATAGGGCTCAGATGAACAGATGAATAGAGCTCAGTTGGTTATGCAGCCCTATGGCCTCGATCTACGACATTGTAGCCTAGAATTCCTCAAATCCTACTTTAATTCACTTTGTTGGACCTTAAAACTTTGGTGTCTGCTCCAGACCAAGATGTTGGTGCTTAGAACGAGCCCTTCTCCTGTGTAGATGCCCTGTGACTTTCAACTTGGACCTCAGAATACTTGGAGTAACCAATGCCATATCTTGACGACCAATCCATCAAGACCTCATAATACTTGGAGTGACCAATGCCAAATCTTGATGACCAATGCATCGAAAATTCCCAAGGTGAGACCTTGTATCAGACAAAGCGATTGACGAGAAGGAAAAATTGGTTTCCACGTGTTGAATTTTGATGAGAGAAAATGATGAAAATGGAGCGAGGAGATTGGTTGGGTTGAACAATGTTTGCCCAGTCAACTCTATAAAGAAAATATCTTTTGACATAATTTAAAAAAAAAAAACAACATGTGTCTATCATCAAGCACTTCCACTTATATAATTATAATATCTACCACATTCATAAGAACTCCAAACATTACTGATGGAGCCAACAATTAAATAAAAAGTATAATGTATGTTTAAGATGGTCTCTTGATATTGTATATTAGGGCAAACCAATATATCATTGATGACATGTATTTAGTCCGATAATAATAATAGTAAATATGAAAAGAAGTTAATACTTGATTAATGGTTGAATATATATTGAATAGAGATATGCTAAATGTTAATGAGTGAATGTCCAAGTGTGTAAAACAAAGGTAAAGGATTTTTTTTTAATAGAGTTATGGAGGCATGTTACAATGTGTAACATTTTTTATTTTATTTTTAAAATACAATAAATATAGCACATAAAAAAATATTTTAATGTTGGTTAAATATAGTATTTTAGTAGTCTCAATATATATTTTAAGTCAAATAATTGTAAATCAATTTTACATGCAATGATAATGATGATGATATTATTGAATTTTAAGAAGGTAAGAAAATGATAATTCTTAGAAAAAGTAAGAGATTATTCCAAAAAAAATTGGAAAATTATTTTTATTTTGGAAAAACATTAAAAAAAATGTTTCAAGATCACCATAATTATGTTGGATTGAATGGTCAGAAGGCTAATATTATGACAAATATTTTGAAAAATAAATTGAATGTTAATTTTCAACCCACTTAAGCCTCTAAATCACTTATCTCATGATACATTTCACATTAATAATATTTAAAAATCATAAAAATTAACTAAATTGTATTTTTCTTTATTATTATAAAAAGAATTAATATATGAATGAAACATTTAACATTTAACCAAAACAAAAATGCAACAAATTTTTTATTTATGAAGATTGACACTCATTTTATGGAAGAGATATACTTAACTTGTAAATAGATTATGTTATACTACAATGGTTTAATATCACATACCCAAAAAGATCATAACTTATTTTTTCTTCTCTATCATATATATAATTGGATTTCTAAATTGGTGATAAAATAAGACTTATTTTTTACTTCCAAATAAATGATAACCATGATTTTTTTTTTTGTAGGCTTAGGTAGGTCCTCCTTTTCTATTTATATAAAAGCAAACTGAATCCACATACTATCAATAGGTGGTCTCAACTTGCCCAATGGGAAACCAAGTTTGTTGGCCACCTATGCATATTATAAGCCATCCAAATTTGGTAAGTTATCAGTGTTTCTACCCAAGCAATATATACAGAACTATTTAAAAACCAGTGTTTAATCTTAGGTCCCATAAGCATGCATATAAAAGAAAACTATCCTTTAAAAAACAGTAACCTAAGATCCATGAGCTCAGTCTATTCCTTGGGCTCTTCCTGTTCTGACTCGATGATCGCTAGGTCTTCAATTGATTCTCCATTCATTGGTGTCATTTCAACGATGCATGGGATGTGTCTCTGTATTTGGTCTAATCTTATGTCCTGCTTGCATAGCTGGAACTGTATGGTTTGCAAGTCTCGTTTATAATCTGGCATGTCTCTGATTATCAAAGCCATCCCCATGGACACTTGTTCCATTGCTTTTCCAACCAGCCTCTTCATGAGCCAATACAAATGTAAGGTCTATTTAAATTGAGAAAGTCTTCCTCTAGTATTTCCAGGATCAAGAATAAGGTCTCTCCATTTTTCCATTTCTTCCTCTAAGTCCTCTTCCCTAATCCTTTCCTCCATTTCCTCAATAATTTTCCTTATCCCTTCATCCGTGCCTTTCTTATAAGCCTTGGCTACTTCCTTCACGGTCTCATCCATGGGTCATCTTCCCATCCTTTTTTCTGAGGTTCCCATATCCTGAGATCAAGGTCCGTTATTTCCCCGTCCTCTGCAACCTCGTCCTCTGGCTGCCCGCGCCATGTCTCTGGTCTCTGCTACCTGAGTTTACCCTTCCTGCTTGCTGGATGCGTGTCTAACTTTCCCATCGCTCTCCTTCGCCTTCTCCCTTGCAATCTATCCATCCTTCTTTCCCTACCTACCCCGCCCGGTTTCATACTCTGTCGCACCAACCTGTTGTCCCATCCTCCTTACACCGCCATCCTTACCACCTCTCCTCTTCCCAACAATCCTCACGCCACTTCGCCCGTCTGACATCCCTCTTGGTATGCAGTACCTCTCCACGTTCTGCGATATAATCATGTGAGCTGCGGTAAGCAGTCCTTGTGCCTCCTGGCTTCTGACATCGCCATTACTTTTGTTTACCCACTCCATCACCCCGATCGGGGGAATGATAACCATCATTTTGGTTTAGTTATGAATTTGGTTTAATTTTTAATTAAATGTTTTGATATTAAAATTTATAATAATTTTATATTAAAATATAATATAATTATTGTTTTCTAATAAATATTTTGGATGTGGTGACTATCAAGATGACATGTCACGACAACTTTCCATCGTCCTACTTGATTTAAAAATTGGGCATAATATATTTTGGATAACATTATAATGTCAATGCTAGATATTTAGTTTGAGTGGTTTTGTTGCGAACAACTAATTTTGTTAGTTTCAAATTAGTTTGCAATTTTTATTAACTAGGAAAGAAAGAAAGTGGGCGTAGACATGTTGTTGGTCTATCACAATCATTGTGGATTAATATATTTGAAATGTTATATATAATAATATAAGTTAATAAATGCTATAATTTAATTTAATTTAATTTAAGTAAATATTAGATATATTATGTTATTTTTATAATATATAAAAATAATTATGTGTATGTGGTTGATATATCACATTTATTAATGTGATTGTGTTAGTTGTATTTTGTTTTGGGATTGCTATAATTTGGATTTTAAAATTTTCCAAAAATCAAGCCTTACATTAATATTAAGAAATTCCATGAGAAATAAAGCATAATAAGCAAACAAGATATGTGAATGAGAAATTTACAAATATAAACAAAAAATATTTTGGGAAGACCCCCCACCCTGTGGCATCACATTTAAGAGGGGGTTAGCATTACCTCATGCAACACAAATGCGAATATAGATTAATACTCTCCATTCATATGCTAGACAATGCTATACTCAATCGCTCTAAGAAGAGAGACCTTGCTCTCTGGTTTTTATGTTATCTTTAGGCTTCTCCTCCATCACATGTGGGATAATGCCCTCAAGTGATTGATAGTAAGAAGCGTGTCTTCGACGGAAAATTCATAGAGCTGGCGTGTACTTAGTGAGATTTCTTTCAGGCTTGGGCATTAGCATTTTGCTATGGTCATGAATCGACATGCACTTGCACTCTAGGAAACTTGGATTCCAGGATTGAAGGCCTTCGACCCATGCATTGGTTGTTGAGCAACGGTAAAGGGATAGGCTTAGGGAAAGTAGGGATCAGATCTTCAGGATGCTAACGACAACTTCAAAGCTCAACATTATAGGAGCAGAGGTGTCAGCGTTCATCCAACTCGCACATCCTCATTGATTCATGTTTGGAGGGATGGTTAGTACTGGGTAATGTTTTATATATCAAATTCCTCTAGTTTAGTCATTTCGTTCTCTAATTATGTTTTTAGTTGTTGTATGGTAGCTTGTTATGTTTTGAGCTCAACTGACGTGTGTGGCTGACCAAATTTTGGTGTCTCCTGGTAGTTATTAGACCTTTTTAGGAGTCTTTCTTTTTCCATTCCTTTTCATAGGGCTTCCTTTGATAGTTGTCACAAACCTGGAACCCCCTAGATTTTTCCTTTATCTAGTTTTCTCAATATCAATCCCTTAGGTCTCCAAGTGTTGTGGTTAAGAAATCTAGCTAGGTTATTTCTTATTTAGTGCAGTATGCCCTAGCAATAAATGTGTTGCCATTGGAGGACTAAGAGAAGGGGTCCTCAGGGCAGGTCGCGTGCCCAAGCCCAGAAAGCTATAACTATCTTCCACTCTCCCACCCTCCTTGAATTTTTTGAAAAAAATCGTCAACATGAAGCTTTCACCACTAGTGACGAATGAGTTTATTTTGATTCAGAAATCAAAGCAAAGGTAGCCAAGAGAAACTAGGAGAAGACAAAGCTAGTACTTGAATTCCATCACCCTTCATTAGCAAATGAAAACACTTTTAGGCAGGGTCCTGAAAGAGAAACATGAAGACCACAATGATATAATCTCTTCATTGAATGAAATGAAATGGGTGTAATGATATCAACACTCGTATCTTTCTAGTTTGGATTCCCAACTTGCTCATCTTGAAAGCCATTTTTAGTGTGAACTAAAACTTCGTACTCCAGCAAGAACACGTGCTCAAACCCTGACCGAGTCACTTCATCAAACTCTTGATGTTATGCTTTGCTACTCTACAATTGTTTTTTACTTTATATAGTTCAGTCTTTGGTAGATATCGGAAGTTTCTCAATTTTAGTTACTTTTATTTTCAACTATTTAAAATCTGGTCAATGGTGAACAAATTTGGTTTTTCTAGAGGCAAATTGAGACTAGACATTGCATGAACAATGATATTATTTTTGTTGGTGTATGAAGAAATTATAAAGAAATAAAATCTAAATTCACAACAAAAGAAAAAATAAAAATAAAAAATAAAAAATAAATAGAGTTTTGGTGGCAATTAATAAACAAACCTTGAAAATAAATATGAGAGAAGATAATAGGACATCCTAAGAAATAACTCTTTTTCATAACAAAAAACAATACTTTGCTTACTTGAAAAGAAGATCATTTTATTACAAACCAATCAATACAATTAAAGGTACAATATGAGAGAAGATAATAAAACATCCTAAGAAATAACTTTTTTTCATGACAAGAAACAATACTTTGCTTACTTGAAAAAAAAATATTTTATTCAAAATCAACCAATACAATTGAAAGTACATATTTTCTTTTCTTGATATCTTATTTAAAAAATCTATTACCTTTTTATAATTTATTATTATTGAATCATCTTTTATAAATGTCAAAGTTTAATCTCAAATCTTTATTTTCTTGATGTCTTAACTTTTTAAACCCTTTTATATTTAAAAAATCAATTACATTTTATAGGATTGGTTAAACTTGTATTACTTTTTATAAACTTCAGAATTCAAGCTCAAATCTTTCTTTTCGGATTATCTCGGCGTTTAAACACTTAAATACTGAAATTGGGAAATTTCCCCGCTCACAATTAATTCTAGTTTGCATTTCCTACTTGTCATTCCACGGATGCTCCCCGCACTTTGCAGCAAAGTTATAGACTTAATTTCTCAACGCTAAACAGATAAAGGATGAGGATACCAATTTTGACCCTTTTTGATTGGGACAATTCATTTAACATGTCTCTTTCACCAATGTATATCATAACCCCAAAAAATGGGTATCCTAACATAAAAATTACATTTTATTTTTTGAAGGGTATATGTTCTATATAAATATCTCATATACAAAGAAAAAGTAATATAATAATAAATTTAATGGCTATCAATTCACCTTTTTAATGTGTTTAATATTAATTTTTTAATATTAATGTGAAAAAAGTCAATAAAATTATAATTTCCAGAGTGCATATATATGTATGAGGAGAAACTAAGTGAATGACTTCCCACTTCCACTCAGGTATAGGTAATGGTTGAAGAAGGCCATCGAGATGTTGGTGTTCAACTTTAACTTATTGACACTATAAACATCTTGTTAAATATTATGCAATAGCTCTGTGCATCCCTGACCAAAAATAATCTTTTTTAATTGCTAAGAACATTTCTAGTATTTGGGATTGACCCTTGTGAAATTGATCCAAAATCAGTTGTCTAACTGAAATCTGGTTGGGGACATATATCCTCCCCCTAAAAGTTAACAATTGATCCTTATTTATACTATATTCTCACTGTTTTTCTTGGCTATTAGTCTAATGGGTTTACTTCGATAGGAATTTATATTTTGGATCTCTCAGCAACTTCTTTAATTTGTTCCATAAATTTGAACTCTATTTAATTATAATGAAGTTCATATACACAATGTATTCTCCTTCTTAGTATATCAACAACCCGATTTTCTTTTCCTTTTATATGTTTAATGTCAAATTCACTAAGAAGGGAATTCCACCTTGCTTGATGGGCATTCAAACTGGGTTGTTTCAAATAATTTGCCAGGGTATTATGGTCTGTCATTAGTAAAAATATTTTTCCTAAAAGATGGTGCCTCCATACTTTTAATGCATGGACCACAATAATTAATTCCAAGTCATATGTAGAATATATCTGCTCATGTTCCTTCAACTTTCTTGACTCATAGGCTATCACTTTCCCATCTTGCGTCAATACCGCCCCTACCCCTTCTTGCGTGCAGACAACGAATTCCTTGTTTGGATCAAAGATGTTTAATACAAGGGCAATGGTTAGTAGATGTTTTAACTGTTTATAACTTTGCTAACACTCGTTGATCCACTTAAAGGCCTTTCCCTTCTTTTGTAAGGAGGTGATGCGGTACGCAATTCGACAGAATCCCTCAATAAAACGGCGGAAGTACCTTGCCAGACCCATGAAAGATCGTATATCAACTAATTTTTTGGGGTACAAGCCACTCCATAATAGTTCTAATCTTTTCTGGACCAACAGTTATACCTTCACCTGAAATGACATGCCCCAGATACTAGATTTGATTTTTATAAAAATTGCATTTGCTAAATTTAACATACAATTGATGGTCTCGTAATACTTATAATACACGCAAGTGTTCCTTATGCTCCTCTAAGGTTTTAAAATAAATCAGAATATTATCCATAAAGATCAAGACAAACTTATCCAAAAAAAGATGAAAGATATCGTGCATTAAAATCATGAATGTCGCTAGCACGTTGATAAGTCCAAAAGTTAGGACTACAAACTCGTAGTGATCATAACGAGTTCTAAACGTAATCTTAAAAATTTCCTCCTCCTTAACTCAAATCTGATGGTGTCCTGATTGTAAATCGATCTTGGAGAAAATTGTTGCATCATTGACTTAGTCAAATAGATCATCAATTTGAGGCAGCGGGTACTTACTCTTGACTGCTAGCTTGTTAAGTTGTCTATAATCAATGCATAGTCTCAGGGTGTCGTCCTTCTTTCTTACAAATAATACCGGAGTTCCCCACGGTGATACTCTTGGACGGATGTACCCTTTATCGAACAACTCTTGTAACTGCAATTTGAGCTCAGTTAACTCAGGCACACTTGTATGGTAAGGGGCTTTGGAAACTGGTGTTGCTCTAGGAATTAGCTCAATGGTAAAATCAATGTCACGTTTTGGGGGAAGTCCTGGTATATTCTCAGGGAATACATCAACAAAATCTTGGATTACTAGTACATTCTCTAAGGTGGTAGTCTTATCCTTAGTATTAGAATACCCAACCTAGACAGCATAAATCATACAACCCTTCCTAAGGCATTTACCTAATTGAGAGGAAATAATGGGCGCAACCTTATAGGTTTTCTAACCCCTTTGATCTCTTGTCGAGAAACATTTTCAGCAAGATAACTAATGAACTTTTCTTTACAATTTACTAAAGACCAATGCCATTCTAACCAAACCATCCCGATTAGCATGTCATACGATCCCAGAGGCAATATGTTCAAATAAACCTCAATCTGTTGAGTCCCTACTTCAATGGAACAATTTGATACCTTAGCATTCACCCTTCTCTTGGCTCCTATAGCTAATTGTACCATCCAAGGGTTCTTAATTTTATGAATTTGCAATTTCCATTTTTCCACTACTTTGGGGCCAACATAACTTAAAATTGCACCCATATCCACTAAAATAGACACAATCTAGTTAAATAACTTATCTTCCAGCTCTATCATAGTAGGTTGATAATCTGCTTGATGATCCTCTAGTGCAACATTGATCCTTGGCATACTTCTCACCACTTCACCAACTGTAGAAGTTTCCTATACATTAGCAGCTTGTTCAGGTCTCGCATGATGAGGGAAATTTTTGTAATAATGAGGCTCACCACAACCCCAACATTGCAGAGGGGGTTTCTGTGATTGAACAGGTTCCATCTTACTTGATACTTCAATTTGTTTGGATTATGTATACCCTTTTGTTTTAGATTGGTTCCTGCCAAACTATTTATTCAACTCACTTTTTTGTGCATTTTTAAAATTTGTAATGCTTGTGTTTCTAATATTTTGGGAATTATTTTGCCCTTCTTTCAGCTACCAGAGTTCACCACCATCCCCTTTCTATCTCATCTATTGATAGGAAATTTGGGCCTTCTGAATTGCTTCATCCATGGTTTTGGGATTATCAAATTCTATTCTTTCCTTCATGTATGCAGGCATACTACTCATAAAATGTTTTAGTTTAGATTTTTCCTCTCAAATATGCAGAACGTATCTCAACAAGGACGTAAATTTGGTCACAAATTTGTCCATAGTTAGCTGGCCCAATTTCAAGTCGTGAAATTCTTTGTATTTTTCATCATAAAATCATTATGTCATATACTTTTTTTTGAAATGCTTTTGAAACTTGTCCGAAGTCACCTCTTGCTCCTCCATCCCTTGCACTACCTTTACCTCATCTAGTTTTCCCTTGAAGTTGATAGATAGCCAATCTAGCGTTGAGGTTATTGTCATATTCATAAACTTGGAAGTATTTTTTCATATTAATGATCCAGGCTTCCACAACTTCTTCAACTTCCCCATCAAATGTTGGGGGTTTGATTTTTCTAAATTCCCCTTACAGTTCAAGTTTTTGCTTCTTCATTCTCCTCTAGTCAGAATTGTTGCTAGATTCCTCTTCATTATTATCTTTGTCTCCTTCAATCCTCTGGGTGTGACTTCCTTTCGGGGTATTCCATTTTCTGTGTCGATGTTCTTCATCATCTCCGGTTCCGTTGTCAGGACTGGGTCAATAAGTCATATGGTTTTGTCTATCTCTGAGGCTCTTTAATATTTTCTCTTAGTCACACATTAATCTTTCATTATCCATTCTTAGTCTAATCATTTCAGCTTTCAGCTATTGGATAGTTTCTAGGAGCATAGTTGTTTGGTTTTGTTGCTCTATGCCCAACTGCACCCACATTTATGGATTTGCTTCAGGGATTGGTATAGAACCAAACTCCACCATTGACCTTGGTGGGGGTATACTTCCAGCTCCTCTACTCATAATATTCTACCTTTATCTCCCTTTGTGTACATTGACACACTTATTATCACTACAATTTCCCAATCAGTTCACAGTGTTGAAACATGGTGCTCTGATACCACTTGTAACATGTACTCCCACAAATTCACAAATTATCCTCATAAAATAAAATTAAATCAATGATTAATATAGCTAAGTCAACCTAACAAACATTCACGCGTAAACTTACTCTTGTTCATTGTATGAGAGTGAATGACATAATAAAATGTTAATTAATATAATGAGTAGAGGCGCACTAGTGCTCATCCCCAAGCTCTATTATTAATGAAATTAATATCTCATAGCATAATGATACATGCATGAAGGTAAAGTGGGTTATTAATTTCATTTTCCGTCCAGTATGAATTTTTAATTGCGTCAGACACAAAGGTCATTTAGACTTACATCCATCGTCCATCTGTAAGGCTTTCAAATTCTACGGTGTTGATCTTCAAGAATTGTTTGAGGTAACCGCTTCTCCCCCAAGACCCCAAAGAAATCGAACATTACGCCCCTTCCCTGCTAGAGTTTCATCTTTGCAACCTCCTTCTTCGACAAGACGATTGCATCTCGAGGGCGTTGTTTTTCAATCTGCTGGCAAGTGTGAAATTTTGAATGACATCTTTGTTTCTGTTGGGTTTGCACTAGGAACACTCTACTTAGTTAATCCACCATTTTCTCTTATAGGTTTTGTCATTTCTTTTCTAGGGATGGTGACACATTTTCCAACAAGAACAGAATAGACAACATGCACTTTTTACCAAGTAACCCCTCCATTTGTTCAATTGTTTTCGTTTCCCTTTTTGTTACTTTATCGGTACAAATATAAGTAACCCCTCCCTAGGACTCAATGGCGGGATGACTGTTATGTCTGGTTATTCGGGTGTTACTTAGAATCATTTCTTTTATGGTTGAGTTATTTACTTTCAAAGATTGAGAGAAAGAGTCGGGTTTTAATCGATTCGCCCTTGTTTGAATAGGTGCGTGCATCTTCACTGCTCAATTGGCAACAGTTATTGCACCAACCTACTCTAACATTCACCTCTCCTACTTTCTCCAAGTTGTTACTCCTTCCCCTTCCAGCCAGTACAGGGGTTTATGCTTTGTCATTCTAGGTTTTACTGGAAAGGGTTAATTATATATGCTCACCACTATCGCTTCCAAATATGCTCAGTTTTCTCCTAAGTTGGGAGAGTTACTTCAAACGGAAACTCTCTGACTGTTTGTGGTATTTTCCCTTTTTTTTAGTTGAAGTCCAAAGATTCGAGGCATGATATTTAACCTCGAAGAATTTTTATATATAAAACTTTTATTAAAAGTCCAGTCTCTCAGTTTCATGTTTTGACAGAGTTTAATTGAACTTCAGTTGCAACCGATTTACATATATTGATATGTGATCCTTGTTACAGGTCTATTAATTTATATGTGAATGCCACATTTTTGTTTCTCAACAACTTTGTTCTTATTGTTTCTTTTGCTATGTCGAATGTTATGCTAGGTTATGTTATTAGAACAAGTTATTGCTATTGTGGGAATAAATTAAATAAAAATTGTATATTCTATTGGAGTTTAAGTAGAGATAGGCATTATGCTTCATTGAATTTTTGTTATGATTTTCCTCAATCTCACACAAGTCTTATTAGACTGTAAAGAATGATTTCTTCTGTGGTTTCCTTTCGTGAAAGATTTAGTTATTTTTCGAGGAGTTTGTATCAGTCAAATCTCAATTTACTGCATGGTGAATTTATGTAATTTTCCATTACTATTATGAGCCTTTGAATCAAGAACTAGGTTGGTTTTCTTTTTTTTAACACAATTAAACCTTAGATTTCTAGGTTAACCTGTAATTGTTTAGTTCGCACCTGGCCGAGATTGGAACCTAGGTTATCCAGGACCTACTCACTGTCCTTAGGGTGCTATTGAAAGATTGTGTTAGGTTCCAGACTGCCTTTAGCAAGCTTTGTGCTTGTGACTCCTGAGGCTTAACCGGAATCCCGAATATCCATTATGAATCTCCCACTGTACTTTATGTTAAGTGCCATTAATTTTTTTCTAGGCCTTTCACTCACATAAAGTAGAACTCTCGTTTATATTATTTTACACCAAAAACACACATTCATTCCTTCTTATTGAGATTGCATTTCCAGATTCTATAAAGATCTAACAATTCCTATTTTCAAATATAAATAGAGATTAAGAAAAGTCCATCACATCTTCTATGCTATTTTTCTTTTACATCCTTTCCTTTTTCCATTAACACACAAATAACACAGAGTTTTCTAAAACAAAGAATACAAAAATATTGCAGAGATACTCATCTGTATATACTAGTTTGTTAAAAAAATCACCAAGCAACCACGCCACCCAACCACAAGGAAGGAAATTGTGTCCTTTCCTCTCCCCTAAGCAGTGTTTTACTAGAACAAATTATTTTCCACAATATCCCAATAGGGCTAATTCTCAGACCTCAAAACCCCTAGGTTCAATCCTGAGCCAATCAATAAGCTTGAGGATTCCATTGGCCCTTTATCCAGCTCGGGAATACCTCCTGGAAGCGTCATGTCGTTTACCACAACATACTGTGCAGTTTTCTAAATCCAACTCCTTGCCTTTGTTGCCTCCAACTTCCACCTTGGTTGCCTTCCTTTGCCTCCTCCTTTTTATTTCTCCCTTTTAGAAACCCCCAAATGAAAGATAGGTCACTGATTCTTTCCAACTGTCTGGTAAAAAGAGTGTTCTTTTGTAAAATGTTTACCCGAGTGAATTTCAAGATTCTCTTAACTACTATTTGTTAAAAGAAACAATAACATAATCATAAACTTAAACCATCATTAGGCTTCCACTTAGCCTACATACCTTTAACTTCAAATAGTAAAGTAAATGCACGTAATTTCACAAGTCACAATGTTTGGAGGGGTGTTACAGGTATTGTTGATGGGTCTTTCCCCTTTAATGAGAACGAACTAGAAACTAATAAATCATGGGTGAACTGTGGTCCATATTGTTGGGTGAACTGTGATCCATATTGGCGCGTTATGTGATAATTGAATTAACGTAGTTGCTCTAATTTCTTCAAGGAAACACCAATTGGGGTAAATTTGGTCAATAGAAATTTAATTCATGTACCTAGCTTCATTTTCGATGTTTTCAAATTGCCTTCTTAAGAGGAAGTGGGAGAAATCACAACGGAGATAGGAAGCTAATGGGTACACCAGGTCCTTCAACTTCTGAGTTGATTTCATTTTTTTTTTGTGTATTTCATTTTAATGGGAGATTAGCTATGTTTATTGTTGGAATCGCTAGGGCTATTCTTCCCAAGCTATAGGAGTTTGATTTAAAAATTGGGCATAATGTATTATGGATAAAATTTTAATGTTAATGATAAATATTTAGTTTGAGTGGTTTTGTTGTGAATAACTAATTTTTGTTGTTTTATTTTGTTATTTTTAAGTTAATTTGGAATTTTTATTAACCATGAAAGAAAGAAATTGAATATGGACATGTTGTTTGTCTGTGACGAAACCATTGTGGATTAATTTATTTGAAATGTTATATATAATAATATAATTTAATAAATGTTATATTTTAATAATTTGATTTAATTTAAATAAATGTTATATATACTATCTTAATTTAATAATTTAATTTAATGTTAATTTAATAATAATTTAATAATTATGTGCATGTGGTTGATATACCAAATTTATTAATGTAGTTTTCTTAGTTGTATTAAGTGAAAGATGGACATTTTGCTTTGGGATTACTACAATTTGGATTTTAAATTTTTCCAAAGATCAAGCCTTACTATAATATTAAGAACAAGAAATAAAGTATATTAAAAGAATAAGATTTGTGAATGTGAAATTTACATCTATAAACAAAAAAGCTTGGGGGAGCTCGTCACCCCATTGCCTCTCATCGTTATTGGATATGTGTTATATTCTTTCCACAACTATCCCTACGTGTCGGGCAAAGTAAGGGGATCACAGGGGGGTTTGAGGGTGGCAGTAGCTCCCCTCTACGGGGTTTGGGGCAGCGCCACAAGGATTTTTTTTTTTTGGCCCTATATTAGGGGGGCGGACCTACTTATGGTTTTGTGCATGGTTTTGGGCATGATGGTTTTCTGCCCATGGTATTTTGTAGATCCATTTAAGGGAACTACAGTTATGTTCTAATCCAAGGTTAATGGATTGGGGTTTATGGATGCTTCGACATATATATATATATATATATATATATATATATATATATATATATATATATATATTGTAACATTGAAAGGAATATAATGAAAAATCAATCTAGTAGTCTCGGTTTTGGGATCCAGGGGAACATCTTTGTATATATTTGTTTTATGTTTTATGCTCTCGTCATTGTTTATTTTCTATTTTTAGAATTCGTATGCAGGTAATTTATGTACAGGGTTAAACATTTGGTATCATAGTTGTTTTGACTTCAAGGGGACGCCTCTGCTACTGAGGGGTTTTGCTCGGGCCTGTGGTAGACCTTGTTCAGTGAGAGATCTGCAGGATCGATTTTTGTGATGAAAGAAGATGACGAGTAGTCGAAAGGTAGAGATCAAGAAATTTAATGGTCAATGTTTTGAGTTGTGGAAAATCAAGATGGAGGATCTGCTGGTGGATAAAGATCAGTGGATCGCAGTAGATTCGGGTATTAAACCAACCGCAATGTTAGTTAAAGAATAGGCAAGGTTGTATCAGAAGGCAAAGAGAATAATACGGTTGTGTATCTCTGATTCAGTATTGTTGAATGTATCAGGGGAAGCTTTGGCAAAGGCTTTGTGGGACAAGTTATGGACTTTGTACCAATCTAATTCTCTTGTGAATAAACTGTTCCTACGAAAAAAGTTGTATAACCTGAGGATGAAGGATGGAGACTCCGTGACAGAGCATCTCAATGCCTTTAATACTGTGGTAATCCAGTTTTTATTTGTTGATATAAAATTTTCAGATGAGGATAAGTTCATTAGTTTGTTGTGTTCTCTACGAGATTCGTGGAATAGTCTGGTTGTTGCAATAGGTAGCAATGCCAGTTTGATGAAATAGTCTCATCCTTGTTGTCAAAGGAGATGAGACGAAAAAATACGGAGGGCCAAAATAAGGATGCCTTGTTTGTACGAGGACGGTCCCAAAACAGAAACAAAAATAAATGCTCGAGTGGGAGATCTAAATCTCTAGGAAAACCTATAAAGGTGTGCTAGAAATGTGAAAAGGAATGGCACTTCAAAAAGGACTATAGATCTAAAGCTCCTTAGAAAGGAAAGAGATCTGATGATGCTCCTTCTACAGAGGTGAAAACCACCTCAGATGAAGGTGGGGATGTGTACTTGGCTTCTTCTTCAAGTACACATGTAGATCGTGAGGCATGGTTGATTGACTCACGTGCATCCTTTCACTTCACTCGACACAAGGAGTGGTTTTGCAAGTATGATAAATATAATGGTGGTGATGTATTCTTAGGGGATGACAGGAAGGCTAGAATCATTGGTCACCGAAAATTCAAGTTGAAGTTGCAAGGTGGAAGGATTAGAACACTTTCAGGTGTTCTACATATTCCTGCATTGGCCAAAAATCTATTTTTTGTTAGCAAGCTAGATGATGTAGCTGTAAAAACAATGTTCGAGAAATATACCTGCAAGATGGTTCAAGGAGAACTGGTATTGATGCGGGGAATTCAGATTGGAACTTTGTACAAGCTTCAGGGTAGCACTGTTATTGGTGGGTGCAACAGTTTTGTGGTTCTTGAAAGTGGAGCAGAAAATCTAGTGGTCTCTGGAGAAAAGACCATGCTATGGCATTAAAGGCTTGGACATATTGGAGAGAAGGGCCTTCGAATACTTCATGGTAATGGTATGGTAGAAGGTATGTTTAATTTCTCTATGGATTTTGGTTTCTATGAAAATTGTGTATATGAGAAGCAAAATCGGGCGAGTTTCCCCTCTAGTGCTAAGAGGGTGAAACAAATATTAGAGCTTGTGCACAAGGATGTGTTTGGACGTATGTCGATTCCATCACTGGTTAAGTTTGTGTACTATGTATCATTTATATATGACTTCTCAAGGAATACATGGATATATTTCGTTAAGAAGAAATCAGAAGTCTTTGACAGGTTTAAATAATTTAGGGCTCTAGTGGAAAGCCAGACAAAAAAGAAGATAAAGGTGTTGAGGACAAATAACGGTGGAGAGTTTTGCAAGAAGTAATTTGAATAGTTCTGTAAGAAGTGTGGTATAGCACGATAGAAGACTACTCTATAAACACCTTACAAAAATGGAGTTGTAGAAAGAACGAACAAGACATTGATGGAAACGGCAAGAATCATGCTCAATGGTGTCGGGTTGGGACAGGAATTCTGGACAAAGGCGGTGGAGGCTGCATGTTGCCTGGTCAATAAATCACCTTCATCAACATTGGAGGAAAAGACTCCACAAGAGGTATGGACTGGTAAGAAACCCTCTCTTTCACATCTGATGGTATTTGGATGTGATGCATATGTACATGTTCCAAAGGAGAAAAGAACCAAGTTGGATAGTAAATTTGAAAGGTGCATCTTTGTTGGGTATAAGGATGGTTTAAAAGGTTATAAGATTTGGAACCTAGAAACAAGGAAGGTTGTGTACAGTTGCGATGTGGTGTTTAGAGAGGTGAAATATGTTATTAAACATGAAGTCTTCCCAAAGGAACATGAGAAGATAGAGTTTGAGCTAAAGGAGGAGGAATCAAACTCTACAGCACAAGAGGAATCAAGAGATGAAGAGCCACAAACTCCAGCTGTGAGAAGATTAGTTTGAGAAAGAAGGCAGTCATAAAGGTATAGTCCAGCTGCTTTCTATTCAAATTTTGCTTTATCTATTATTGATGATGATCCTAGAGCTATCAGGGAAGCAGTAGATTTAGAGGATGGAAAACTCTGGAAAGAGGCCATGGTTGATGAAATGGAATCTTTGCACAAAAGTGAGGCTTGGGATCTGGTGGAGTTGTCAGCTGGAAGGAAACTTATTGGCAGTAAATGGGTGTTCAAGAAGAAGGTGAATGCAAAAGGCAAGGTAGAAAAATACAAAGCTCGATTAGTAGCAAAAGGTTATTCCCAGGCGCTGGGAATTGATTTTGGTGATATTTTTTCTCTTGTTTCCAAGGTATCTTCTATTAGATTACTTTTCTTTGTTGTTATTTCTTTTGATTTTGAGGTAGAACATATGGATGTGACGACAACATTTCTTCAAGGGGATCTGGAAGACGAGATCTACATGAAGCAACCTGAAGGCTTTGCGGTGAAGGGTAAGAAAAAACTAGCATGCAGGTTAAAAAAAGTCTCGGTATGGGTTAAAACAGTCGCCAAGGATGTGGTATCAAAAATTTGATACATGTATACAAGGACTTGGCTTCACTAGAAGCAAAGAGGATCATTGTGTGTATTTTAAATTAATTGGTGACCATGTTATTTATTTGGTCTTATATGTGGATGATATGTTGTTGATTGGAAATAACAAAGAAATTATCCAAGAATTGAAGACCCAATTGTCCTCCAAATTCGACATGAAAGATCTTGGTGTTGCAAACTATATTTTGGGCATGGAAATTAAACGAGACTGAGAAAAAAGGAAGCTTTGGTTAAACCAGAGCAAGTATGTCGAGACAATAATGCAGAGGTTTAATATGCAGGATAGTAAACCGGTGAAGGTTCATATTCCTGTCGGTGTGAAGTTATCTGTTGAACAGTGTCCCAAGACACAAGAAGAGGAAGAGGACAAGACTTGTGTTCCATACGCAAGTGCAATCGGTAGCCTGATGTATGTACTAGACCAGACATTGCACATGGAGTGGGAGTATTGAGTAGATTTATGTCAAACCAAGGAAGGAGCATTGGACAACAGTGAAGTGGGTTTTCAGGGATTTGAGTGGCACTAGTGATTATGGTCTGTGCTACCAAGGAAGACCAAGATTGGATACAGTTTTGAACATCCATGGATTTGTTGATGTAGATTGGGCTGGAAATCTGGATCAGAGAAGATCTACAAGTGGGTATGTATTTAACCTATTTGGAGGTGCAGTTAGTTGCATGAGCAAGAGATAGTCTGTAGTGGAACTTTCAACTACAAAGGCAGAATACATGGCAGACACCAATGCAAGCAAGGAAGTAGTTTGGTTGCAGAGATTGTGTTCAAGTATGGGATTGGTACAACGAGCTATAAGGATAGACTGTGATAGCCAAAGTGAGTTTTTCTTGGCAAAGAACTCTGCTTATCATTCAAATACAAAGTGCATTGATGTTTAATATCACTTTTAAGGGATATGGTTGAAGACAAAAAGGTGTTGCTGGTAAAGATGGACACTTTGAAGAATACTGCAGATGCATTAACAAAGTCTGTGAGCTCTTAGAAGTTCTCTTGGTTTAGAGAAAAAATGGGCATTTCAAAGTTGGACCAATGACTAAGCTCTCATGTGGCCCCCTATGGAAAGAAAACAACAAGTGGGAGAATGTTGTGTATATGTTATATTCTTTCCATGGCTATCCCCATGCATCGAGCGCAACAAAGGGGTCACAGGGGGTATGACAGCCCCCCCTGTTGAGGGGTTTGAGGGGGGTGGCATCCCCCCTCTACTGGGTGCATGGCAGCACCCTAGGGAAAAAAATTGGACCCTATATTAGGTCGGTGAACCTACCTATGGTTTTGTGCGTGGTTTTCGCACATGGTTTTGGGCATGATGGTTTTCTACCCATGGTATTTTGTAGATCCAGTCAAGGGAACTACGGTTATGTTCTAATCCAGGGTTAATGGATTGGGGTTTATGGCTGCTTCGGCATGTATATATATGTATTGTAAGATTGAAACGAATATAATGAAAAATCAATATGATAGTCCCTTATTAAGAGAATTCTTCGGCTAAAATCACATGATAGAATATTTGTCGACGTGTTTCGAACCAACCAGTGTGGTTCATCATCAGGGCAAGTTGAAGGATCAGATCTAGAATGCATGTTAAATAGTTAGAGCAGAACTTCCAACAGCTATAATTATTGACCAGGTAATGGCTAGATTGACTACCTAACGGCTATATTAGACGAGGGAATGGCTAGTTTGACTAGACACAGGGAAAAGGGGGCAAAAGACCAATTTGTAACTTAATTTGAGGTTTTTTATTAAATTAATGGTTAGTTAATTTATTAAATTACAAGTAAATTTATACAATACATATAACTACTAAGGATTAATAATATTAAAATAATCATATTTTTAAAATAATTAAATAATATTTTAATTGTTTATTACCAATTTGTAACTTAGTTTGAGGTTTTTTATTAAATTAATAGTTAGTTAATTTATTAAATTACAAGTAGATTTATACAATATATATAACTACTAAGGATTAATAATATTAAAATATTTTTAAAATAATTAAATAATATTTTAAATTTAATTGTTTATTAAAATTTAAGATCTAAGAAAATTATTTTTCTTATATTAATTAAGTTGAATTATTATATAAATGGTTAGTTATACCATTACTTATTTTATGTAATTCACGAGCTAGAAAAATTCTATTCAGGTACTTGATAACTAATATATTATTAATCTAATGAAGTTAATGTGTTAACCTTATTTTAAATAAATTCAAGGATATTATTAATAGGTTTTATACTAGATCCCTATTATTATATTAATATTATTACTATTAATTGTATAGGGAGGAAATGACTAGGAGGTGAGGGCTGGGATCCAGCATCTGTTGATCTTCCACCCGTCATCTCTATTGAGATTGCTTGGCCTCCTTTCGATCTCAATGGCTTCCCTAAATTTACGGTGGTGGAACTGCGAAATTCTAGCAATGACATCGGCCTCCTCAATACAAACATGATGTTTGGTCTTCTCCACATGCTCAGCTAATGCGGAAGACTTAGTTCTCCCGTGCTTAAGATCAGCTGTGTGCTCACTGATTCTTTGATTAATGGAGCGCCCAGTCTCACCAATATAGGGGGTCCCACAGGAACAAGGAATAATATAGACCCCTTTCATGTCCTTAGGGTCGATAGGATCCTTCACCGATCGGAGGGATTTACGAATGGTGTTAAGGGGTCTAAAGGTCGAGGGGACATTATGCTTCCTCAGAATCCTCGCAATCCTGTCAGTGGTCCCTTGAACAAAAGGAAGATGGACCCCTGGGATACGTTCTTTAGGTTCTTTTTTAACCACTGAATTCTTGGAAGCTTTGAGGAAAGCCTTCTGACCCAAGTACTTGCTATAACCATTCTCGACAAAGACCTTGAGAAGATGGGATTTTTCTTTCTCGAAGCTCTTTTCATCAGAGATCCTTAGGGCACGAGTAGCGAGAGTGTTGAGAACGCCTAACTTCTGAGCCGGGAAATGATGGGAACTGGCATGGAGATATTGCTCAGTATGTGTTTTCTTCCGAAACACCTGGTGGGATAGGGAACCATCCATATTCTTAGAAATAAGAATATCAAGGAAAGGGAGGCAACCATCAACTTCCTGTTCCATGGTGAATTTAATGGCGGCAGACAGACTGTTAAGATGATGGAAGAAGAAATCTAACTCCTTTTTTTGGGATCTAGGGGAAAATCTTTGTGTATATTTGTTTTATGTTTTATGCTCTTGCCATTGTTTATTTTCTATTTTTTAGAATTCGTATGCATGTAATTTATGTACGGGGTTAAAACCTACAATCATGTTTAAGAGGGGGCTGACGTGGCCAACCCACCCCATGCAACAGACATGTGAACATGGATTACCACTCTTCATTCATATGCTAGACAACAATATACTCAACCACTCTAAGCAGAGAGACCTTGCTCTCCAATTTATCTGTTATGTTTGGGCTTCTCCCTTGGTGCAAGTGGAACAATTCCCTCAAGAAATTGATAGTAGGAAGATTTTCCTCCTATGGAAAATTTAGAGTTGGTGTGTATTCGATGGAATTTCTCTAAGGTTCATGCATTAGATTTTTTTTTCTTTAGTCATGAATCAGCATGCACTTGCACTTTATGCAAACTAGATTAAGGGATTGAAGGTCTTCAGATCACGCACTTGCCACTGAGAAATGGTAAAGGGATAGGCTTGGAGAAAGTAGGGGTTACATCTTCCAGATAATAACAACAAATTCAGCGCTCAACGCTACAGGAGCGAAAGGTGTCAACCTTCATCTAGCTCAAACGTCTTCGTTGGTTCGGGTTTGGAGGGATGGTCAATAATGGGTAATGTTTTATATATCAAATTCCTCTAGTTTAGTCATTCATTCTCTGGTTATGTTTTTATCTAGTGAATGGTAGCTTGTTATGTTTTGAGCTCAATCGATGTGTGTGGATGGCCGAATTTTGGTGTCTCTCATAATTATTAGACCCTACTAAGAGTTTTTCATTGGCCATTCCTTTTTATTTGGATTCCTTTGATAATTGTCACAAATTGCCCTAGAAACTTGGAACTCCCTGGGATTTTCCTTTATCTAGTTTCCTCATTATCAATCCATTGGATCTCTAGATGTTGTGGGTAAGAATCTAGCCTAGTTATTTCTTATTTGGTGTAGTATGCCCTAGCAAAAAATGTGTTGTTGTTGGAGGGCTAGGAGCAAGGGTCCTCAAGGCAAGTTGTGTGCCCAAACTTAGAAGTTGCAACTATCTTCCACCCTGCCACCTCCCTTAAATTTTTTGAAAATAATCGTCAACATGAAGCTTTGACCACTAATGACCGACAATATTACTTTGATTTAGAAAACCAAATAGAGGTATTCAATTAGATTCCTGACCCTATAAACACCGGGGGAAGATGAAGCTAGTACTTAAACTCCATCACCCTTCATTGGAAAATGAAAATACTTGTAGGAAGGGTCCTAAAAGATAAAAATGATGACCACAATGATATTAATTTCTTCCTTAAATGAAATCAAGTGGGTGCAATGATATCAACACTCCTATCTTGCTAGTTTGGATGTCAAGCTTGCTCGTCTTGAAAGCCATCTTCAACATGAACTAAAACCTACATATCTAGCTAGAACAAGTGCTCAAGACCTGGCTCCAGTGACTTCATCGCACTCTTGATGTTATGTTTTTCCAATCTCCAATGGTTTTTTACTTTATATAGTTTAGTTTATGGTAGATATCAGTAGTTTCTCAATGTTAGTTACTTTTGTTTAAAACCATTTGAAATTTGGTCAATGGTGAATAGATCTAGTTTCCTTGGAGGAAAATTGAGACTGGACATTGCATAAAAAGTGATATTTTTGTTGGTGTATGAAAAAATTATGAAGAAATACAATTTAAATTGACAACCAAAAACCCAAAAAAAGGAAAAAGGAAAAAAAATCACTTTTTCTAGTGAAAATTAATAAACAAACCTTGATTATTAACGTCTTAGTTTACCATTGGTGTTTCCTTCATATGAGGGTGGATAGCATTCAGAACAATGCCTCAGTCTCGAAAGTGCAGGGTTGGTAAAGGTATCGATAACGTCTTTTGTTTACTCCTTATGCAAGTTCAATACAGTTTGTTTTGGTTCTTTTCTCTGGTTGGGTGGAACGTCATCCTCTCAACACTGGCTAGTGGTTACGGCGGTATTCTAATGCCCCATCAAAGGGGAAATGCACACCAGGGAGGGGCCACTCCACGCATGGCAGGGTGTCAACAGGAAGAGGAGCCAAGTTCTCCTACTAAAACTACTGGTAGCCATCATTTGGGAGAGGGTGTGGCTTTGTCACCAGCCCGCTCCTCGATTCAAGTAGAGTCCCCCGCCTCCTTGGAGTCTATTGTTGCTCAATTGACCAACATTCATCTAAATATTGATACTCTAAGGGAGCAGAGGTATGAAGATAGAAATGAATAGGTAGCTTATATCAATGATCTTCAACACATGCAGAACGAGATCCTGTACTCAGTGGAAAGTCTACGTCGTCACCATAGGCGAACAAATGACCACCTCCACTCCCTAGAAGTGAGGGTGGCACACATAGACTTCCACATGCATGAACACGTTGCTCTCTTTTTTTCTCCTCTATCCTTTCCTCCAAATCCACTTCCATCATGTGGATTCCTATGATATGTATTTTTGCCTATTTTGTGCTTTGTAAGTACTGGCATGTAAGCCAGCTGGCAATAACCAGTAACACCGGTTTTCATGGTCTTCCTCTAGGCTACTTGTTCCTTAAAGCTAGGCTTAAAACAAATTCTATGCATGTGGAGATGTATTTTGTATATGTTGATTTTCTAATAATATAATGACTTTTTTGTTAACGACAAAAGAAAAAATAAACAAACCTTGAAAATAAATGGGAGTAGTCTACGTGGGTGTCAATATTGCCCGACAAGAGTTTATTCCCGATCAACGATTCTGGCTATGACGTTATCCAATTGACACTGAATTTCTTTCATTGTTTCCACTCTATCGTTACCTTTACCGTTATCTCATTACCCCCACTCCCATTTTAAGTTATTCAAACTCTATATTTCCGCGCATTCAATTTTGGATTCATGTTCTGTTTGTGGCCAAAATATACATGAACTGGAAAGATAAAACAATGGGAAAGCCTTGACCCAGAGTTTGTAGCATTCATGCAAGAATCATGTCGAAATGGCAGATACGGTGCTTTAATGCCTAGGTTTTCTCAGAAAATGGCAAACTTAGTTCATTTTCATGTAAATAACCTCAAGGAATGATTTATGATGGAGGTGGTTTGCAGTTGTGTCATTGTGACCAATGCCATCTATTCTGTGAGAATTACAAGTTGTTCAACGATAGTGATGGCCAAGACAAAATGCAAAAAATCTATCCAACCCAAGAAAGGGGCACTAAAGGCTTTTCCTAAGATAAGAGTTGCATTATCCCCTGTCAATTACAATCTTTAACTAAGGGGAGTGCACCTTTGGTTTGTATAAAGAGGAAGTAGAATTCTTGCCAGTTCTTACTTAGAAATATTGAGAGGACATTATTATATTTATTTATTTTTTATTGGGGGAATTCTTGCAATATTGCTATTACAAAAATATATGTAATAAAATCACCTAATATAACGTAACAAAGTTCAATTTTCGGACCTAGAGTATGCCCTAAAACTGCTTCTGCGTGGCTAAGGTCTCATCTTCCTCAGACATAAGGAAACAGGTTAATGACCCAAGACCGAGAGGCATCTGGCAGGGGTGCAAGTTTGCCCCCCTACGGACCACCAGGCGGGTTATTCCAGGTGGCGTGGTTTTCCTTGAATAACGATGATGAGGCAGCGTGCATTCACAGATAACAACGAAAGATGGTTGTCCTAATTCAAATTTTGAAATTCCAACTCTATTAATTCCAAGTAACCAAAAAAACCAACTCGAATTATAATATACTCTCTTGTAAACGTTTTTTTGTTTCTTTCAAAACTCTTTTGTAGATATTTTCCTTTTTAAAAGATAATAAGGTACTAAATGAATTTGCCTTTTTTTAAAGTTATATATATAACAATTTTTAAGTATTTTTTTAAATATTTAAAATTATTAAAAAAATGTTGTATTTATACATTCCAATTATAATAAAATATTTATTTTTTTTATTTAAAACCTAATTTATAATAATTAAAAATTAAATAAAACTATTTTATTATCTTTAAACAATAAAATAATTTGATTTTTAAAAGTTTATTATAATGGTTTTGAATTAATTATTTGTATATATTTAAAAATAATACTTTTTACCATTTAGATATACAAATTTATAATAATTTTAATTTAAAATTATTTTAAAATCTAATAAATACAAAGATTAATATCGATATCTATCATTGTTAGAATAGGTTATTGAATAAATAGATTTATAGTAGTTATTATGATAAAAATGATTGAAAATGAAGTATATATATATTCAGGGATAATTAAATGTATAATTAAATTTAAGTAATTATTTAAATTAATTAAAAATATTTTGTATAATTTTTTAGTAATTATCTTTATTAATATTATCAATTTAGATTTATTTTAATTCCGAATTTATCATGTGTTGAGAAGGATAAAATTTTTCGAGGTGTAAATCCTTTTTTTAGTGTAGAATTTGAGGAAAAGTTTGCACTTCAAGGGATTTGATTCCTCTCGGTGCATGATAGATCTGGGGTTAATATGGATCTAGGCTCGTAGATCCATCTTAAAGTGGGGATGAATCTAGTTAGTTGAGAATCTTGTTACATATTTTTTTTTAAATCATATATGTTTAACTCATATATTAATTCTATACATAATATATTTTAGTGAAAAACCGAAATATTCATGAAATTCTAGATCTAACTTCTATGTGTGTATTTGTCTTTGTGTGTCTCTTTATTCTTCCCTCTCTCTCTCCACCTTCCATCTCTATATCTATCTCCCTCCCTCTCTTGTTCTCTCTCTCCCCTATCTCTCTCTCCACCTCTCCCTCCCTCTCTCTACCTCTCTCTTCTTCCTTCTCTCCCCCTACCATCTATATCTATACCTCCCTCCATCTCCCCTAAACACATCTCTCTCTCTCTCCCCTAAACACATGTCTCTCTCTCTCTCTCTCTCTCTCTCTCTCCCCCCCTTCATCTATATCTTTATCTCCCTTTGTCTCTCCTCTTTATCTCCCTATATAAACCCACACACATACATACTCTGTCTCCATATCTATCTATCTACCTCTTCCCCCCCCCTCTCTCTCTCTTTGTCTCTCTTTTCTTCCCTCTTTACCCTCTCCATATATATATATATATATATATATATATATATAGATATATATATATATATATATATATATCTCCCATTGTCTCTCCTTCTTTGTCTCTCTATCTCACCCCCCAAACATACTCTCTCTCTCTCTCTCTTCTCTATCCATACCTATCTCTTTTCCTTCCTTCCTCTCTCTGCCTCTGTCTTCTTCCCTCTCTCCTTCATCCATCTATATCTCTAACTCCCCTTGTCTCTCCTCCTTTGTCTCTCCTTCTCACCCCCAAAACATACATACTCTCTCCCCTTATCTATCTCTCTCTCCTTATCTCCCTCGTCCTCTCCCTCTCTCTCTTCCCCTTCTCTCCCTACTTCTCTCCTTCTCTCTCTCTCTTCCCTACCACTCTCCTCTCTCCCTCACTATCACCCCATCTCTCCCATGTCACTCCCTCTCCCTCTCCACCTTTCTCTCTCTATGTCTTTTTTCTTCCCTCCATCTCTCTCTCCTCCCTTCTCTCTCAAGTCCTCTCTCTCTTCCCTCCCCTCTCTCCCACCTCCCTCTGTCTCTCCCCCCATCACACTCTCTCTCAACCCTCCAAATCTGTCACTATCTCCCTTCCTCTCTCCTTCCCTCTCTACCCCTCTCTCCCCCTCCATTTCTCTCTCTCTCTCCCCTCTTCTTTTCCCTCTCTTCCCTCATCCCCTCTCTCCCTCATTACATCTTCATCTCTTCCTTATCACCCCCCCCCCCCCACTCTCTCTCCACCTTTATATCTCAATGTCTTTCTTCTTCCCTCCCAATCCATCTCTCTCTCTCTCTCACACACACATCAGGGGATCATTTTAGGCTCAAAAATGAAAGTGCCCAGAACTTCTAGAAACTAGTGCCAAATCGAAGAGCTCGAAAATCTGAATCCAATGCAAATCGTTTCATGCAAATATGACATCGAATACTTCCAAAATCATGTTCTGATCGTTTTGGGAAACATGTAAAAAAAAATTGAGTTGGGTTGTACAGGGCTTCACAATCAGCAATTTGTACCGCTGATTAGACCAGGACTGTACAGGTTGATTGTTCATCACTAGCCAATCTCTACTTGACACTTGGCATAATTGTATTGGCTGCGAAATGATGGAATTTCATTGGTTGATTGGGTTAGTTGAGGTGGACCAACTAGGGAGGACCACGTGGGCCAACCAGAGGCTGCCATGTGGCCTCCTGGTGGCCACTAAAAATTTTTTAAGGGTCAAACAACACCCTGGGGAGTCGAACTCATGACTTTCCACCAAACAACCACAAGCTTTACCACCATTGCATGTTACTTGATATGGTTATGGCAAAAAATATATTTAAGTTTTAAGAGCGCAAAGTATGGTGGAGGGGCGTCAGCCCCTAAGGGCCTAGCCCTAAGACACATGTATTCCATATGCTCTCGGCGGATGCGAAAGGTGCCAATCCAGAAGGCGCTAGGCTTTAGCCCTAGCCACAGTCACATGCCACCCTCATACAACTAGGAGCGTGTAGGGATAAAGCACTAAGGAAAAGGCGCTTGCTGCAAGGGGGCCAGCCTTAGGTTCCATCACTGCCATATGACCCAGAGCCAAAGGAAAAGGAGCTTTGATGGGCAGGGCGGGCGTTAAGGCCCGGCCCATGGACCTGTGGCACAACATGACCATGTCCCCATGTTAAGGGGCTTAACCGGCGGGGGTGGGCATTAAGGCTTAGCCCTCGACCCTTTGTGGCCCATGTGGCCATGTTTTTCAGCCCTAAAGAGTTAGAGGGCGAATTAATGATCTAACAAATTGCACCTGCGATGGGTGAATTTGTCACTCATTTAACGATTTTTTAGGCAGATTTGTAGAACAATTAGCCAGAAAGTCGAAATTGTTGGGTTTTTAACAGTGAAGTTCATGGATGAGTTGTACATAAATTTTTGAGTTTTTCACCAGTTTGAGCTCAGAAAGAGGCTACCTGGAGGTTTTTGGATCCTCTGAATCCATTAGTGACCTTTGTTTTTGTTTTGAGCACATCTAGATGGCCTTTTTGCAGGTTGGATGCTAAGAGGTGTACAGATCAAGGAGAGCTTGGTAGCATTTCCTAAGGGTACTGAGTATGAAGAAGACCTTGTAAGGGTTTCTTAATTTTCAGAATTCATTTGCAGCAGCTGATACTTGCAGGGTTCAGCTCTTGGACATTTTTATCTCTATGTCAAGTTGAGGGAAGCTTGGATTATGTCCTTCTTTTTGCATGTATGCTCATTTTCAGATGAGGTCTAGGGTCATTGTAGGAGATTCTTTGTATTGTTGTAGTTTACATGGTGATTGCAGGTTATCATGTTGTTTTTATGTGAGCATTCTCTACAAGGGAACATTTCCCCTGTAGATTATTTTATTTTATTTTAGATTTAATTAAGAAATGTCATAAAATTAAATTAAATTAAAATATTTATAGAATAGTTTGATTGTGAAATAAGTTATAGTTTTTTCATGTGTTATTGATAAGCCATGGTATTGGCCCATGGTATTGTAACATAATAATTAAAAGCAAAAGCCAAGGGCAAAAGCAAAATTTAAATTTAACAAATCAATTTTTATTATTTTTATTACTTTGCTCGAACCAGTATATGACAAGGACTAAAGAAAACATGAAAGATTGTATTTTTTTAATTATTATTATTAGTAGTAGTAGTAGTTATAATATAGGGGACATTAAAAATGTTGACATACAAATTTTCTTACATTACATCTAACACCTACACATCTACCTTATACTTAGCTCATCTACTTTATATTTAGTTGTAAAGCACGCTCTCTCTTTCCACTAAATAATATTCTTTTATATAAAAAAAAAAATATTAATATAAATAATTATTTGATTACCTATATTTTGTAATAATAAAACTAAACTCGGTTACTTTCCTATTATAACTTAATATTTTAAATGATCACCATTTCTGAATAACCTTAATATAATAATTATCATAGCAAAATTCGGCAATTATCTTTAAATAATTAGCCCAAAAAACTTAAAAGGCCAAAAATAAATTAATGAAAAAATGACCAACAACATTATAAATCCATTACTCATCTAATATCTAAAACCTTGTAACTGAAATCTTCTCTTTCTTTCTACTGGCCTTAATATGAAATATATCATAATAAACCACGTAATTAAAAAAATTAATAAATCAGCAGGAAAAACATTATAAATCCATTACTCACCTAAAACACTATTACTCTCCCCGAGATTGAAAAGACATGTGCCTCAAATGTTAATGTTTTCCTTTAGTGCAATGAATAGGAAATACAACGTCAAAAAGTTGTTTAAAAAAAACTAAAAACAATTTGAAGAACTTAAAAATGAAAATCCGAAAATATATCTTCATCGAAAACTTAATTAAAAAAAATAAACAATTGGAAAAAAATAATCTCAAATAATAAACGGTAAAGCTAATAAAGCCTGAAAAGCAAACCCTACAACCACAACCTATGCCATTGCCATATAGTTATTTTATTTTTTAATTTTATGTAAGTTAAGAATAAGATTTATAATAATCTGAGCCCATGCCGTTGCCATATAATTATTTTTTAATTATAAAATTTATAATTATTTTATTTAAATTAATAATAAGATTTATAATAATCCGGTGGTGTGTAATTAGGCTGATATTATTAATTCAACTTGGACAAAATATTCTTTATTATCAGGTTATTAATTTTTTATTTAAATATGTTTTTAAATATATAAACTAATTTAATACCATAAAAATCCAATTATGTTGATATTATTAAATTAAATTGGACAAAATATTCTTTATTTGCGGGGTGTGAATATTTTTTTATTTAAAATATATTTTTAAATATATAAACTAATTTAATACCGTGAAAATCTTCAAAACACTTTCATTAAGGAAGTTAACAACAAACTTATAATACATCTCTATCTAATAAAAAAATAAAACATAAAACTAAAAACTAACGGAAAACTAAGTGCCAAAAATACTCAAAACTTATTAACACTTAGTGCTGTAGTCTAACTCGACTGCTTTTTTGCTTTGCCGACTATTTCTGTCTTTCGGATTAATACATCATTAAAATTAGATAGAAATCAAATTCCGGACCTGGTTGAACGCAATTCAGAATTTTGAACGTGCGCGATTACAGGACCATTGAGATAGTTTAAACCGTTATTCATCTTCTCGATGCCAACCATTTGATTTATACATTTTTGCTATAAAATATTTACATACATTTTTGTTATAAAATATTTACATATGTTTTGTTTCAAAGGTCTTGGTTGATGGAGCTAAGGACCAGTGACAGCTGGCAGAAAGATTATCGAAATGGCGGCGGACGGATCAGCCGCAGACTTCCGAAATGACGGTGAAAGAAGAGAGATGCGTAGAGGACAGGTAGTGGGCACTCCGCTAAGTATAGCGCAAAAATATGGGCCGGTGTCGCCCAAGGTTTCATTTCATTTGAGATATGCGGCGGCCTCCTTATGCTCAGCACGTCGTCAACGAGAGTGCATAATAAAAAGTAGGTGCCAAAAGGCTCTTCGCTTCTCCGTCAGAGACGTGTGGGTAACGTTAAGATGACGTGTTTGACCTGAAAGGCCGGTGGGCACTGGGATGGTCGGTCGTGTTTGCTTTTAAAGGGAACTTCAAGAGCCGCTGTCGCCAATGTCGAACAAGATGGGCACGAGACGCACAATAATAGCGGTCGCGATTTTATCGTTGGGATGGCTCTGCATAGTGTCGGATGCTTCTGCTCGAGTTGGGGGCATCCGCGACATACCGGATGTGGAACACAATAAAGAGATTCAAGACCTTGGACGCTTTGCTGTCGATGAATACAACAAGCAACAGGTGGTGGTCTGTGTGTATATTTTGTGATTTATATTCCACCAATAGGTATATGCACTTCAAAATTAATTGAGGGTTTTCATGGCTTTGTGCAGAATGTGAGTCTTTCGTTTCGTAAAGTGGTAAAAGCGGAGGAGCAAGTAGTGGCAGGCGTGCGGTACTACCTTACAATAGAAGCCAAGGATGGCGGCAAAACGGGGGTGTATGCAGCCGAAATATGGGTGAAGGCATGGGAGAACTTCAAGCAGCTTCTTGATTTCAAGCCTGTGCAGACCCCGCATTAACGATACTCTCTTTCCTCTACAATATCTCTTGTTTTCTTCTTCTCTGAAGTTTGAAGGTTCACTCAATAAGAATGTACTGATGGTGTAGATTCAAGTAATAATAAGCTGAATGCCTGTTTATTAATTCTGCCCACGAGTTTGAAGGCCGTCATGGCATTTGCCATGTAGACCAGGCTCTGGTTTTGCAAATATTCATTACGTTGATGAACCAAAATAACTGTAACAAAATGAAAATGGAAAGTGACTTAAATATGTAAAAGTCAAATTCAAATAATCTTAATAATAACCTATTATGTAATACTGATATCAAATCATAGTCCAACCATTTAAATGCACTTTTATAATCCAATTATCTAAGACACGATTGTCGTTAAAGCATAGTCTAAACAGTGTCTCACTTTTATAATCCAATTATCTAAGACACGATTGTCGTTAAAGCATAGCCTAAACAGTGTCTCTTTTGGAAAGGCAGTAGTGTAAACATATTTTTTCTTTTTTTTATTAGCCAGGAAATTATGGAAATTTCATAGGATGTTTATAAAATCAGTCGTCGTTTGGTGATGAATGGTTTGAATCCATCGAAAATTTGAGGGAACGATAGAAATAGGCGTGAGGTGTCACTAAAGAACCCAAAACCAGTGGGCCTTCTCCATGTGTTCGCAAAAACCGAGGGCAATGATATTATGGATACAATTTGCAGTAGGATATATGAGTGTTACTTAAATCTGCGAGTACATCTCGCAGAACGCCCGCGAGCGTGTATAGTATTTTATGCGTTCCTGCATATGTTCGCCCACATTCAACTCCTTAAACCGTGGGCTTTTGTTGCTGCGTAGCGTGAATCAAATGGCGAGCCTCTTTGTTTATTGGTTCAAAGTATCACTAGTGTTTCCACTTGCCCGCCACGTTCTGCAGTAATGTATATCCATTCTCTAAATAATTCAAATAAAACATATTTGAATAAAACATATTTAACATGTCAACCATTTTGACTAAATTTCACCATCAAATTTATTATTCTCTGTAATAACACATTTAAAATGCTTTTGATGACGACATTAATTTTAAATGTATTAAAAATTAGCAATTGCATCAGATGTTGCAAAAGAAACGCCGTAAGGCATCACTAACTATTATCTTCTTTAACAAAAACATAACTATTATCTTTATCAATTTCTACCATACAATATTGCTATTTTATTACTAACTATTATTTTTCTCAACAAAAACATAACTATTATCTTTATGGATTTCTACCATACAATATTGCTATTTTATCACTAACTATTATCTTTCTCAACAAAAACATAACTATTATCTTTATCATTTTTTACGTATTGCTATTTTATCTTGTGAATTAGACTCAAATCTTTATAAGATGGCACAAGAGGGGCTTGATTTTATAATTCTTTACCCCATTAGACAATTTGTGAATTAGACTCAAATCTTTATGAGATGGCACAAGAGGGGCTTGATTTTATAATTCTTTACCCCGTTAGACAATTTGTGAATTAGACTCAAATCTTTATGAGATGGCGCAAGAGGGGGGACTTGATTTTATAATTCTTTACCCCCTTAGAAAATTTGTGGATTAGACTCAAATCTTTATGAGATGGCACAAGAGGGGCATCCCTCTGCCATAGAAGCCTACCGTCATAAAATGGCATATGAGACTAAGATGTACTCCCTCTGGTCTTAGCACCTCCGAAAGGTTGAGCCCTTGTTGTCCCTTCGGGAAAGTGCCAAATGGTCATGACATATGGGAATCACCAATTTCCAATTGGCTTCACTGAGGAGCCACCTCCTTCATGAGTTTGCCACCTTGATGAGTTTTCCATATCTCTCTGCCATATGGTTTATTGGGCCGAGAGGCTCATTCTTAACCGAGTATGAATGGGTGGTTTATTGGGTTGAGAGGCACATTCTACAACCAAGTATGAAGGGGACATGTAAGTTGGTTTATTGGGTCTCATTCTACAACAGAGTATGAAGGGGTGGTTTGTTGAGTTGAGTGGTTCATTCTACAACGGGAATGGGTGGTTTATTGGGTTGAGAGGCACATTATACAACCAAGTATGAAGGGGACATGTAAGTTGGTTTATTGGGTCGAGAGGCTCATTCTACAACAAAGTGTGAAGGGGTGGTTTATTGGGTTGAGTGGTTCATTCTACAGGTTCATTCTACAACCGGGACGCAGGTTCATTCTACAACCGGGACGCTCGTTCATTCATCACCTTTTAAAATAAAAATAAAATAAAAATAAAAATTATGTTCTAAATAGAAAAATAATGTCCATTATAATATAAAAAAATAGAAGTAAAAAAAACATATGAATAAGATGTTTAAATCTTATCATTTTCAAAACTATTTCAACAATAAATTTAAATTAACTATTTGAACATTGATATTTTAAAACTAATCAAACATTCATAATCTATACTCCAAAAATTAAATAGTTTTCCATTACAACAATGTATCTTTTACAATTTTAAATTTAATATTAAAATAATATCATTAAAGTTTCATATTTTGAAGAATAATTGAATTTAATATTTAAAACATATTTTACACAATAATTGTATGATAAATGACATACACACTCAAATTTCATATGCATATACATAAATTTTATAAATAAAAATTGTACATTCTTAAAATTTATTTAATTTTTTACATAAATATTTCAATTAAATTTTTTTAAATAATTGAGTGATATTTTTCATATTTATATTACCACTAATACATTATTAAAAACTATCATTAATTATTTTAATGAAAATATAGAAAAACAATTAATTTCCTCTTTACATGCACCTCAAAAAAATTTATAGTCTTGGAGTAAGATTTAGCCCAAACAACTCAATACAACCCCGTAGTAAGTTTTGGATTTCACCAACAAGTAACTTACCTAACCAACCCCGCAATAAGTTTTGGATTTCTCACCAACAAGTAACTCACCTAACCAACCTTGCTAGCTAACCCCGCAATAAGTTTTGGATTTCTCACCAACAAGTAACTCACCTAACCAACCTCGCAATAAGTTTTGGATTTCACTGGAACTTTAAATTTTTTAAAATAATTGAGTGATATTTTTCATCTTTATATTACCACTGATACATTATTAAAAACTATCATTAATTATTTTAATGAAAATATATAAAAAATCGGCGAATGTTTTTTTTCTTGACCTAGCTGCAGCTCTGCGCGCGCGCGCCTGAGCCTGCTCTCGGCCCCTGGCTCCTCTCTGCGACTGCGCCTCTGCGTCTCTGCCATTAGAACTGTCCCATGGATCCTCCGGATCCTCCCGGAGGGGATCCGGACTTGCAGCAGGCCTTTTCCAATCTGGTGAAATCGTTGCCTCAGCAAAGGCAAAGACCTACAGCAACCAAGTTCGTAAAGAAACTAGATGTGCTACAGGAAGTACATTTGCCTCCGGCTATTCCTCGCATGGCAGCCATCTCGCTTGCTGAGAAAGGATTAATCGGCCAATTCACAGGGTTATGGCCCTCACCCAAAACTGTGCAAAGATGGGTGGAGCGTAACTGGGCAGACAAGACCCAAGGGAAAATAGCTATAAGATTTTGTGGCAGAGGATACTTTACTTTTCATTTTGAAACCAAGGAGGACAAGGATCTAATCTTTCGAAACGGACCTTACTTCATGGATTCCAGAGGTCTCTACCTCAACAAGTGGACTCCGGACTTTGATCCCGAGCTGGACATCCCAAGTGCTGTTCCTGTTTGGGTCAGACTCCCTCATCTTCCTCTTCACTGCTGGGGAGATGATTCGGTCAAAGCTATCGGGAACGCGGTCGGAAAATACATAGACCGAAGTGAACCCAAGGATAACATGCAGGCCTGTGCGCGAATATGCGTGGAAGTTGATCTGGGTCGCGGACTTCCGGAGGCAATCAAACTGAAAGTGGACGACTGGTGCCATATCCAACAGCTGGACTACGAGCAGATCCCCTTCAAGTGCAAGGTATGTCACGAATATGGACATTTTGCTAATAGATGCCCAAAACTTATAAATGTAGATTCAACAGAGCAAGAAGGACAGTGGGAAACGGTAAAGAGAAAAAAATCGAACCCCCCCCTGAAGCAAGCTGAAACTGAAATTCCTGGGCCTTCCCAGCCTCTTCCTTCACATCCTCATTCACCGCCTCAGCACCCGCCCTCATCCCCTCAGCAGCCCCATCCTCACATACCCTCCTCCCCCCCTCGACGCTCAGATCCCTCCATTCCCCCATCAAACAATCCCTTTGCTTCCCTTTCTGAGGAAGACCCCGAACAGGACCTCACTTCATCTGATCCGCAGCCTCACTCCTCTCCCCCTCAATCTTCCCAGCCCTCTCCTGATTCAAACCCCATAAGAATCACTAGAAGTTCTTCAAAGGATCATGGAGCGCCCAGCGACATTCCAAAAAAGCATGGACCTGGCAGGAAATCAGCAAAGCAGCACAGAGAAGAAAATGCTCAGAAAGATATAGCAATGGGATCCCAGACCCCTATTGAATCCTATATCCTCGGACACTCGGATAAGGAAAACAACAATAAAGGCAAAGAGAGGCGGGCACCTCTCCATAACCCAGGTAAATCATGATGAAGCTGCTATCTTGGAATAGCAGGGGATTAGGGCACCCCTCCAAGAAAGCAGCCCTTAGGGAGCTGATACAAAGTGAAAAGCCTGAAATTATTCTCATTCAAGAGACAAAGCTAGACCAGTCAGAAATCAACAGACTCATTTCCCAGCAAAAACAATATAGTGGATGTGCCAGTGAAGCTAGAGGAGCATCGGGAGGCATTCTAACAATGTGGGACAACAGCAGATGGAACTGCGGCCTCATTAAAATACATCAGAACTGGATCAGTGTTAAACTAGAAAGTAAGGACAATGGAGCTGAGGTTAAAATTTATAATGTGTATTCACCAAACCATCACAGGGAAAAGGAAGTTTGCTGGAATACTTTGAACACAAGTATTGAAGAAGATCAGGACAGCAATATCATTCTTGCCGGGGACCTAAATCTGGTCATGCACAGTAATGAGAAAAGAGGAGGAAATTTTAACTCAGATCCTTTCAGAAGCAAGCTTGAGCATATTATGCAAGAGAAAGAATTAGTGGATATAAAGCCTAAGAATAGAAGATATACATGGAGCAACAGGCGTCTTGGAGCAGGAAACATAATGGAAAGACTTGACCGCTTCCTCATTAACATTGCTTTTCTCTCCTCCTTCTCTTCCGGTCAGTCTGATATTCTCAACATTTCTGCTTCAGACCATTACCCAATCACTCTCACTCTGCTCAATCACGGCCAGATGGGACCCCTCCCTTTTAGATATTCTCCCCTCTGGAATCGAATCCCTACAGCCAGAGACGCAGTGATGCATGCGTGGACCCAGCACGTGGAGGGTTCCCCAGCTTATATTTGGGAATCCAAACTGAAGCAAACTCGGCAGGCCCTCAAATCTTGGGCAAAGAGTAACTATCAGGAACCTGAGATCATCAAAAAAGACTTAAAAAAAAGTCTTGAGACAGTCCAGCAAAACATAGAGGCGTCGGGTCTAACACAGCAAGCAAAAGAAGACGAGATAAGTTTGTATGCCCAGCTTAGACAAACAGTTAGAGATGAGGAGATTAAATGGAGGATAAAATCTAGACAGTTGTGGTTGCGTGATGGAGATAAGAATACCTCATATTTTCACAAGCAAGCTACAGTCAGGAAGACAAGAAACGCTGTGAGTAAAATCAAAGATAGTGAAGGAATAAGCCATGAAACTCAAGAATCCATAAAAGCAGCTGCAACCACCCATTTTAAAAATTTGCTATCTGAGGACAAAAGCGAGGAGGATTATTCAAGCCTACTACAGCACATGACGAGCAATGTCACACAAGGTATGAATAGTAAGCTAACGCAAGAAATAGAAGAAGATGAGGTACAAACAGCAATATGGAGCCTCCATCCGGACAAAGCTCCAGGTCCCGATGGGTTTCCAATAAGCTTTTATAGAGAATATTGGCATCTGATAAAAAAAGACCTTCTAAAAATGATTCGCTGGTCCCTCCGAAAAGGCAAATTGGGGGGCTTCACCAACTCAACCTACCTTGCTCTTATCCCAAAAGAAAACAGGCCTTCCACCTTCTCTAGATTTCGGCCCATATCTCTATGCAATTCTGCTTACAAAATTATTACTAAAATCCTATCTACTAGACTCAAGCCTCACCTATCCACTTTAATCTCAGAAAATCAAGGTGGATTTCTGCCTAATCGACATATATCAGACTCCATTCTTCTTTTACAAGAAGCTATACACTCTAGCAAAAGTCGAGGGGAAAAAGGCTTTGTCCTAAAACTTGACCTTGCCAATGCATTTGACAGGGTCAGACATTCCTTTCTTTTTGCAGTTTTACACAAAATGAGATTCAACGCCTCATTTATAAGCATGATTAAAGCTTGCATCTCCAATCCTTGGATCTCCCCCTTGGTCAACGGGAGACCTTGTGATGCCTTTCAATCTTCCCGAGGCCTCAGGCAAGGCTGCCCTCTGTCCCCGTATTTATTTATTCTTATGGCTGAATCCTTCAGCAAAGCCTTGGATTACAACCGAAGAGTTGGCCTCATCACGGGCATCCAATTTGAGCAGGGCACAAAAAACATCAACCATTCACAATTTGCAGACGACACCCTCTTGATGGGTGGTGCATCAATCACCATTGCAAGGAGATTCAAAAAAATTCTCGACCAATTTATGGAATATTCGTGAGGAAAGGTTAATCAAGTTAAAAGTTGTGTCTATGGTTGGAATGCAACGCATCATATCATACACAACATTGCAAACATTCTTGGAGTCTCACACAAGCTGGAATGGAGCCATTTCAATTATCTTGGGATGCCAGTCGGTATTGGCCCTATGAAGATTGACATTTGGAGTGGAATTCTTGACAAAATTAAAAGGAAAATTCAACAATGGGGATCTATGTGGCTGAATCCAGCAGGCCGCTTAGTACTTCTAAAATCAGGTCTGATTTCTCTGCCCATCTACCGCTTCTCTTTGATTCAAGCTCCAATGGCTTTACATAACAAAATGGAAAAGGCTCTCAGACACTTCCTTTGGCAAGGAGGTAAGACGGAGAAAAAGAAGTTCAACCTAGTCAAGTGGAAGAATGTCATCCAGCCCCTTGAGAAAGGAGGACTTGGATTAAGATCCCCTCATCTGCTAAACTTAGCCCTTGGGGCAAAATTGGTTTGGAGGTTAATTACAGGAGATTCAGCTTGGTGGAAAACAGTCCTTGAAGCCAAATATCTAAATAGTACTAGGCATCAACTGTTAGACACTAATGTTCCCAACAGGGACAGCACTAACATTTGGAAATTGTGCAAGAAAATCATCCCCCTCATGGCCCAACATATCTCAAAAATTCCCGGGGAAGGCAGCAGCATCAGTATCTCTAATGACAGAATATTAGGCCAGAGCTCTATAGGATCCAATATTGAGGCAATCCCAGCTATCAGTTGGCTCAATAACAGAGGAATATGGAATCTAGCTCAAATAACGCAGTGGGGAAATCATACTCAAGCTTGGACAGGCTGGTCCTTTCCGGATTACCCAAGGGAACTCGAAACAAGCTTTCTAGCCCTGAAGAATTTATTGCACAGCAAAGCTCCGGTCCAAAGAGGAATTAAAGACGGCTATCGCTGGGATCCTACAGGAACTCTCTATACAGTCAAAGCAGGGTATCAACGATTATGTGAAAGCGTTTCTCCACAGGCCACTTGGGCTCATTGGAAACTGGCTTGGAAAGCGGAAGCCCCTCCCAAAGTAAAATTCTTCTTCTGGCTCCTTCTGAAAGGTAAGATCCTAACCTCAGAGAACTTAAAAAAGAGGGGTATAATGGGACCCTCTTGGTGTCCAATCTGTTGTCAAGCTGAAGAAACAATGCAACATTTGTTCCTTGACTGTCAAATAGCTAAAAAGTGCTGGGAAAACATGGCCTCAATAGGGGAGGTGGCATGGGAACCAAAGGTAACTATAGCTGAAACTGCTCTTAGTTGGAAGAAAAATTGCCCTTGGAAGGGTAAGAAGAGCAATCTAACTCAGAGGATATGGAACACAATTCCTTTAACTTTGGTTTGGAACATATGGTTGGCTAGAAATAAAAAAGTTTTTCAAGACAAGGATCACAACTTAAGGGTTATCTGTCACAAAGCCAAGAGCTTAGCAGTGGAAACAATCATCACCCGCACTCAAGGCAAGATCGAGGCTCACTATCTCAGTATAGAAGAAAGAAATTTGCTTAGCTATGGGCATGACAATGCTATCAGTGGCCAGATAACGAGAAATGAGAACTTACAGCAGAATGGAAAAAGTAATGATTGGAAACTGAGATACACAGAGGAAGAATTTGCTCAATGGTTGAGCAACTGCAATAGGTTTCACATGTTTTTTGATGGAGCCTCAAAGTCTAATCCCAGTAAAGCAGGGGCAGGAGGATTCATATGTAATGGCAATGGTGAGTTGATCCTTCAATTTGAATGGGGGTTAGGTGAATTATCAAACAACAGGGCTGAAGGTTTGGCCCTGTTTCAAGGGCTCACGCAACTGATCAGGCTAGGCATTAAAAAAGCAACCATCTTCGGCGACTCTGCAATTATAATACGACTAATGGTGCTTAGGCAGACCTCGCCTAACGCTCTTCTTCAGCAAATCAACAATAGAAATCAGATTCTTCATGACTCGATGGAGGAGGTCTGTTATTATCACATTCTGCGGGGTCTCAACAAAAAGGCGGACAGTTACGCCAACAAGGCATGTGACCGACCCAAAGGCCACCTCAGCTGTAATGGCAGAGTTTCAACCCACTTATTACCATGATCGCACACTCAGCTCAAGCATGCGGCACTTCAATCAACAGAATCCGCATTTGCAGGAATATCAACAGAACAGAAGACAATCTGGGTATGGAAGCAAGAAATTATGTCAGGAGACAGACTGGGTAGTCAATTCAGCCCTCCCTTCTCATTGGACCTCACCCTTCACACGATTACAGTCAACTCGCACAGAGCAGAGCAGGCATGAAGGAAGGAAATCCATTCAGAAATTGGATTGAGAAATCCGATCAAAGCATGGGAATCCTCCGAACTGCAAGAAGCAATCGTCCTGCCAATCAGAATAGCAGCTCCACTTCAGATACGCATTGGGTTGCGTGGATCAGCCATGGAAACGCACAGGATGGTTCCCGCCCCATTGGTGTAGAAATGCTATTTATACCTGGCCCGAGACACAGTATTCACCATTCTAGAGAAGCTATCTGTGCTAACGTTCTTCCCCTCAGTGTCTCCTCTATTCGAATAGCAAACGGTGTCGATAATCTCCCTCCAGGGGACTCAGAGGGCATCGCCAGAGACAAGCTCCAAAGTCTCTGTAACAGAGAGGCGACAGCAGTAAAGAACAGAGAGCTAGCCCATCAGCGAATTTACATTCGAAAAGTGAAATCCATGGAGCGCTCGGAGCAATGTTTCCATTGCCGCGACAAGAGTTTGAAGAGGTTCGTGAGCAGCAAAGGATTCTGGAAGACCAAGTCCATAGCATGGAGGCCAGACATGCTGAACAAATTCGGAATCTGGAGGCAAAATTTGATGAGCAGTGCAAAATCCTCCACAATAAATATCGGGCAGAGATGAACTTGTTTCTTCATCGAGTTCATTCCCTTCACGAGCAGTTTAGCGGTCCTGCGCACATGCAGAGGAATCACTCTCAATTTTAAGGGATATTATGGAGAAAAAACACAAGGTTGTTTCATCCTCCTCCAGTGCAAAACCAATCGAAGCTGATCAAAACCCGGAGGACTCAACAGCAAGAAAGATTAGCCATATCGAAATTGATTAGCTATGTGCTGCAGGTGTAAGTTTTGGTGTCTCCAGTTTGTGCGAATCTATAGTAGCAATAGATGTCTAATAGTTAGAAGCAATTGGAACTATTTTGTATCACTATTTTGTATCTCCTTGGATCTGTAACGCTCAAGAAGCACCTCATGTATGGCAATATGCCCTTTTCTTTTTTCAGATTAATACATAGCAACCGAACTTGTTAAATATATATATATATATATATATATATAAACAATTAATTTCCTCTTTACATGCACCTCAAAAAAATTTATAGTCTTGGAGTAAGATTTAGCCCAAACAACTCAATACAACCCCGTAGTAAGTTTTGGATTTCACTGGAACTTAAGAGGCCTAATTTTAACTTAAAAGGCTTGGAGTAAGATCTTGATTTTTGCATGAAACTTAGAAGGCTTGGAGTAAGATCTTGATTTTTGCATGAAATTCGGTGTCTTGGATTAAAGAACTACGACAAACTACAAAGTAAGATTCGAACTACACCACCTAACACCTAACCAAACCCGTAGTAAGTTTGGATTTCACTGGAACTTAGGAGGCCTAATTTTAACTTAGAAGGCCTAATTTTAACTTAGAAGGCTTGGAGTAAGATCTTGATTTTTTGCAAGAAAATCGGTGTCTTGAGTAAAGGAATTATTCGATGTCTTGGAGTAAACGAACTCACTAGAACTTAGGAGGCTGACATATATTCATATAACTCACTAGAACTTAGGAGGCTGACATATATTCATATTTATTTTATAGACTTCTTTCTTTTTCCCTTTATTATCTACAGTGTTTGGAAGTTTTAGATTTCACTGGAACTTAGGAGTCCTAATTTTAACTTAGAAGACTTGGAGTAAGATCTTGATTTTTTGCAAGAAATTCGGTATCTTGGAGTAAACGAACTACACTAAAATCAAGAAGTTCCGTGTCTTGGAGTAAATGAACTACATTTTTCTTTTTCCCTTTATTATCTACAGTGTTTGGGAACTCGTTTTCGGTATTGTTGTATCATGATATTTGCACTCCCCTCAAAACTGTTCATGTTCATGTGTTATTGAGGGCAAAGACTCGAGCGAATACAAGTTGTAGGTTTCAATTTCAATGATCTATTGGATCAATTAATACAGGTTGTAGGTTCCAATTTCAATGATCCATTGGATCAATTAATAAATAGAAGACAAATAATTTTTTTCTCTGTTACAAATTAATATAACTGTTAAATATAGTAAAATTCTTAATGAAATCTTTCCATAAACTTGTTAATTTCTCAAACATTTTTTCTAATATTCCAAAAATATTCAAAAACCATTGGTCTTTCTGCAAAGAGGTTTATATTTACCATTCAAAAATTGTATGCATGTCCAATATAACAAAAATAAAAAAATTCATCCATTCCAATCTCTCCGTCGACTCTGCAGGTATACATTCCAAAAATCCATCCATTCCAAAAGTGTTTCCTAACTGCAGATGTATACATTTAAAAATCAATCAAAGGAGAATAATTAATGACCATGGGAATTTTAAGACTTCCTAAGAGAAGCCCAGCGGTTTAAAAAAAAAATGCACGGCGTCTAATAACTTTCCAAAAAAGCCAACCATGGATACAGGTAGTGGATCATGTACATTCCAGTTGGATCCCCAAATAAAATATCCAATAACTCGTAAATATCTCTTTTTGAAATAGATAAATATGAACATTAGATTAAAATATCTAAAAATTCCCCAAAACTCATAAATATTTCTATTTGGATTCAAATAAATAAATACTAAAAGTAAATAAAAACCGGTTTCCCTCTTTCCCGTAGATATATTCCGTGCAATCCTTTTATCGATCCTTCCGTGACTGTTCTCTTTGTTTCCAAAACTGTGAATACATTTGCCGAAACCTGCAATTTGTTTTTGTGAAGCCTTGCGATTGGAGCAGTTCACCTCATTCATGGCTCCCACGGTGTCAATGTTCTCTGTTGTATTTCCATTGAAAAAAACCCAGAGCATTTGTCACAAGCTCAATCTTGTCCTCCATTACTGCAGAAGCAAGAAATGGAGTTACCAAAATTGAAGCAATGGGAAGTGTCTGCGGACAGTGTACAATTTTTCATCTCAAAACAGTTGAAATGAAAATGAAACGAGTGAAGCCGAAAAGCAATTTGAGAAAGCCCTGCTTCTCAGCCGTTGGTCCTTGTAAGCATCACTTCTTCTGTAAAATCAACGTGCACGAACGCTCAAGGTTGTGATTTGGGGGACTCTTGTCGTCTTTCTACAGCTCTTTCCTGCAGCGCGCTAAAACACTCAAGGTTGTGATCTGGGGACTCTTGCCGTCTTACTGCAACGCTTTCCTGCAGCGCGCTGAACAAATGCGAGGAAGAGCCGACCAGCGCAAAGGCGTTGGTATCATTTTTTGCCGGGCGAAGGTGCCTTATCACTCACTCTACCAAATTATAACTGAGAATACCGGTCTACCAAATTATCACTAAGAATACCGGTTTATAACTGACCATACAGGATTTTAATCTGATGGTAGAGGTCTTCTAGTTGGCTTTGGTTAATTCCATAGATAACAGATACCATGGAAGTTTACTTATATTTATGTTTTTTTTTTTTTTTTTTGACAATTCCTTCTTTTGTAAAATTTCATGCAGATTTGAAGAAATGTATTATTTTTTCAATTTTTCAGAATTGAAGTTCTTTACTGTTTTAGCAAAATCTCTAATTTTTTTCTCGAAACATTATTTAATCTCTGTCTTTCTTGCATTCCACCTCACATGTCCTGCATGTTAAGGTTTTAGGTCCCTGCAATGTAACCAACCAATTATTGGCTATACCTTTTTACATGGATTTGCCCCAATGCCAATAATAGTTAGCCTAGATTTTAGCCCAGATAAGAGTTATCCAATAATGGTTAGCATAGATAAGTTATCTCCTTGCACGTGGCCCATGTTCCTCTATTATCGAGAATTGTGGAATTTGTTCATAGAATTTGCATACAAACATAAGTTTTTGTTTAATTAAATATCTTAATGTACTTCATGCATGCGTTTGTTTTTCTTGCTTTATCAGATAAATGAAATTTAATCTTTCTCTGCAATTGATTATTTGCTTTTTTATTATTGTGTTTTTTTATTTAAAAAATATTACAAAATATAATAACATGTGTAATTGAAACATTATCAATAAACTAGAATTAAAATAAATGATATTGATTTAAAAATTAATATAAAGTAACAATACATCATTTCACTAACAAAAGAATTATGTTTAACTGAAAAATAGGTTTATATTTTACTTTTATTACCCACAAGGGATTTGAAGCGATGACCTATCACAACAAGTGCCTTAACAGCACACCCATTCACCGTCAATCCAAAGCCCCATGGGCATTTGGTGTGTACGTTTAATAAAAATAGGTATTTTGCATTGTGTTTTTAAATTAGAAAATCTATATATTTTTAATTTTTATAAGTGTTTAAGAAATATGAAATTGTAATGGATTTAAGTAACTTATAAATAATAATATTTTAATCTTTATAATTTCATTTTCCACGTTTTTTATAATTTTAAATAAAATATTAAATTAAAGATAAGAAAATCAACATTAATATTGGAGTGAAACATTATTTTTCATTTTCTTTAATATTATATATATATATATATATAACAACAATTTTAAGTTTATTAAGAAGGTTTTCGGCGATAATCACATCAAAATCCAAAAGTGTGGTTCATCGTTAGGACTAGATCATTCAACTGTTAAAAAAAAAAAAAAAACAACTACTTTTGACAAAAGAAATAGCTACACAGGACTGGGCAACAACTATATTTGACTGGACCAGAGAAATTGAATACAATATTAATTAGTTAATTAATTAATTAAATATTTAGTTTGTTAGATCAATTCATTATTATTTTTAGTTGTAACAAATAAATTTGTTTATATTTAACGAAATTGTTTTAATGAACTTAAACTCAGATCCTAAAACTTAAATAAATTAATATCTTCTTTATTATTTTAAAACTATATAAACTACCCAAAAATTTGTATTATTATAAGACTATTATAAAACTAATATCTAGTTAATTAATTGGTTAACATGATTACTAAGTTTATTTATTTATTTATTTTCACTATGTATATGTAACCATATAAGTAATGAAATAATTTTTAAATCTATGAAGAATTATGAGATAAATTGTTTATAATTAATTTTTTAATTTAAATGTTAAATTTATTTATTTTCATTAATTAAAGATATCAGGACATAAATAAGAATTAATCTTAAATGCTTATTATTAATTAACCAACTAATTAGTTAATATGTTTTATATTTAAATTTTTATATATATCACCAAGAATAAAAACTAGGTAAAGTGTAAAACTATTTTAGAACTAAAACTAAGAAATTTAACCTAATAAAATGAAAAGAGGGAAGCTTTATTAACTTCTTATTTTCAATTTGAAAATAGAATCTAAGTGAACTAATAAGAATAAAATATTAATAATGTTAATTAAATAAAATGATAATGAGAACCAAAGGAAAAACAAATCAATAACAAAGTGAATAAAGGAGAAATTAAACAATCTCAAAGACAAGGGAGTAATTGGTTGAAACTTTTTTTGTTTGGAAATATGGTTCTAGAATTTTTTTGTTTGGAAGTATGGTTCTAGAACTTTGGTTTCAAAGTTAAGTACTAAGTTTCAGGTTATTAGCAATATTTATGGCTACTAAAAACACTTTATTCATTTATTCATGTATGTCTTATTTATTTCTTACTCTAATTTAAGGATACTTCAAATAAGAAAAAATCTCTACAAAGTAGCAATTGTTCAAATACAATAATTATGTCATACATTTCAAAATAATTACACGAAACGCTAACTACACAACCTTATTAAGATTAAATAGATAAATTTGTAAAAACACTTTTTCCAAATTCCAAAAATGATCACGCGCTTTACAGAACAGTTTTTCCACGGATATTCCGTGGCACTTTGCAGCAAAGTATAATAGCGTTTTAATGTTTTCGATTTATCAACTTATTAAAAATATATAATTATAAACATTTCACCAAAATATGAAATGTATTAGAAATAAAAATAATAAACCATAATATTCCAGAATCTAAGATTGAATAAAGTTTATTATCGAAAAGATTGCATATGTAATTTATATATTGCATTCTTAGAATCGAAAAGATTGTAATATATGTTCTATATAGATATCACGTATAAAAAGAAAAGGGCATATAATAATAAATTTAATGGCTATGAATCCACCTTTTTAATGGGTTTACAATTAGATTTTTAAAATTTTAATATTACCGTGAAAATTTTAATTTTTAATGTGGAGAATTAAGTATATTATTTTATAAAAATATTTAAAAGTATTTTAGTATTTTTAGGATGGAGATGATTAATAATTTGATGGAAGTGATAGGGATTGGATCACTATTTTTATGTGAGAACAATTATGTAGCTTAATAGTATATTTAATATAATAGGAAGATAATTTGGCTATTACCTTTAGTGATAAAAAAAAATGAAAATGAAAAAGATTTGGGAAACAATTGTAAAAATAATATGTTGGAAATTATGGATAACAAAAAACAAAATCATATTTTAAAATAAGAAAACATATAATATTAAAGTTACAATCACAGTCAAAAATCTTCCAGGCTAAATAGATAAAGGATTAGGATTCCGTGGCACTTTGCAGTAAAGTATAATAGCGTTCTAATGTTTTTGTTTTATAAACTTATTAAAAATATATGATTATAAACATTTCACCAAAATATATAATGTAATAGAAATAAAAATAATAAACTGTATTCCAGAATCTAAGATCGAATAAAGTGTATTATCGAAAAGATTGCATATGTAATTTATATATTGCATTCTTAGAATCGAAAAGATTGTAATATATGTTCTATATAGACATCACGTATAAAAAGAAAAGGTCATATAATAATAAATTTAATGGTTATGAATTCACCTTTTTAATGGGTTTACAATTAGATGTTTCAAATTTTAATATTACCGGGAAATTTTTTAATAAAATCATAATTTAAAGTCAATAAAATTTTAATTTTTAATGTGGAGAAATTAAGTATATTATTTTAAAAGAAATATATTTAAAAATATTTTAGTATTTTTAGGATGGAGATGATTAATAATTTGACGGAAGTGATAGGGATTGGATCACTATTTTTATGCGAGAACAAGAGATTGGATCACTATTTTTATGCGAGAACAATTACGTAGCTTAATAGTATATCTAATATAATAGGAAGATGGTTTGATTATTATCTTGAGTGATAAAAAAATGAAAATGAAAAGGAATTGGGAAACAATTGTAAAAATAGTATACTGGAAATTATGGATCTCAAGAAACAAAATCATATTTCAAAATGAGGAAACATATAATATTAAAGTTACAAGAGTTCTCATATCTCCTTCACCAAGGCAGCACTCTAAATCAAAATAATAAGAGAAGACTTTAAAAAATGGATATCCCAGCACAAAAATTGCATCGACTCTAAAATCAAAATAATAGGAGAAGACTTTAAGGAATGGGTATCCCAGCATAAAAATTGCATCCTATTCTCATATAAAAAGAAAAAATAATATAAAAATAAATTTAATGCCTATAAATTCACCTTTTTAATGTGTTTATAATTAGATTTTTTAAATTTTAATATTAATGTGAAAAAAAGTCAATAAAATTATAATTTCAAGTCAATAAAACTATAATTTCCAAAAGTGAATATATATGTATGTGGAGAAATTAAGTATATTATTTTATAAGAAATATACTTAAAAATAGTCCTGATGATGGATCCCTGTTGGGATTTGAAACATTGACAGAAAAATGGTCTTTACAGTGGGTTCTCCGATTTCTAAGTTACAAGATATTAACCACAGAGGTCTTAAATCCAGATATTTAAAAATATTTTAGCATTTCTAGGATGGGGACGATTAATAGCCTGATGGACGTAATAGGGCCTTAGATCACCATTCTATGCAAGAACAATCATGCAACTTAATAGTATATCTAACATAATAAGAAGATGGTTTGGCTGCTACCTAGAATCTTTTAGTGGTAAAAAGAAAATGATGTTGAGATTTTCTGTTTTAATTAATTTTGGAAAAAATATCATGTATGTGGCAACAATAGGATTAGTTGCTATATTAGCTCCAGTATTTTTTGAGGAGGAGTTAATGCATCCTATATTTGTTGTGAGGGAATTTATGATTCAGTTTTATACTCCAGCTATAAGAAATGTAATCCCGTAGAGGATTGTGAGAGTGTAGAGAAAATAGGGTGAGCTGAGAGTATGTGTGAAGAATTAAAATTGTTGTAATCTCCTGTTGAATAATAAGATTGTCGATGCCTCTGTTCTGGTGGATGTAGCCCAGATTGGTTGGGTGAACCACGTTAAAATCTTTGTGTTATGGTTTTGTGATTTTGTATGTGCTGTGTATGTATGTTTATTTTTATTTCCGTTGCGCATTGTTTGGTCTAACAATTGGTATCAGAGCGGCGCAACGGAAGCGTGGAGGGCCCATAACCTACAGGTCTCTGGTTGTGGAGCTGGTACGTGTGACAGAGCTGCGGAAGGTGGAGCTTTGCCGTTGGCGCGGTTTCGTCAGAAACAGTCGCGCCAATTTTTTGACAGTGAACGGGTTGGCGCGATTTATTTTGGAACAAACGTGCAAATTGACGTGGTTCCGAGTGTAATACTCGCGCCAGTGCGCCAGGATCCCAAGTCCCTTTCGGCGCGCCAAACATTTTTCGCTTTGGTAAAACTACAATTTTTGTTTTTCTTTTCAAATTGTAATTACACAGTACGACAGAGGCATTTTATAGTATAAAGAAAAGTCATTTTTAATTTGGAATTGGAGATTCTGTTTGTTACAACATGGCAAAAACTCAAAGTGCTCATTTTGAGATCGAGAAGTTCAATGGCAAAAATAACTTCGAAATCTGGAAAGTGAAGATGCATGATCTACTTGTGCAACAAGGCGTGGCGAAGGCGCTGTTGGGAAAATCCAAATAGCCTTACACCATGATAGATGATGAATGGAATGAATTGGATGGAAGAGCTCTGAGCAGTATTCGACTGTGTTTGGCGGATGATGTTTTGTTTAACATCGTGTCAGAGAAAACTACTGCTGGTTTGTGGACAAAGCTTGAGAAGCTGTACATGACAAAATCCTTAACCAATAGGATTCTTCTGAAGCGACAATTGTACAGTCTGCGCATGAAGGAAGGTACAGCTATTACTGATCATTTGAATGTCTTTAATACTCTCCTGGTGCAATTAGAAAGTATAGAAGTAAAATTTGAATCAAAAGATAAAGCTATAACTTTATTATGCTCGTTGCCCGAGTCATGGGATCATTTTGTTACTTCTATAAGTCTAAGTATATCAGAAACCCTTGAATTTGATGATGTTGTTGGAGCTTTGTTGTCCGAAGAGACAAGGAAGAGGTCAAATTCTGAAACCTCTACATCATAAGCAATGATGGCTAGAGGTCGTTCTAGAGAAAGACGCTTCGATAAGCACATCGACTCACGTTCAAAATTGAAAGGGAAGAAGAGTAAGGTAAAGTGCTGGTTTTGTGGCAAATCGGGACATTTGAAGAAGGACTGTTGGAAGAGACAACAAGCATCCAAAGAAGACTCTTCAACAAAGAAGAAAGAAGCAAACACGACAAATACAGGTTCGGCATCCAAGACAGGTATGAGTGATGAAGTGTTATCAGTTGATTTGTCTAGTCATGATCAACATTGGCTGTTAGATTTTGGTGCATCAAATCACATGTGTATTCATAGGGAATGGTTTAAAACTTATAAACCAATCAATGATGGAGTAGTTTACATGGGAAATGATGTCAAATGTAACATTATGGGAAATGGAACCACTCAGCTTAAAATGTTTGATAGGACAAATAAAATTTTAACTGATGTAAGACATGTACCTGAACTAAGGAAAAACCTCATTTCATTGGGAGTACTAGACACTAATGGATATAAAACCTTTATTCAAGGTGGAGTAATGAAAGTTTATAAAGGAATTTTACTAGTAATGAAAGCAAAGACGATTGGAAATATTTTTCAGTTAGAAGGAAGAACAGAGTCAGATTATGTTTCTACAGTATCTGAAAACGACAGTAATTCTATTCGTTTATGGCATCAAAGGTTGGGCCATATGAGCGAAAGAGGATTAAAGATTTTATCTGATCGCAAGTTACTTCCTAATATAAAGTCTGTTAAGTTAGATTTCTGCAAACATTGTCTATTTGGGAAACAAAGCAAGCAGAAGTTTAAAACTGGAAAACATACTAGTAAGGGAATCCTTGATTATATCCATTCTGATGTTTGGGGTCCATCTCCTATAACCTCATATGGAGGATCGTCGTATTTTGTATCTTTTATTGATGATTTCTCTAGAAAAGTGTGGGTCTACGTGTTAAAGAAGAAGTCTGATGTGTTTACAGTTTTCAAATAGTTCAGAGCATTAGTTGAAAACATCACTGGAAGAACTATTAAATGTCTAAGAACTGACAATGGTGGTGAGTTTACTTCAAAGGAATTTGATAATTATTGCAAGGAAGCTGGGATCGAAAGACATAAAACCACTGTGTATACTCCTCAGCAAAATGGAGTTGCTGAACGCATGAATAGGACTCTTTTAGAGAGAGCAAGAAGTATGCTGAGTAATGCCAATTTGCAGAAGGAATTGTGGACAGAAGCGGTTGCTACAACTTGCTATTTGATAAATCGATCACCATCAACTGCAATAGGATGCAAAATTCCTCAAGAGGTATGGAAAGGTCATCCTTGTGATTATTCTAAACTGAAAGTTTTTGGTTGTGATGCATATGCTCTAGTTCCAAAACATCAACGTTCTAAATTAGATCCTAAATCAAAAAGATATATCTTTGTTGGATATGGTGATGGGACTAAGGGATACAGGTTGTAGGATCCTACTACTCACAAGATCATCATTAACAGAGATGTTAAATTTAATGAATCCTCACTTGAAAGTTCTGATGTAGATGATAAATTGAAACAGGATAATGTATCTAAGCTTCAACATGTATCTAAGCTTCAACACATTCAGTTTGAAACTAGTTCAAATATTGATGATGATCAAGATGAACATGGTTCAGATGCTAGTCATGAACAAGTTTAAGATGTAGATCATGAACAAGTTTCAGATGTAGATCATGAACAAGTTTCAGATGTAGATCATGAACATGTTTCAGATGCAGATCATGAACAAGTTCCTACAGATAATAATCCACAAATTGTGGAAGTACCATAAACATCTTTAAGGAGGTCCATGAGAATTAAACGTCCTCCTAGAAGGTATGATGATTATGTTACTTCAGTGGCTTTAACCGCTAACGATGATGAACCTTTGTGCTATCAAGAAGCTGTAGAAGGTTCTAAAAGTGAAAAGTGGAAAGAAGCTATGAAGGATGAGATGATGGCATGAGACAAGAATGACACATGGGATCTGGTAGAACTTCCTAAAGACAGAAAAACTGTGGGATGTAAATGGGTGTACAAATTGAAAAGGGGTGTTGATGGTTCAAAGGACAGGTACAAAGCAAGGCTGGTCGCGAAAGGTTTTTCTCAGAAAGCAGGCATTGATTTTCATGAGATATTTTCACCAATTGTAAAAATTGTTTCAATTCGAATTGTATTAGCATTAGTTGCCTTACTTGATTTAGAATTACAGCAACTAGATGTTAAAACTGCATTTTTACATGGAGATTTAGATGAGGAGATTTACATGGAACAACCGGAAGGGTTTGTTCAAGATCGCAACAAGAAATTTGTCTGCAGGCTCAAGAAATCATTGTATGGTCTGAAGCAATCGCCTCGACAATGGTACAAGAAATTTGATTCTTTCATGTTGAGTCAAAATTATATAAGAAGTGAATATGATCATTGTGTTTACTTTAAGAAATTAAGTAATGGCATGTTCATTATCTTAGTGTTATATGTTGACAATATGCTTTTAGCAAGCAAAAGCATAACATAGATCAACAAGTTAAAGGCTCAGATGGCTAGGACATTTGATATGAAAGATCTAGGAGCAGCAAGACAAATTTTGGGCATGGAGATTTTCAGAGACAGGAGTAATGGTAAGCTGTGGCTATCACAACAGAAGTATATTGAGAAAATACTCTTGAGTTTTGGTATGAACAATGTGAAGCCTGTTTCAATCCCTTTAGCTTCCCATTTTAATCTTTCTTCAAGTTTATTTCCTAATACAAATGAAGAAAAGGAATATATGTCTCGAATTCCATATGCCAATGTAGTAGGTTGTTTAATGTATGCGATGGTTTGTACTCGACCAGATATTTCACATGCAGTTGGGGTTGTCAGCAGGTATATGGCAAATCCAGGAAAAGAACACTGGTCAGCCGTGAAATGGGTGCTTCGGTATTTGAGAGGCACAAGTGATTATTGTATCACTTATAATAGAAGTAGTGAATTTGTTTGCGAATATGTTGATTCCGATTTTGCAGGTGATTTGGATAAGAGAAGGTCAACTTCAGGGTATGTCTTTACTCTTGCAGGTGGAGCTATTAGCTGGATGTCAAAGCTACAGAATATTGTTGCTTTATCCACTACTGAAGCAGAATACATAGCTGCTTCGCATGCTTGCAAAGAAGCGGTTTGGTTGAAAGGTTTGATTGGTGAGTTTGGTAGGTTACAGGACAACATCAAGTTATTTTGTGATAGTCAAAGTGCAATTCATTTGGCTAAGAATCCGGCCTATCATAGTAAATCTAAGCATATACCTATCAAGTACCATTTTGTAAGACAGGTTATCACTGAAAGGGGTGTTTCTCTTGAAAAAGTGCATACGAAGGAAAATTGTGCAAACATGTTCACGAAACCAGTTTTGTTAGAGAAGCTACGTTGGTGTCTGGCTTCTCTTGGCTTGCAGAAAAGATAAAAATAATAAATGAACAGGGTATCAGGCTAATTGTTGTCAAGGTGGAGATTGTTGAGATTTTATGTTTTAATTAATTTTGGAAAAAATCTCATGTATGTGACAACAATAGGATTAGTTGCTATATTAGCTCCAGTATTTTTTGAGGAGGAGTTAATGCATCCTATATTTGTTGTGAGGGAATTTATGATTCAGTTTTATACTCCAACTATAAGAAATGTAATCCCGTAGAGGATTGTGAGAGTGTAGAGAAAATAGGGTGAGCTGAGAGTATGTGTGAAGAATTAAAATTGTTGTAATCTCCTGTTGAATAATAAGATTGTCGATGCCTCTGTTCTGGTGGATGTAGCCCAGATTGGTTGGGTGAACCACGTTAAAATCTTTGTGTTATGGTTTTGTGATTTTGTATGTGTTGTGTATGTATGTTTATTTTTATTTCCGCTGCGCATTGTTTGGTCTAACAAATGAGAAGGATTTGGGAAACAACTGTAAAAATGGTATGCTCGAAAATATGGATGGCAAGAAACAAAATCATATTTCAAAATCAGGAAACAAATAGTATTAAAGTTTCAACTAGGATCATAGTTCTCACATGAGAAATCCTCAAGGCTAAAGAGATAAAGAGGATACCAATTTAGACCCTCTCTGATTGGGTCAACTCATTTAACATATGTTCTTCACTGGTGCAGATCATAACTCCTAAAGAGCACTCTAAAATCACAATAATAGGAGAAGACTTTAAGAAATGGGTATCCTGTTATAAAAATTGCATCCTATTTTTTGATGGGTAGCAAAAGGAAATCTAGGGCTGGAAGGAATGAGAAGGGTGATCTTTTATCCCAAGAATCAATTGGAATAAGAATATGCTTGGGGATCATAATAGACAACCAATAATGTTTCTAAAGCCTACACTCTCTTTCAAGGGATTAAGCAAGCTATGGAAATGAATTCTCAAGAAATCACTATGATAGGAGATTCCATCCTTATCATATCAAGGAGAACAAAAAATACTCTCCCCTAGGATATATGACTTGCTCAGGTAAACACAAGAATTGTCAAGATCTTGAATCATACCCCAAGATCCCACATCTAACATTTGTTGAGAGTAAATACCTCTAAAGAACAACCCAATCATGGGACTTTTCTCTCCAAGGGAAGGCTTGAGTGGGATGGTCGACTAGTATATGAGTCCACATAAAAAGGAGGCTCTAGGACCCTCTCTCTGCATGTTCCATGGACTTTGAAGGCACATATAGGTGCCTTGATTTATAGATGATGCCTAGACGTTTCACTATCAATGTCAAAGGGTGTGTTTCAATCAATCTAAGGAAGGTTTTGTATTTCACCATTCCTCTTTCACTCAGAAGGGAAAATCGATGCATTGAATTAGTATTAAACACAGAGTTTCCAACTTTTTAGCTTCATAAGGAGGGAGAGTTCCTTTATTATGTGAAGTAAAGTGTTAATTTAATAATTATGCATGAGGAAGATAGTACATAAGTGGTATGATATGGTAAAGTGGTGGTGGTTGGTGAAGAATGACTTTGTTCAAGAGGAGAAGTTATTAATGGACCTGTCATTGGTTTTGTGGGCTTAAGTATCTTGGTTACTCATCTTTTGGACCTATGATTCAAAGCTAAACCTAGATCCTCCCTATTTTTCATTCAGTTGCGTCTTTGCATTAGGCTATATTATTGGGCCCCTCTATGGAAATCTATTGTTATTCATGCTTTTGGTTTTGCTTTGTTTGTTGGTCTAAGATACTACTATGTTCCTATACTGGCGGTTACTATCAATGCCTCTAATGGCACTCACCCTCGTGATCTTGTTAAGACTGAGGCTAGGCGATTTTGCAATTACATGTAGTGCACCTTTTAGGACAAAAAGTGTGCATAGGAAATTGATGATATTGTCAAGAGAACCCTAGACATAAGTAAAGCTACAACTATCATCTGGATTTTCATGCATCTCTCCCTTATTCATCGCTTGGCCAAAATTTTGAAATCATATTTTATACAAGTCATATATGTTTCATTCTGTACTCTCCGTCAAACGTACTCACTATTCATTCCTCACCTTCAAATTTTTTTTACCAAGAGACTGATTTGGAGAACCCCATGAGTGGGAAAGGAAGTTGCAACGACCTTAGGAATTCTTTGAGATGTTTATTCCATGACAATGTCATTGATTACATGAATTGAATCTATGGAGTTGTTCATTAAACATATCACAGTGTCATTGTTCTCTCATAGTGTCATTATCCAATGGATTTATTCTTGGAAATATTGTGTCATATTTTATGGATGGTTGGTTTCCTAATGGTGTAGTCATTGGCATCAAGTCTAGACACTGTGAAAAACTAGGCGAAACTCTCCCCATAATTTTGTAACATTCAAGATCGAAATAAATAAATATTGTATTTATGTTTTCGAATACGAATTGATGCTTCCATAAGTTCAAGTTATGATTTAAAATATTTTCAGTTTTTGGTTTCTTACTACTTTAAGTTATCAAAATTATTTTTATTTAAATTAAGATATATATATATATATATATATAGAGAGATATAATTATAATTATAATTATAATTATAATTATAATTAAACTCTCACTAGAATTTTATAACAAAATTTTACCATTCAAAATACCAAATATTGTGTTTGGGTTTTCAAATGTGAATTGGCTTCCATGGGTGCAAGTGATGATTTAGAATAATTTTAGTGTTTGGGTTTTTTATTATTTGATGTTAATAAGATTATTTTCATTTTTTCTCAAATAAAGTGAAATTAAATTAAATTTATATTATTATATAATAAAAATATATTTTAAATATATATAAACTCTAATTAAATTAAGTAAATCAATATAAAAAAATATCAATTCAAAGAATACAAATTTTAAATCCCAAAAAAAAAATCTTACAATTAATTAATTAATATAATAAATTATTATTAAAAAAATAGTAAAAGTAAAATAATATTAAAAGCAAAATAATATATATCAAAAGAATATCAAAACTATATATATCAAAAGAATACAAGTTTATATATATATATCAATTTAACATTAGAATTAATTTATTATTAATGAAATTTTAATAAAAATAAAAGAAAAGAAAAAGGAAAAAAATATTATAGTTGATTTCTAGTATATTTTAAAGAGAAATTTTTTAATTAATTAGAAAATAAATTTAATGGAAAAAAATAAATACTATTTTCATATAATTTATTTAATAAAATTAAAATATATATTATATATAAATTTTTAATTAATAAATATTATGATAAATTTTAAAATATTAATTTTATATAGATATTTTTATTTTATAAAATTATAATAAGAACTAATATAAAATTAATGGTAGGATTTAATTTACACATAACATTTTTAGTAACTACAAATTAAATAAGTGTTTTTGCGAGAGCATTTCATATATAGAGAAATATTTTTTCCATATAATTTTTCTATCTCACTTTAACTCAATTTAAAAATATATATATATGTTCTAATTTTGAAAAGTTTGCATTTGTATAAAATGTATAAATAATATTAAAGTAGTATAAAATATTCATAGTAATTTAAAATTATTTTTTGTAACATCTTTTTATATAAACACATAGGAAATGATAAAAAAGTTATAATTATAATGTTTATTTTACTTGTAATTATGTTGATGGACAATTTTCCCTATAAAAATTGATCTATTAATAGAATATATATAATCTTAAAAACAATTTTAAAAAATACCAAAAAAAAACTTAAATTTTAAAACTAAAATACAACTTCTTTAGTTAAAAAAACCTACAATAAAAAAACAAACAAAACAAAAAAACAAAAAAACTTAAATTTAAAAACTAAAATACAACTTTTTCAACTTTAAAAACACTGTCGATATCGTCTTACACCTTTTGAACAATTATTAGTTTAATAATTATCAAATACTATTCTTTTTTATTTAATCCAGAAGACATTGTTTAATTTAGACATTTTAAAATTATTAAAGAATCATATTTCTGCTACAAATAAATTGTTTTAATACAATGACTATCTCTAGATTAATTGAATTTAATAATTTGTTTACTCTGTAGTTAGGTATTCTTTTAAGGAGATTTGTAGTTTTTTATTCTAATGAGATTTGGAAGGTGACATAAATATTTTATTACAAATTAAATTTAAAAATGTTTTAATTCTATATCAAAAAACACGCCAGCCATTTTATATTTGTAATATAATTAATATATAATATTTAAGAAATATTAATTATAAAATATTTTAATGTTAGTTAAATATAATATTTTAATATTTATAATATTAATTATAAATAATATCATTTTAAATCTATTTTTTATATAATGATAATAAGGGGATGTGATTTTACTAAGACGGTAAAAAATTATTTAGAATTCTAGAAAAGTAAAATTATTAAGAAAAAAATTTATTTATTTTTATTTTTAAAAAGCATTAAAAAAATTGCATGATAATCGTAGTTTTATTGATTTAAAAGAACGTAAATAGTGCAACAAATGTTTTAAAAACTAAATTGAATGTGAATCTTCAACCCTTTTAATATCTCAAAAGTGATAAATACTTTCATCCTTTGTTATTTTGGGAATTGATCAACGCCTATGATGTTATATAAAGTAATCCATTTTAAATAAAATTAGCCCAACTATTTAAATTAAATGACATGTAAACATTAATAAGCATCTAACTTTACCTAATACATTTCATATTACTAATATTAAAAAAATCATAAAAAATAACTAAGTTATAACTTTTTTTATTATTATTATTATAAATAACATGGATCCATCGTAACTTTGGATCTACTAAAAACATAAAAAGATCAAATCTAAATGCAAACTTATTTTTTTAGTATAAATATATTTGATTTAAATATATTTGCTTTTATATGTTAAGTTCTATGTTGATTTAAATATATCTTTGAAAGGCCAAAAGCAATTTTAAATTTTATGTGGATTTGAATATATTTTTTAAAGCAAAATTTTTGGTGAGCACCATATAGCTTTATAAACCCAAAATACTTATATGGAATGTCAAATTTCAGGACCGATTGAAATGGTTTTAACGATTCATTCATGGAACTGAAAGCGATTCGTGCCACGTAAATCCCTGTCTTATCTTCTAAAGTTGTCGCTCTGTTATTACACGTTTTGTTTGACCACAAAACGTTGAACGCAATTCAGAGTTTTGAGCATGCACGCGATTCAAACTTTTGAGCGTGCGCCAGTTGACCCGTCGAACCGTCGTTCTTCATCTTCTCACTGCCACGTCAATCCCTCTCTTATCGTCCTGTACGCAATTAGTTTCGCATACCATCTGCCCACCTAAATGCATGAACTCAATTCACTTTGAAGCTTTGGTCTTCCACTATAATTGAATATTTCAATAATTGGTATCAAAGTGGGTTCCTTCATAATGAGTGAACTGGAAGCTATATTTCAATAAGACTCATGGACAAGTAAGCAGAATACACTAAATATGGACTGCCATTATTGATGGAAAAAATTATTCCTTTTGGAGCATCAAGATGAGATTGTTATTACAAGCACAAGGAGTTGATGTTTGGAAAGTTGTTCTAAATGAATATAATGTACCATGCTCTGCTCCAACAGATCTAACTGAAAGAAGACTTTATGAAATTAATTCAAAGGTTATGTATTTCATTCTAGGTGGACTAAAATGATAAAAAAATTTAAGGTTATGCATCTTTAGAGGGGCCAAGCTTCAAACTTATAGAAGGCAATTTGAACATGTGTAGATGACGAAAGATTAAGACATTGCAACTTACTTTCTTCGAGTTGATGAGATCATGAATATTATGAGAGGACTAAGAAGGAAAATTGTAGATATAGTCATCGTTCAAAATATACTAAGATCTCTCCTAATGAGCTTTGATTCTAAAATCTCATATTTAAAAGAAAGACAAGATATAGCTACATTGAATATGGATGAACTACATGGAATTCTTATAGCATATGAAATGAGGACAAAATAGGAAAATCCATCTAAAAGAGAAGTAGCTTTCAAGGTATCCAAGAAGACAAGGAACAACAAGCAAAAGTAAAAAACAAGCTTTATGTATAGTGATGATTCATATGATGAAGAAGCCAATTTTGTGAGAAAGTTGAAAAAAGGAACTGGAAAATATAAAGTTAAGATTCCTTTAAAATGTTTTGAATGTGGTAGAATTGGTTACTATGCTTCTAAATCTCCTTTTGTAAAAGGGTCAGATAGTGATGAAGAAGAAAGTTATAAGAAAGAAAATAAATAAAAGAAAAAGGGAAATATATTCAAGGAAATATTATATTCAAGAGAATGGAATAACTCATCTAATGAACATTATGATAATGACCATGATTCTGACGGAGTGTTTTTCATTGCATTAGATACTCATAATGAAACTCCTAAAAGCTATGAAGGAAATCATTAAGAAGGAGAAGGAGAAGTGGATCTTGAGGTAGAATTGATTATTGCCTTAAGTTATCTTAGAAGAACAAGGAAAAAAAAAATCTCATGCTCGAGCAAGAGGTAAAGAAACTAAAAGAATGTTTACAAAGTCCCAATATGAACTTTAAAGAGACCAAGCAAACTATCATAAATCTGAAAGTACAATTGGAAGAAGCCAGAGTGATTGAAAAAACACTCAAGAGATAGTTGGAAGAGAAAGAGAGAATAATTGCGAATATAGACGCTAAGATAGTCTCCTTGAGGAAGGAACTGTGGAAGAAGGATATCCAACAAAACTTTGACAATAGCACCAGAATACTAGATGAAATCGTCAACAACTAGAAACCATTCAATGATAGGTTTGGACTAGGAGATAAACAAAATAATATTGATAACAGTGCAAGCTCTATGATGACAAGAAATGAACCAAAGCAAGGAAGCTATGTTGATGCACTCAAGGGTCCTATCAAGAAGAAAGATTACAAGACGCTAAAGAATATTTTACAAAAACTAGCAATGAAGAAGATTCAAGAAGAATATCATGGCTTAAGAAGGATGACACCATCAAAAAGACCACCTACACTCAAGTACCAACTTTTTTTTTCTTGGAATGCATTACTATTGCAATATTTTTTGGCATAAAGATATCCATTGTAGAAATGTGCAAGGGGTATAAATATAAGAAATAGATATGAAAATCATAAGAACTACTATGAAGGAAGTTATGGTAAAAAAAGAGTCATGGGGTTTTAACATAAATCATAACAGTGTTGGTGCTCTTAGTTATGAAAATGAATGTTACAAATGCAATAATTTTGGAAACATAACCAAAAAATGTAAAAGAAATTTGACAATTCCTTTAAGGAAAATGAGGAAGGTTATTGTCCATCATATGAGGGAAAAACCAAGAATTTGGAAAAGGAAGCAGGAATATTTGAAGTTTGAGGACTGTGGATTTGATCTATAAGCCCAAAGCAAAAGAATTCAATGGTATATTAATAGTGGATGCTCAAATAATATGACTGGAGACAAAACTAAATTTGAAACATTGATGTACAGTGTGCATGGTTTCCTATGAGTCCCAAAAACACCTTCCTTGTAGTTGGTTGCTTCCTACGAGTATACAAACAAATGAGTGGTGTTAGTAATCAAACATGGACTAACAAAGCATTGAATGCAATGGAAACAATGAATAAACAAGGCTAGACTAAATAACATAAAACAAGCTTGTGAAGCAAAACAAATTTATAGAGCAGTAGGAAAAGGATCATCGTTATTGGTTGTTAGTGGTGGAAGAGATACAAATAAATTATCAAAGACACTTGAAGAGATTTGTTTGAGAAACGATACTCAATAGCTCTCAACAAGGATGTCCCATTCTCAATCTCTTTTGTAAGTTCTTGCTCTCTCAAAGAAGCATAGAAAACTCTCTACAATGGTGGAATTCTCCTCAAAATGGTATGCTAAATTGCTTTGGAGCAATTTAGGTAATATAAAAATTCACAATTTTTTTTGGCTCTCAATGCACTTGCATTTATAGGAATTTTGAGCACTCCTTCCCTCCTTTAGCTCATCAAAGAGGTTGTTGATTCATAAATGGGATGAGATCTAACATCCTCTTTCCATTCAAGCTTCTTGGGGCTCAAGGCTTGAATGGTTGCTACTTTCATATTGTTTGTGGATTAGGTTTTGTTGGATAATTCACTGAAGATCCTCCAACTTATGATTTCTAACAAAAGAAAACACCTTACAGCTTTGTGTTTTATTTTGTGCAGGTTCATCTTCTCAACATTGTTATTTTCTCGTAGTGAGTAATGTATATTTTCCTATTCATTATTTTACCACAAGCTCCCTAGTTGTATTTGCTGCAAAAATTGTATAAGCTATGTTCAATGTTTGTTTCCAGGATTCCAAAGATTTGAACCACTTAAAATGTTTGAATATGTAGAACAATTTTTTGTTCCTAGACAAAATGGATTTCATAGGTAGTGTGGTACGTCTATTTAGTGTGTTAAGAAGCTCCAATTGTATGAAACCATGCTTTTGTCTAATCTGATGCACAAAATTTGGGGCTTAACACAGGAGAAAACACTATGAGCACCCTTGGACGAGTTGTGCTTATTGTGTGGTTGTTTGTGGTTTTGATCATCAATTCAAGCTATACGGCAAGCCTGACTTCAATCCTCATTGTACAAAAATTATCACCAAAATTAAAGGAATAGATAGTTTGATAACAAGTGACACTCCTATAGGATATCAGACAAGATCCTTTGTAAGAAGCTATTTAACAGAGGAGCTAGGTATAGCCCCATCAAGACTCATCCCCCTAGCTTCTAAAACAAAAGTATGTTGAAGCATTGTCTCTGGGAACAAATAATAGATGGGTGGATGCAATTGTAGATGAGCCTCCTTATGCCCAGTACTTTCTATCAACTCAATTTGGATTTGCAATTGATGGTCAGCAATTTACTAGAAGTGGATGGGGTTTTGTAAGAAAACTCTCCTTTACTAGATGCACCTATTTTTGGCTGAGATTTCTCATAAACTATTAATTATTTTCCTTTTGATATGGGATTTCCTTTTTTATTTACAAATTTTAGGACTATTGTTTTGAAAATTTTCAATTTTTTCTGTTAGCAAACATTCGCAAAGGGTTCGTAGCTAGAAATTAACATGTCAACAACAATTTTGACCCTGTCAGAGATTAGTGAGCTTTAGAGAATTCATGATAAATGCTTAATTCAAAGTGGATATACCTCAAACAACGATTAACTTGAATCTAATCAACTAGGTCTGAAAATCTTATGGGGTCATTTCCTGATTAGTGGAGATGCATCCTTCATTTCCATCTTTGTATTTATGTCGTAGGATTTTTTAATTCATTAGTCAACCTCGGAAATCTCATAATGAAGATGGTGATGTCTCCGGATCTCATTCCCTTGCTTCTAGGAGTGCAAAAGTTCTACGATCATTTGCTAGTTATATTGACGAGAAAGAAATTGATGCAAGAGAAAAGAAGAGGCTTAAGAGGAAATGGATGGAGAACCAAGCTAGTGTAGGAGATTGGCGCCAATCTAGTACAAGGTAATTAAAGGGTAAATAAAAGCTCCCTTCGCTTTACATACTCGAAGAACCCTGTACTGGACAAAGGGATTGACGACAAGGAAAAAATGGTTTCTACGTGTTGAATTTTAATGGGAGGGAACGATGAAAATTGAGCGAGGAGATTGGCTAGGCTGAACAATGTTTGCCCAACCAACTCCATAGAGAAAACGTCCTTTGGCATAAATATAGAAAAATAAATCACATAACAAGAAAATTAAAGTCCAATTAAATAGTCTTAAATCAATTAGAAGTTCAAAATATCAAATTTAATAAAATATGAAATTAAATTAAATTTTACAAATAAATCAAAATTATATGAACGAAATATATGTTTGTTAATTTTCTTGTTTTGGTCTGGGATTTATCTCCCTCTAAGGAGCAACGAGGTAGTTTATGGGCAAGGTCTGTGACAGAACATCCTCAGGTTGAACGAATCTGTATAAGATAAATTATTTGAACTGTCACACCTATATTCATATGTACATAAAAAAAAAAAATTATATATGCCCAACTTATCACGTTAGCTATGCACTCTATGCTTATTCATGCATTAAGTCTGCACCATACTTTTATTGACCTTATGCATACATCATACAACATATATATAAAGTCATTGGTCAGGAGTTTATTTCTGAACCTTGGTTATACGTATAACATCACGCAGCATTGTAATGTGTTATCAATGGGGTGCTTGGTGTAAACCCGACCCCATACCCACCTTACTATAGACTTGTTAACGTTAACATGTATTAATGAGGCACGGACTGTGATGGTCCTACCGCAGTTTCCACAGGAGCCAGCTCACCCTCGTCTTTACTACAGCCGTCCTTACTGGGGCAGGTGGCATGGCCTGGCTCCTTTGGCCATGTGACACCTTGGAAACGCTGTTCTCGGTCTTACCACTTCTGGTTCCCGCCTTGATCCTATGGTTGGGATCTCCTCCAGAGATCGGAGGGTTATTATGCGTTCAAGGGTTTATGTTGATATTTAAGCACTTCCCTACAGTTTCGGGTTCATTCGCGGGTTTAGTTCTCTCGGCTCTGGTTCTGCATCCCATCTCGGATTTCCTATCACCGACAGCACTTCTTTGTTCTGTAAACGCCCAGAAGTCGAGCAAGCTCATCGACCAGCCATCTCAGGTACGGGTCTCTGTTTAATAATTTCACTGTGCTCAATATCTGTTCTGGTTAAATTGAAATGCGTTTCTTACTGATTGATTTTTTTGTTACTATGAGGTGCAGCCGGTTCCTGGAACCCCTCGGCTAGAGCAAGGCTGGCTATCTATGGCGGTTCAAACTCCTCGTCCACAGGTAAGTTGAAACGCACAATACTTTGCCTGCATATCGAATTCGAGGTCACGGATCTTAAGATATGGTTTATGGTTGATGCAGACCGTCGCTCCAACACGGGTCTCCTTATCTCATTCGCTGAGGTATTCTCTGTAAAGAGCCCTCAGGGTTTGCATCCTTATACCGTCTGGTCTTAGCAGTAAATCATGGTTAAGTTATGTTCAGAGGCGCCTGGGTTCTTTACAAATGTTCTTAGTTTGTTAACATACAGTATTGTTTTTGTTTAAGGCACTCCCGAAACGGGTTGATGCCTCTGCTCTTAAATGTTGGTTGCGGATCGGCATCAATGCTCAGATCCAGCAACAATCCCTCTGAGGCTTGTACTCAACAATATGTATAGACAGTTACTCTTCAGGGTTTACCATTTGATGCTGTATGTGTAATTTCGATTTCTGTTTTGATGGACCGATTAAGTTTCAGGCGTTTTTATGCATAGTCGTAATATTGCAGATCTGCTTGAGCCTCAGAGCATTTCACTTGTATTTATATGACGTTGTTTTCGATTCATCCTTAATCCAGGCTCAGAATATGGGTTTACCTTATCTTTGCGATTGTTGCTTGTTTTACATGACTGCAATAGCACAAATATCCTAGATTACCATGATAGCTTCAGATTCGCTCTATCATTACTATGTGTCCTTCATATTTGAAAGTTGTTCACGGCATGCACTTAGAGACTGTCTGCTAAATTATTCTTTCCTTTTTATTATGGAAATGTCGCTATAGCTGAGGTTTCTCTTACGGTTATATGCACAGTCTTTCTCGTTTTCATAGTATACGACCCGTTTCGGGTTTGCATGCACAGGATTGTATATCTAAATGTATCCTTTTGGTAGTTTCATGCACAGGTTTATTTAAATGAACATAACCTTGTCGTCGTTACATACACAGAGTTATATAAATAAATGTAACCCTTCCACGGTCACATGCACAAGATTATATAGATGAATGTAACCCCTTTCACAGTTACATACATAGGAACTATATAAATGAATGTAAATGTACGTTCTTTTCCTTTGTCGTTCTAGTGAACTAGTTCTCGGTCACAATGTCCTCTGATGTTACACACAAGGGTTATGGAATATTTAATGATTCTTGCTCTCTGTTGTATGGCTTATCAATAAACTCTGCTTATCCAGAGCAACTTATATATTCGTTTCTATGTCATCTATTTACCCCTGTTAACAGCAGGGTTTGTGATTCCCTCGTCGACGGTAGCAACCGACCACAGTTGGTGCTTTTGTATTCGGATTTCAGAAGTCATTCCATATTTCCGTCGACAGGTTACATCAAGGGTTGTTTTCTATCAAGTATTCATTATCTCTTGTTTACTGTTAACCCTTCGTTTATTACCAGTATTTGTTTCCGTTACTAAGGGTGTTTCAGGTCTGCTACCTCGTAGCCAGATCTTGGTTAACCCCTCTTATGCCAATACTCTTTCTTGACTAATAACTATGTGTATTCTGTTTACTGCAATGCAATTTCAGACTCTGTCTATAAACTGACAGTCCGTCCTATAGCTTGAGAGCTACTTCGGTATAAATTTACATTAACATTACAATATCAGGGAAAATTGAAAGGCATATTTTCCTGTTTTGCCTACTGTAATTTCATCACATAATATTTCCAAACAGAGACTTTACAGTTTGAGACCGTACCTGGTTCGCCAGAGTCAGGAATGGTTCTCAAACAAAACAAGTCACCTGAGCTTTATTTCTGCTCGTCCACCCAGCCATGAGATCCACCCCTCAGATGGAAGTCTCCCCCCGAGCCATCCTGCAGGCCTCCAGCCCTCAACAGGATTTGTGCACTCTCTGTGCCTGGTTATCTGGTCCTAACCAGACTTAACCACCTTTTTCTTTTCTTTTTCCTCTCTTTCCTGTTCTTGGAAAAGAAGTTCTTCTGTCTGTCCTCACAGCACAGAACCTCCCCCTCAGTCAGGACTTTTCCTGTTTTGGAGGGTAGTTTTTCCATTAGTTATCACAACTAATCTCTTTCTTTCAGATTCACCTCTTAGAGGCTGCCAGCATTTCAAGAAATATTTAAATTACTTTAATTAAAAGAAATAGTTTGTCACAGTTTTGTTTAAAACATAACAACAACTGTATTACTGTCTTTTACCACAGTAAACTTTCACATTTACATATCTTGGGGTCATTACATCTCCCCCTCCTGTGATTGGACATCGTCCCGATGTCTGTCACCCTTAAACGAATTCGGGTAAGCTTCTCTAAGGAGTTCTTCATCCTCCCAAGTGGCCTCTTCAGGCCCATAATGTTGCCACTGCACCTTAGCTTGGAAAATAACCCATTTCCGCAGCTGCACTTCTCTCTGGTCGAGAATGGTCAGTGGTTCGACCAGAACCTCGCCTTCCGGCTCGACCTGCAATCAGCAATAGATTAAGTTATTTTCTTGTTCAGGAACAAAGCTTATCTAGAGTGACCAGATAAATTCTTACCCGAACATTCTGCCATTGAATTACATGTTTAGGATCGTATACATATTGTTTCAATACGGAAACGTGAAAGACATTATGGATCCTAATATGGCCTGGTAGAGCGAGTTGATAAGCTACCGGCCCCACCCTTGCCAAGATTTGAAAAGGTCCAAAATAGCGAGGTGCAAGTTTGGCACACCCGCTCCACTGCAAGGTACTTCTTCTGGGCTGAATTCTAACAAACACATGATCCCCAACTTGGAATTCTTTGAACCTTCTTTTTCGATCAGCAAACTTTTCTGTCTGTCCTGAGCGGCTTTTAAGTTAGCACGCACCCTTTTTACGGTGTCTTCCATTTCCTTGAGCATCTCAGGACCAATTCGTAATCTATCCTCAGGTCCACCCCAACTTGAGGGCGTGCGGCACTTCCGCCCGTACAGAACTTCGAAAGGACTCATTTGTGTTGAGGAATGATATCCGTTGTTATAAGCGAATTCGACTAGGTGGAGGTATTCCTCCCACTGAGTTGGTTTCATCATAACACATGCTCTCAGCATGTCCTCCACTACCTGATTCACCCTTTCCGTTTGACCATCGGTCTGGGGATGATAAGCTGTGCTAAAGTTCAGCTGTGTTCCCAGTTCAGCAAACAATGTTCTCCAGAAGGCTGATGTGAACTTGACATCACGATCAGAGATAATCACTTTCGGAAGTCCATGAAATTTGAACACGTTTTGCATGAAAATATGAGCAATTTGCACAGCCTTATACGTTGATTGTACAGGTATGAAGTGTGCTGCCTTACTTAACTTGTCCACTACCACCATAATTGAATCATTATTTTTCTTTGTTCGAGGCAGTCCGGTTATAAAGTCCATGGAAATAGTCTCCCATTTCCATTCCGGAATGGGCAGAGGTTGTAACAGCCCTGCTGGATGCATATGCTCCGCCTTAATCTGCTGACATTCTAGACATCGCGCTAGATACTCCGCTACTTCCTTCTTCATTTTTGGCCAGTAATATTCCTTTCGAAGAGCGGTAACCATTTTCTGGTACCCCGGATGCCCGGCATAATGGCTGGTATGAAATTCGTCCAGAATCAGTCTTCTAAGACTATTTTCATTGGGTATATACAGTCTTTTATTTAAATGCAGCATTCCGGCATCATCTAGCTCATACCCTTGTTGTATTTCCTTACCAAAACATTGTTGTACTTGCTGTTTAATTTGCTGATAAACAGCATCTTGATCAGCTGCTGTTTTTATCCTCTCAAGTAGAGTACTCTGCCATTTACTAACCGAAATCTTGCACACGCATTGTACTTTCCGACTCAGTGCATCAACTACTCGGTTCTCCTTTCCCTTTAAATGTTTAATCTCAAAATCAAACCCGCTTAAAAAGTCAGCCCAACGAGCTTGTCTCGCATTCAAAGTGGGTTGGCTGAAATAATTTGTTAAGCTGTGGTGGTCTGTTAACAGCAAAAATTTCCTCCCTAAGAGGTAGTGTCGCCACATTTTCAGCGCATGAATAACGGCTGCCAGCTCCAAATCGTAAGCAGAATATTTCTGCTCATGTTCCTTCAATTTCCTTGATTCATATGCAATTACTCTTCCCTCTTGCATCAGCACTCCTCCCACACCTTCTTTACTTGCATCAGTACAGACCACGTAATCCTTATTAGGATCAGCTATACTTAATATGGGCGCAGTGGTGAGTAGGTGCTTGAGCTGTTCAAAGCTCCGCTGACACTCTGAGGTCCACTTAAACACCTTTCCCTTCTTTTGTAAAGAGGTGATAGGGTATGCTACTCTAGAAAAGCCTTCCACAAACCTTCTGTAATAACCTGCTAGCCCCATAAAAGATCTGATATCTGCCACGTCCTTTGGTATGGGCCACTCCATTATAGTCCTGATTTTCTCAGGGTCAACTGCAATGCCCTTCTTTGTGATTACGTGGCCTAAGTACTGTATTTCCTCTTTAAAGAAATCACACTTACTAAACTTTGCATATAATTGATGTTCTCGCAAAGTTTGCAACACCAATCTAAGGTGCTCCTCATGCTCCTTTCTTGATCGGGAGTAGATCAGAATGTCATCTATGAATATCAACACAAACTTGTCTAAGAACCTGTGAAACACACTGTTCATCAAACACATGAAGGTAGCAGGTGCATTGGTCAACCCAAAAGGTAGCACCATGAATTCATAATGCCCATACCGCGTTCTGAAAGCGGTCTTAGCGATATCCTCTTCTTTAATTCTGATCTGATGGTAACCAGATCGCAGATCGATTTTAGAGAATACCGTTGCTCCCTTCACCTGATCAAAAAGTTCGTCGATTCTAGGCAAAGGATATTTATTTTTGATCGTGAGCTTATTCAGCTGACGATAATCAATGCACATCCGAAAGGTGCCATCTTTCTTTTTGACAAACAGCACTGGGGCTCCCCAGGGTGATACACTGGGACGAATGTAATTTTTATCTAACAGCTCCTGCAGTTGCATTTTTAATTCTGTTAGTTCTGGTACACTCATACGGTAGGGTGCCCGTGATACAGGTGCTGCCCCCGGAATCAGTTCAATGGTGAAATCCACATCTCTTTTAGGTGGTAATCCCGGTACCTCCTCGGGAAAAACATCTGCAAATTCCTGCACCACCAGAATGTTACCCAACATGGCAGTTTTATCCTTCTGGTTAGTGTAACCCACCTGAATAGCATAGATTTGACATTTCTTTCTGATGCATTTAGCTAACTGAGTTGCTGTAATGGATCGAATCTGTACAGGATGTTTGATTCCTTGCAACTCCTGCTGCTCCCCACAGTCATCTTTATAGTAAATAGTTTTTGTCTTGCAATTCACTAAGGACCAGTGTTTCTCCAGCCAATCCATCCCAATCAAGATATCATAGGAACCCAACGGTAGTACATTCAAATCTGCCACTATTGGCTGTCCCGCTATGGTTAAGGAGCAATTATTTACTTTGGCCAAGACTCGTCTCTTGGCTCCTGTAGCTAGTTGGACCAGCCACGGATTCCTGAACTTTTCAGCTTGCAGTTTACACTGTTCCACTAATTTTGGGCTAACATAACTTAAAGTAGCCCCTGGGTCAATAAGAACAGCTATAGAAAGGTTTGAAATTTTACCTTCAAATTCAACCATAGATGGCTGGTACTCCGCTTGGCGGTCCTCCAACGCTGCATTGATTCTGGGTACACTACGTGCCACGTCCCCAACAGTCGATGCTTCATGAATCTGGGATATCTGATCTGTCCCCTTTCGCTGTGGGCAGTTTTTAACATAGTGAGGCCCTCCATAGCCCCAGCACTGAACTGGAGGTCTGGTCATTCCCTCACCTTCTGGTCTAGCAGGCTGCTCACTCACTCTGTTTTCACTTCCTGGTCTAGTTCGGGGCGCACTTCTTGTTACAGATATGCTGTTTAATCCTTTACCAGCTCCCTTATTTCCATTGCTGCGACCTCCCTTGCCGCTGCCAACCATCCGACTGCTCCTTTTCTCATTCCATCTTTTGTTCGAAGTATCCCCCTTCTGTTTACTCTGCTGATAGCAGATCCTTGCTTTACGAATAGCCTCATCCATGGTCCTAGGATTGTCAAACTCAATCCTCTCTCTTATATACGCAGGTAAACTGCTCACAAACCTTTGGACCTTAGCTTTCTCCTCCTTGATGTAAGGTACATAACGTAGCAGGGAGGTAAAACGATTAACGAACTCGTCCATGGTCTGCTGTCCTAGTCTTAAGTCATGAAATTCCCTTGCCTTCTCATCATAGAAGCGCTCAGTCAGGTACCTTTCTTTGAAGTATTTCTGGAACTTCTCCCATGTAATGGTCTGTTCGCTGACTCCCTTGACAATCTTGATTTCCTCCCACCACAAGGTTGCCTTACCTTGTAACTGGAAGATTGCTAGTCTCGCTTTCAAGTTATGGTCATATTCATACAACTGAAAATATTTATTCATATTTATTAACCAGGCTTCAGCAGCTTCCTCCTGCTCGCCATCGAAATGAGGAGGTTTAATCTTCCGGAATTCTCCCTGCAGTTCCATCTTCTAACGTTTCGAAGTTTGCTGCTCTGGTACATTGTCTGAATGATCCTCTTTGCCTTCGGAAATTTCAGGTTCAGTCTGATAATTTTGTTCTTCTGTCATCCTCTGCTGTTCCGTGCTGGGGTTAGATAGAGGTGGATTCTGCCTGTCCGACAAGCTCTTCAGAATCCTTTCTTGCTCAACTGTTAAACGCGCGTTGTCCTCTCGCAATCGTGCCATCTCATTCTTCAATTCTTGAACAGTTTCCAGTATTGCCAAATTGGTACTTCGTGTTGCCTCACCCAACTGTACCCACAACTCCGGGTTCTCCTGAGGGTTACTGCCGGTTCCTTGCATTTTGTCACCTTTCTGGTTTGTAACTGTTAACTGTTGTAAATCTGTATTTTATCCCTTCATAAACAGAACAGCAGTTAGATGAATTATTAACTCACTTACATGTGCATGATGTAGGCTTTCACAGTGAAACATGTTTGCCTGAGGCCACAGTGTTGAAACTGGGCTCTGATACCAATTGTCACACCTATATTCATATGTACATAAAAAAAAAAATTATATATGCCCAACTTATCACGTTAGCTATGCACTCTATGCTTATTCATGCATTAAGTCTGCACCATACTTTTATTGACCTTACGCATACATCATACAACATATATATAAAGTCATTGGTCAGGAGTTTATTTCTGAACCTTGGTTATACGTATAACATCACGCAGCATTGTAATGTGTTATCAATGGGGTGCTTGGTGTAAACCCGACCCCATACCCACCTTACTATAGACTTGTTAACGTTAACATGTATTAATGAGGCACGACCTGTGATGGTCCTGCCGCAGTTTCCACAGGAGCCAGCTCACCCTCGTCTTTACTACAGCCGTCCTTACTGGGGCAGGTGGCATGGCCTGGCTCCTTTGGGCATGTGATACCTTGGAAACACTGTTCTCAGTCTTACCACTTCTCATTCCCGCCTTGATCCTACGGTTGGGATCTCCTCCAGAGATCGGAGGGTTATTATGCGTTCAAGGGTTTATGTTGATATTTAAGCACTTCCCTACAGTTTCGGGTTCATTCGCGGGTTTAGTTCTCTCGGCTCCGGTTCTGCATCCCATCTCGGATTTCCTATCACCGACAACACTTCTTCGTTCTGTAAACGCCCAGAAGCCGAGAAAGCTCATCGACCAGCCATCTCAGGTACGGGTCTCTGTTTAATAATTTCACTGTGCTCAATATCTGTTCTAGTTAAATTGAAATGCGTTTCTTACTGATTGATTTTTTTGTTACTATGAGGTGCAGCCGGTTCCTGGAACCCCTCGGCTAGAGCAAGGCTGGCTATCTATGGCGGTTCAAACTCCTCTTCCACAGGTAAGTTGAAACGCACAATACTTTGCCTGCATATCGAATTCGAGGTCACGGATCTTAAGATATGGTTTACGGTTGATGCAGACCGCCGCTCCAACGCGGGTCTCCTTATCTCATTCGCTGAGGTATTCTCTGTAAATAGCCCTCAGGGTTTGCATCCTTATACTGTCTGGTCTTAGCAGTAAATCATGGTTAAGTTATGTTCAGAGGCGCCTGGGTTCTTTACAAATGTTCTTAGTTTTTTAACATACAGTATTGTTTTTGTTTAAGGCACTCCCGAAACGGGTTGATGCCTCTGCTCTTAAATGTTGGTTGCGGATCGGCATCAATGCTCAGATCCGGCAACAATCCCTCTGAGGCTTGTACTCAACAATATGTATAGACAGTTACTCTTCAGGGTTTACCATTTGATGTTGTATGTGTAATTTCGATTTCTGTTTTGATGGACCGATTAAGTTTCAGGCGTTTTTATGCATAGTCGTAATATTGCAGATCTGCTTAAGCCTCAGAGCATTTCACTTGTATTTATATGACGTTGTTTTTGATTCATCCTTAATCCAGGCTCAGAATATGGGTTTACCTTATCTTTGCGATTGTTGCTTGTTTTACATGACTGCAATAGCACAAATATCTTAGATTACCATGATAGCTTCAGATTCGCTCTATCATTACTATGTGTCCTTCATATTTGAAAGTTGTTCACGGCATGCACTTAGAGACTGTCTGCTAAATTATTCTTTCCTTTTTATTATGGAAATGTCGCTATAGCTGAGGTTTCTCTTACGGTTATATGCACAGTCTTTCTCGTTTTCATAGTATACGACCCGTTTCGGGTTTGCATGCACAGGATTGTATATCTAAATGTATCCTTTTGGTAGTTTCATGCACAGGTTTATTTAAATGAACATAACCTTGTCGTCGTTACATACACAGAGTTATATAAATAAATGTAACCCTTCCACGGTCACATGCACAAGATTATATAGATGAATGTAACCCTTGTCACAGTTACATACATAGGAACTATATAAATGAATGTAAATGTACGTTCTTTTCCTTTGTCGTTCTAGTGAACTAGTTCTCGGTCACAATGTCCTCTGATGTTACACACAAGGGTTATGGAATATTTAATGATTCTTTCTCTCTGTTGTATGGCTTATCAATAAACTCTGCTTATCCAGAGCAACTTATATATTCGTTTCTATGTCATCTATTTACCCCTGTTAACAGCAGGGTTTGTGATTCCCTCGTCGACGGTAGCAACCGACCACAGTTGGTGCTTTTGTATTCGGATTTCAGAAGTCATTCCGTATTTCCCTCGACAGGTTACAGCAAGGGTTGTTTTCTATCAAGTATTCATTATCTCTTGTTTACTGTTAACCCTTCGTTTATTACCAGTATTTGTTTCCGTTACTAAGGGTGTTTCAGGTCTGCTACCTCGTAGCCAGATCTTGGTTAACCCCTCTTATGCCAATACTCTTTCTTGACTAATAACTATGTGTATTCTGTTTACTGCAATGCAATTTCAGACTCTGTCTATAAACTGACAGTCCGTCCTATAGCTTGAGAGCTACTTCGGTATAAATTTACATTAACATTACAGTATCAGGGAAAATTGAAAGGCATATTTTCCTGTTTTGCCTACTGTAATTTCATCACATAATATTTCCAAACAGAGACTTTACAGTTTGAGACCGTACCTGGTTCGCCAGAGTCAGGAATGGTTCTCAAACAAAACAAGTCACCTGAGCTTTATTTCTGCTCGTCCACCCAGCCATGAGATCCACCCCTCAGATGGAAGTCTCCCCCCGAGCCATCCTGCAGGCCTCCAGCCCTCAACAGGATTTGTGCACTCTCTGTGCCTGGTTATCTGGTCCTAACCAGACTTAACCACCTTTTTCTTTTCTTTTTCCTCTCTTTCCTGTTCTTGGAAAAGAAGTTCTTCTGTCTGTCCTCACAGCACAGAACCTCCCCCTCAGTCAGGACTTTTCCTGTTTTGGAGGGTAGTTTTTCCATCAGTTATCACAACTGATCTCTTTCTTTCAGATTCACCTCTTAGAGGCTGCCAGCATTTCAAGAAATATTTAAATTACTTTAATTAAAAGAAATAGTTTGTCACAGTTTTGTTTAAAACATAACAACAACTGTATTACTGTCTTTTACCACAGTAAACTTTCACATTTACATATCTTGGGGTCATTACTGTTATAGACATTTTTGTGCCTAACAGCATGAAGCATGAAATGTCAATAATTTGAGGGATCCAAAGTCCCTAAACATGTTGTTCTTACCCTTAGAGGAACAAGGTCAACAAACCACAGCACTGAAAATCAGTTCTCCACCTGAAAACACTCAAAAACAAGCTATTTCTGGATCATGTCAGCTGCTCCACTGAGCATCTGCGCTGAATGTCAACTGCTCCACTCTGTACCTGCGCTGAATGTCAAATCTAATGAAGGCTACCTGCGCTAGGCGAGATTGGCCAAGTGGCACAGTCATTCTGCAAGGTGTCAATTGCCCAGGAAGCTTCCAAACTGACACTTGGGTCAAGGAATTCGCCTTGTGATGAGTAAGAAGGTCTTGATCTCCAAGTGGAAGCAAGAATCTCCAAATGGACTCAAGAACTGAAGATTAACTAAAGTGGGAGAGGACACTAGTCAGCTTAATGTCAGTCTCAAGCTGACTCATCCTTTCTCCAAATCTCCTATATATAGAGCTCTCTCATGAGGTCTAAGGAGGCTGGAATTTTGTGCAAGTAAGGAAGTGCTGTTGGTTTGTGTATAGAACTATTGGGTGATTGCTTTGAAGGAGGTGAAGAGGAGATTTCTTTCTGCTGGGAGGTGTTGCTGGATTGGGCCTCTTATGGTTGTAACACTCTCAGAACTTTACTTCTTCCATTAATAAAGTATTTGAGGTTCTTCTATATGCATGTATCTTAATGGTGTATTGATGCTTGTATATTTGATTTATTCTAATCCTTGAATCAATTATGGATGTATGCTTCTTGTAGTTTCCTTTTCTTGTGCTTTTGCAGGATCTTTGTGTAGCTGGGCCAGTGAAAGAGCAAGAAGCTGGGAGCAAGCAGCAAAGAGGGAAGATTGGATCAACCATTAGCGGAAGATAACGGTTAGTGGATCCCTTTCTCCTCTCTCTTACATCTCATAAAGAAGTAATCTTGAATAGCTTTGTATTCAGTTGTTGCTGAGGTACTATCACCCTTAGAGTGGGATAGGGTCATTCCGTATTGGATACTTTTCCCAACAACAAATTGGCGACTCCGCTGGGGATCGTATCTTGTTGGTTGATTGTGTTTTTGCTATTCATTTCATAAACAAAGGGAGTACTGAATCGAACTGTGTTTGAATCATTCAAATACAAAGTAGAGGGCAGCTACTCTAACTCAGTTTCTGGGCAAGTTTATGATTTGAAGAGCTGATCCACAAGGACTCTAATAAGCTCTTAGTGATAGCTTTTCATCCTCCTTGTCATCCTTTAGTGTGTCCTTGACTGATAGCTTCTGATTTGAGCAAAAACTGTGAATTTTTGAGCAATCTGTGACCCGGAAACCACCAGAAACGAAAGTTTCGTTCTTCAGTGCAGGCTGTACAAAGGCTGTTTGCATTTCAGCGCAGTTCCCGAAGGGGCTACCTGCGCTGAAGGTCAAACAGGCAGTGTTCCACCTGCGCTGGACCAGTCCTGCCTTGTGCTGCTGGGGTTTCCTGCTGGTTCTTGCCTTGTTTTCACTCTTGTTTTTGTTGTTTGTTACCAGTCAGTGTGCCTATCTGAAACCAACTTTCCTTGTCACTATTCCGCCTCAGTTGTATAAAGAAACTGTGTTTGTTCTTTGTGTATTTCTTATGCATTTACAGTTTCCCATAACGAAAGTGAACTAGTCTTGCTGTGACCTCTTAGATCTAGACCTGTGATAAAGTGTCGTTTTGATCTTAAGAGTTAGTTTATTTGCTGTTCATAGTTGATTGAGCTTTTGCTTTCGTCATTTGGTTTGAGTTTATATATTTCTAGTGTCGAAACAAGTAAATCTTAAGGTGTCTTTTGATTTTGGACAAGCTTGTTTGCTTTCACTTGAAATTGAATTCAAAATTATACAACAGCTTTCTTTTTGCATTTCACCAACATTAAGAAAGAGAAAAGAAATACTTGCATTGTGCATGTGCATTATGACAGCTTGCATGTCGATTTAGGAAAAAGTGCATTAGTGTGTGCTCTATGATCTGTGTGAAAAGGTGTTATCTTTCTTTTCCCTCAGTAGTTAAGGTTTTCAAAGTTGAAAGATTGAAAAGTTTGCTTATCATCTTAGACTGCATTTAGGAGTGTTACTATACATCTCGTGGTGATCCATAAAGGCAAACTGCTAAACAAGATCAACCTTAAAATAAATTGAATTTACATAACAACGCATTGAAACATAACGCAAACATCTAGAGGTCTAAGCTAGAGACGTGTTCCGGCGTCGTTAAACGTGATATCTTAGCGTTGAGTGGTTGGGTGATTCCTCCACGGTGAAGCGATAAGTATCAATACGGACTTGCGCTCCCACGTACCGTCGCGTATATATTGGGAGACCCCTATAGGAATAAAGCCTTTATCCAATAGGAAACCGTGTCGGCCGCCCTACTGATCGCAATGCAGTGAACACAGCATTCACGAAGATCGACCACTCGTACCGTAAAACGTATTCTGTGGTTTTGCGAAAAGTTTGGCACACCCTCTGCCTAGAACTCCAGAGCAGTTTCTTTTGGCCTTTTTCAAACTCTATAACTGAAAAAGTCCATCCGAGCATTTGTCACTTCGGGCTCGTTAAAACATCGAAGGAGACTAGAGTCATCTTTAGCTTTTTCTCGACTCTTAAAAAGTGAAAAAGCAAGTTGTGTCTAAGCGTCGTTATAAAATTTATTTTAAACGGAACATAATCACCTCCTATTCCCGCGTTGATCTTAAGTTGAGAACATGGAACGCCCCAACCAAGGAACTCCACATGATGGAAATCCTAGTCCATTCTCCTCTTGGGGAGAAGTCGGTGCGCCCCACATGGCCACATTGTCGCTTCCAGGACTGACAATTGGCCTGCCTATTTGGCTTTTCTCAACTAATGTAGTTCAGACCACCATGGTTCCTGAACAGTCGAGTCAACAGTTAGATCATTCTAGAGCTGCCCACCAGCCTTTTACTTCTTATAACTCTTCCTCTAATCCTCCATCTTCGCAAGGTGGGGCTGGCAAAAGCCAAGCTCCCATGGAGAAGAAGGGAAAGAAGAAGAAAGAGAAGAAGAAGAAGGAGCCTAAGGCGACTGGGGGCAAGCAAAAGACATCTGACAAAAACCCACACACAGCACAGACCGGGCCTAAATCGCCATGTGTCATATGTAGAGGAGACCACTTCCATAGAGATTGTCCCTGTATTCCCCGGATACTAAGGGACTGGTCACCTCGTTTGCACAATCCGGGAGCATCAACCTCTGATAGCCATGTTGATTGCTTACCGTCAACCAGCGAAAGTGAAGGTTCAAGATGAAGAGGGGGAGCAAGATCCCCCTGCAAACTGTGTGAAGGCGGTCACGCCATCCACCGTTGTCCCTTCTTAGACGAAGCGAAGAGAGTTTTGGAAGATCGCCCGGTTTCACCGGTAATACTTCCTCCTAGATACAAAAAACTCGTGCCAAGTCCTTCGTTGGTTGAAAATGCAGCTGGCCCGCTCAAGTGGTCAGTTGAAGCGTCAGTCATTGAAAATGAACCTACTGAATCCAGACCAGACGAAAGTCTAAAGGTCGATACGGCAGTTGACCCCTTCAGAGGTTTCATCCTCAAATGACACCGTCACTGAAGATTCATCTTCAAGTGACACCCTCACTGAAGAGAAAAAGGATGACACCATCTAGATTCTTTTCATCAACACAGATTCTGATGAGCATCAGGGGAATGCGCCCATTCCTTTATCGCAGGAAGGAACATCGTCAGGATCGTATCCGGCCGTGTATTCGGTCCCACCACCAAGCAACCTGGTTGTGTCCTTTGATTGGAACCAACTAGGCAGACCCCGGTTACCAGCCAGTATACCATTCAGAATCATAGTCCAAATCTACAGAATGGTAATGGCTGGAACTATCATTGATGAAGGGGCATCTGTGAGTATCCTTTCCTCTATTGCTTGGAAAGCACTGGGTTCCCCGGAGCTTTTGCCTGAGATAAGAAATCTCTTGGGTTTTGATAAAGGAACCAGTCGACCGTTAGGGATCCTCCCCAATGTGCTTGTTACATTGAAAGGGAAGATCGTTCAAATGAACGTGATGGTCATTCAAGGACCCTTGGATTATAACCTACTCCTTGGACGAGACTATATATATTGCATGGGAGCTATAGTCTCCTCACTCTTTAGAGTAATGTGTTTTCCACACGAAGGAAGAATGGTCAAGCTCGTAGACCAACTTTCATTTCCGGGATCACGCATCGCAAATAGTCAAATACCAACCCTCAATGGTCTTTTCACCCGAGAAATGTCTCCACCCCCAGTCCTCCTTCCCGATGAATGCGAGTGATTCGGAAAGATGGGACTGGAACCCAGGGGGCATGCATCCTGGTCTGCTTCGGGCAGAGGAAACCTTGGGTATAAAGTAGAATTTCCGCGGAAGAATATGACTAGTCCGTACCCCGTCCGAAAGAAGGAAGAGGGGTTGTTCTGGAACAGGATTCTTTTGTCAAAGTTATGTGTTTGATGATTTTAGTCATTCACCTTTGTCTAAACAGGTAGGCTACCAAAGAAAGAGATTCTTTTGCGGCAACAAATTGTAACCATCTTTGGGTAAAAGGCAAGCCTCACCCATTAAAACTAATGTTTTAGAGGATAAGTAGGGGCAGCCTCCAAAGAAAGAGATTCCTTTGCTGCAACAAATAGTAACCATCGTTGAGTAACCTAATGATAGACATCGCCAGAAAAGAGTTTCATTTGCGGCAGCAAATAAAACCATTTTTTGGATAACCTGAAAGAGGCAAGCCTCACCCATCAAAACAAATGTTTTGAAGGATAAGTAGGGGCAGCCTTGAAATTGTACCTTATACCTGGGGGCATGCAAACCTTTTGGAGTGTAAGCAAAGAGCGGTCATTGATCGTTTCCTAACTTACATAAAGAAAGGATGTGGGGCAAAGGTCAAAATTTGCCAAAGAGCATAGCTTATGTGAGGTGCAAGCTCTATAAAAATTGGAATCTCGCAGGAGACATTTCTTATCTTATGACTGGTATATCGAGCAGTTTTAGCATAAAGTTCATGCTCATTAAAAAATAAACGCAAGATCCGAGCAGTTTTAACGCGGTCTTCATGCTCGTTAAAAAATAAATAAAAGCAGTGAGCAATGTTTCCTCCAGAGTTTAAGCTCATTTTTATCTAAAAAAAGAACCTATCCCGGTAAATAACCTTTGTGATCGTAATTTTATCAGCCATAAAGAGCCTTGGTCGTGTTTGCACCCGCCACCTCCACCGTCATTTGGCCAATCGTTCACCTCCATATGATTGTTTACCCATTTTGAGGAACAACTGCGAAGAGTGAGTTCACCTAGCCATCCTTGTGACACTGCCGTGATTGGAAAATTCCAACCTGTACCTGGAATTAGTTGCTATCCCTGTTTATCACTCGTTCCTCAAAAGACGAGTCTTCTTTGAGCTCTTTTCATCTGACTCGTAAAATATGAAAAGTTTGTCGAGTTTTGGCCTTCCAGCTCGTTAAAAGGACCGGAAAAGCTATCCCTCCTCTAGATTTTAATCTTTTTGGACCTGAGGTATTATTGCACAAAAAGGTCGAGCGCTTGTTTTATTCGGCTTGTTAAAGTAATCGAAAACTCATCCCTTCTGTATTGTTTTATACTTTTTCGGACTTAAGGGATTAGATGACGAAAAAGGAATTTTGGAGTTAGCTTTCTGTACCTTTTCAGACTCTCTAAAAATGAAAAGGACCGAGTTTTCTTTGTCGTTAGACTCGTTAAAATGATTAAATAGCGACAAACTTGTCTTTAGATGAGAACGAGTTTCCCTATCGCTAGGCTCGTTAAAACATAGCGATGGGCTTGCCCGAAGGGCAGGTTATAGAACAAGCATATGTTATCCTCCTCAAGCTTGACAAAAATAAAGAGGTATTGGTCAGAAATGACTGGGGAAAAATTGGGAGAACCTCAAAGCTTTAATGGTAGCAAGTCGCTCTTGAACATGACACTTTGTCCTCCGTATCACATCGGGTTGGGTTGTTTCATTCACCGGTCTCATCACCATGGTCCTCGCCAAACCATCCACATTTGGGGTAATGCTACCGATCCATCACATCAGTGTCGTTATATGTTCAAGAGATGTTGTTCAGAAAGAGTCAACCGTGTCCCATCCACTGCCATACATTATCCTTCATCCACCCATGATCGCCACCCTGAATCATATTTCACAGATTGTTTTCACCTCCACTAAAATCATTAACTCCGTTCCGTGTCACTGATGTGGGATTCATTAAGGCCCTCCTTTGACGGATCGCTTCTTGTCGACTTCAGCTCATTATCCGAGAAGTTGATCTAGGAACAACCCCCCCAGTACTTTGAAGCTTGCATGCCTCAACGGCAAGTTTCTCACTTCCGGCGACAGGTATACATCAATGACCTTCGACCAGAAGATTTTGCGTGGTGTTCGACGCCAAGTCCTTTATTCACACCACGTGAATTGTACTGCAGTACCTTGAGGGTCATTATCATTATTGGTGATTCCTCTCGCGCTTGTTAACGGTTTACATTATTGACCGGTAATCAAGCGATGTCTTTCCATGTTCGACTTCAGCGCAATTCTCACATGGATCGACTTGTACTTAGAGTGAAGATCGAACGAGTTTGAAGACCCCGGATCTAGTTTCATCCATCCGGGCTGCGATATATATATTCAGGATATAAAGACATTTGTTATGTACATCATTGCAGCAGATGATCATCCTACTCAAAGGATGATAATTTCAGCAGAGAATTATCAGTCTACCATCAGACGATCATCTGTTCTATGTACCAAAATGAATTTATAAAGCTGAGCATGGGAATGCCCGCCTCAGCTAGATCATGAAAGCAGAATGAAAAATAATGTATTGTATTGTATTTTGTTACAGGGCACCTCTCAGCGATTGAATGAACTTCGGATCCTCCTGATAAAGCATTTCACCCGATAAACGACCTCATACTTTAGGGGGCAACTGTTATAGACATTTTTGTGCCTAACAGCATGAAGCATGAAATGTCAATAATCTGAGGGATCCAAAGTCCCTAAACATGTTGTTCTTACCCTTAGAGGAACAAGGTCAGCAAACCACAGCACTGAAAATCAGTTCTCCACCTGAAAACACTCAAAAACAAGCTATTTCTGGATCATGTCAGCTGCTCCACTGAGCATCTGCGCTGAATGTCAACTGCTCCACTTTGTACCTGCGCTGAATGTCAAATCTAATGAAGGCTACCTGCGTTGGGCGAGATTGGCCAAGTGGCACAGTCATTCTGCAAGGTGTCAATTGCCCAGGAAGCTTCCAAACTGACACTTGGGTCAAGGAATTCGCCTTGTGATGAGTAAGAAGGTCTTGATCTCCAAGTGGAAGCAAGAATCTCCAAGTGGACTCAAGAACTGAAGATTAACTAAAGTGGGAGAGGACACTAGTCAGCTTCATGTCAGTCTCAAGCTGACTCATCCTTTCTCCAAATCTCCTATATATAGAGCTCTCTCATGAGGTCTAAGGAGGCTGGAATTTTGTGCAAGTAAGGAAGTGTTGTTGGTTTGTGTATAGAACTATTGGGTGATTGCTTTGAAGGAGGTGAAGAGGAGATTTCTTTCTGCTGGGAGGTGTTGCTGGATTGGGCCTCTTATGGTTGTAACACTCTCAGAACTTTACTTCTTCCATTAATAAAGTATTTGAGGTTCTTCTATATGCATGTATCTTAATGGTGTATTGATGCTTGTATATTTGATTTATTCTAATCCTTGAATCAATTATGGATGTATGCTTCTTGTAGTTTCCTTTTCTTGTGCTTTTGCAGGATCTTTGTGTAGCTGGGCCAGTGAAAGAGCAAGAAGCTGGGAGCAAGCAGCAAAGAGGGAAGATTGGATCAACCATTAGCGGAAGATAACAGTTAGTGGATCCCTTTCTCCTCTCTCTTACATCTCATAAAGAAGTAATCTTGAATAGCTTTGTATTCAGTTGTTGCTGAGGTACTATCACCCTTAGAGTGGGATAGGGTCATTCCGTATTGGATACTTTTCCCAACAACAATTACATGAACAAAGTGAGTTTTGGAGCTTAAATCTTTGAGAATATTCATCTGAGGCAGACCCTGAGTTTACGTGGGTAGAAGATGTGAGTTTTGGGACAGACATAGAAGCAATATGTGGAAGTAAAACAATAGTGATATTTCTAACGATTTCTTGGTGGGAAATGGTTTCTGGGCTGAAAGAAGTGAGTTTTTATGGGAGTCTGTGGCTTGAATTCTAGCTTAAAACATGGATCTGTGACTAGAAGAGACCCCGAGGCTCTGCTACCAAAATTATGGGCGATGGTATGTGAAGGAAACGTAATTTTTCAAACCTATAGAGACATCCTTTTGCAGGTCGAACTCTCCCTGTAGTTCTGACCCCCTGTAGTTGATAGAAGGTAGAATATTAACAGAAGGAAGGTCGAAGTGGTGTTTCCTAAAGCTCGTGTTCTGTATCAAAGGAGGTTGAAGTGGAGCGTGCTTGAGATTGGCTGAAGTCAGAGGAAGATTGCCTAAATTTTTTTTATCTGACATTTCTGGTTAGGGCATTCATGATTGACTTTGGATCTATAGTCTCTAATTATAGCTTATAATTGTTTCAAGTACCTTAGTTTGTACGAATTGGATTACATGTTGCATGGTATTGTGGGACCAATTTACATTGTATTTCTAGACATAACATATTGTTTAACTACATATTATTTTGCCACGATTAATTGTATTGTTGTTGCATAAGGGTTGGATTGTTGGCTGATATATTTTTCATTGCAAGGTTAGATTGTTCAACAATGGTATTGAATTAAGTTGCTATACTGGAGGAAAGGAAATTAATTTTCTACGGCAAGCCTTAAGGCAGAATTACCATAGAATACTACAGATGTATTGTCCTAGGGTAATTTTTTCTTTTCCCTTAAGGTTTCACAATAGTGCGCACTCGTTTATTCATCAAATAATAGGCATGCATGAGTATAAAAGATCTTCACAACAATATAATTGTTCAACAATAGTACACATTCACAATTTCATATAACAATAGGTGTCATGGAATAGTATTAAAAGTTCTACAATAATATGATCCTCCAATAAAATCACAGCAAGTGAGGATTGGTTGCCTACATAGCAAATTATCCAGCCAATGATCACCAATACAATGTTTCTTTGCAGCTTCAACAAATTAATAAACCAATCTTCGACTATACTAAACTACTCAAAATGAGCTACATTAATTGACCATCTACCATGCTGTCCCAAGCTTACTAAACAGGAGCACGAATTGTTCTAGGATATTTGCGAACTTGTTTGTGGAGATAGCAATTGCTTGTTGGTTGTCTGCGCTATAATGGACTTAGATTGTAATAGGGCTTAGATGAAAAAATGAATAGAGCTCGGTTGGTTATGCAGCCCTATGGCCTCGATCTACGACATTGCAACCCAGAATTCCTCAAATCCTGCTTTAATTCACTTTGTTGGACCTTAAAACTTTAGTGTCTACAGCAGACCAAGATGTTGGTGCTTAGAATGAGCCCTTCTCTTGCGTAGATGCCCTACAACTTTGAACTTGGACCTCAGAATACTTGGAGTAATCAATGCCATATCTTGACGACCAATCCATCTAGACCTCAGAATACTTGGAGTGACCAATTCCAAATCTTGATGACCAATGCATCGAAAATTCCCAAGGTGAGACCCTGTACCGAACAAAGGGACTAATGAGAAGGAAAAATCAGTTTCCACGTGTTGAATTTTGATGAGAGAAAACGAAGAAAAAAAAGCAAGGAGATTGATTGGGTTAAACAATATTTGCCCAGTCTAACTCTATACAGAAAATATATTACAGCTTAATTAAAATGAGAAACACCATGTGTCTATAATCAAGGACTTCCACCTATATAATTGTAATATCTACACATTCATAAGAACTCCAAACACTACCGCTGGAAGCAACAATTAAATAAAAATTATAATGTATGTTTAAGGTAGTCTGTTTATATTGTATATTAGGGCAAACCAATATATCATTGATGACATGTATTTAGTCCGATAATAATAATAGTAAATATGAAAAGAAGTCAATACTTGATTAATGGTTGGATATATATTGAATAGAGATATGCTACTTGATTAATGGTTGGATATATATTGAATAGAGATATGCTAAATGTTAATGAGTGAATGTCCAAGTGTGTAAAACAAAAGGGCAAAGATCTTTTTTTTTTAATAGAGTTATGGAGGCATGTTACCATGTGTAATATTTTTTATTTTATTTTTAAAATACAATAAATATAGCACAAAAAAATATTAATTAAAAATATTTTAATGTTGGTTAAATATAGTATTTTAGTAGTTATAATATATATTTTAAATGAAATAATTGTAAATCAATTTTACATACAATGTTATGATGATGATATTATCAAATTTTAAGAAGGTAAGAAAATGATAATTTTTAGAAAAGGTAAGGGTTTACTCAAAAAAAATTGGAAAATTGTTTTTACTTTGGAAAAAATATTAAAAAAATGTTTCAAGATTACCATAATTTTGTTGGATTGAATGGTCAGGAAGGCTATACTATAATATATATTTTAAAAAATAAATTGAATGTTTAATTTTCAACCCACTTAAGCCTCTAACACACTTATCTCATGATACATTTCACATTAATAATATTTAAAAATCATAAAAATTAACTAAATTGCAATTTTCTTTATTATTATAAAAAAAATTAATATATAAATGAAACATTTAACATTTAACCAAAACAAAAATGCCAACAAATTTTTTATTTATGGAGATTGACACTCATTTTATGAACGAGATATACTTAACTTGTAAATAGATTATGCTAGATTATGCTATACTACAATGGTTTAATATCACATACCAAAAAAAGTGTATCTTATTTTTCTTCTCCATCATATATATAATTGGATTTCTAAATTGGTGATAAAATAAGACTCATGTTCTTTTACTTCCAAATAAGTGATAACCATGATTTTGGTTTAGTTGTAAATTTGATTTAGTTTTTAATTAAATATTTTGATATTAAAATTTATAATAATTTTCTATTAAAATATAACATAATTATTGTTTTCTAATAAATATTCTAGATGTGGTGACTATCAAGATGACAGTGTCACAACAACTTTCCAACGTCTTAGTTGATTTAAAAATTGGGCATAATATATTTTGGATAACATTATAATGTCAATGCTAGATATTTAGTTTGACCTACTTGATTTAAAAATTGGGCATAATATATTTTGGATAACATTATAATGTCAATGTTAGATATTTAGTTTGACCTACTTGATTTAAAAATTGTGCATAATATATTTTGGATAACATTATAATGTCAATGCTAGATATTTAGTTTGAGTGGTTTTGTTTGAATAATTAATTTTGTTTGTTTCAAATTAGTTTGCAATTTTTATTAACTAGGAAAGAAAGAAAGTGGGCGTAGACATGTTGTTCGTCTATCACAATCATTGTAGATCAATATATTTGAAATGTTATATATAATTATATAAGTTAATAAATGTTATAATTTAATTTAATTTAAGTAAATATTAGATATATTATGTTATTTTTATAATATATAAAATAATTATGTGTATGTGGTTGATATATCATATTTATTAATGTGATTGTGTTAGTTGTATTTTGTTTTGGGATTACTATAATTTGGATTTTAAAATTTGTCAAAAATTAAGCTTTACATTAATATTAAGAAATTCCATGAGAAATAATTTTGGGAAGATCCCCCACCCTACAACATCACATTTAAGAGGGGGTTAGCATAGTTAAGAGGGGGCTTAAGAGGGAGTTAGCATAGCTGACCTACCTCATGCAACGCAAATGCGAATATGGATTAATACTCTCCATTCATACGCTAGACAATGCTATACTCAATCGCTCTAAGAAGAGAGACCTTGCTCTCTGGTTTTAATGTTATCTTTAGGCTTCTCCTCCATCACATGTGGGATAATTCCCTCAAGTGATTGATAGTAAGAAGTGTGTCTTCGGTAGAAAATTCATAGAGCCGGGGTGTACTTAGTGAGATTTCTTTCAGGCTTGGGCATTAGCATTTTGCTATGGTCATGAATCGACATGCACTTGCACTCTAGGAAACTTGGATTCCAGGATTGAAGGCCTTCGACCCATGCATTGGTCGTTGAGCAATGGTAAAGGGATAGGCTTGGGGAAATTAAGGGTTGGATCTTTGGGATGCTAACGACAACTTCAGAGCTCAACATTGTAGGAGCAGGAGGTGTCAGTCTTCATCCAACTCGCACATCCTCACTGGTTCATGTTTGGAGGGATGGTTAGTACTGGGTTATGTTTTATATATCAAACTCCTCTAGTTTAGTCATTTCATTCTCTGATTATTTTTTAGTTGTTGTATGATAGCTTGTTATGTTTTGAGCTCAACTGGCGTGTGTGGCTGAGCAAATTTTGGTGTCTCCTGGTGGTTATTAGACGTTGTTAGGAGTCTTTCATTTGTCATTCCTTTTCATAGGGCTTCCTTTGATAGTTGTCACAAACCTGGAGCCCCCCTAGGTTTTTCCTTTGTTTGGTTTTCTCAATATCAATCCCTAGGGTCTCCAAGTGTTGTGGTTAAGAAATCTAGCTAGGTTATTTCTTATTTAGTGCAGTATGCCCTAGCAATAAATGTGTTGCCACTGTAGGACTAAGAGAAGGGGTCCTCAGGGCAGGTCACGTGCCCAAGCCCAAAAAGTTATAACTATCTTCCACTCTCCCACCTTCCTTGAATTTTTTGAAAAAAAATCGTCAACATGAAGCTTTCACCACTAGTGACGAATGAGCTTATTTTGATTCAGAAATCATAGCAAAGGTAGCCAATTAGATTCTTGGCGCTAGAGAAACTAGGAGAAGACAAAGCTAGTACTTGAATTCCACATCCCTTCATTAGCAAATGAAAACACTTTTAGGCAGGGTCCTAAAAGAGAAACATGAAGACCACAATGATATAATCTCTTCATTGAATGAAATGAAATGGGTGCAATGATATCAACACTCCTATCTTGCTAGTTTGGATTCCCGACTAGCTCTTCTTGAAAGCCATCTTTAGTTGAACTAAAACTTCGTACTCCAGCTAGAACACACGCTCAAAACTTGACTGAGTCACTTCATCAAACTCTTGATGTTATGCTTTGCTACTCTACAATTGTTTTTTACTTTATATAGTTCAGTCTTTGGTAGATGAAGTTTCTCAATTTTAGTTGCTTTTATTTTCAACTATTTGAAATCTGGTCAATGGTGAATAGATTTGGTTTTCCTACAGGCAAATTGAGACTAGACATGGCATGAACAATGATATTACTTTTGTTGGTGTATGAAGAAATTATGAAGAAACAATATCTAAATTCACAACAAAAGAAAAAAGAAGAAAAATAAAAAAAAATAAATAGAGTTTTTTGGTGGTAGTTAATAAACAAACCTTGAAAATAAATGTGGGAGAAGATAATAGGAGATCCTAAGAAATAACTCCTTTTCATAACAAGAAACAATACTTTGCTTACTTGAAAAGAAGATCATTTTAATCTAAATCGATCAATACAATTGAAAGTACATATTTACAATCGCTCTAGTCTAACTTATTTACAAAATGATAGTTTTCATGACTTTTATTTGGGTTAATTATAACCAAAAATGAGAGATTTTTAAGTGCTTGAATTTAAATTGTTTAATATAGATTTCTCATAATATTGAATCAATTGATGTATTCAAAAATAATTTTTTTCAACAGAAAAAGCATAATATTTTTATATCAGAAATATAAAAGAGTCCAAATATACAATAAAGGAAATGTTCCAATGATCTGTGTCAACAGAGAAGCCATGAGCTGATGAAAAGAGGCCAGAAGGCCAGATCCAAAGAAGAAGAAAAATATATCAGGTATCCATCCACAAGGACCGACGCATAGACCAGATTCGGAACAAAAATTCGCCTGAAGGCAAGGAGAAACCGTCCAGAAGAGTAACCTGTAAAGAAAACAAAACTACATCTCGATGTAGACCTGTTCAAAAAACGGAAAGCCCATAGCATATTGGTCGAATCAGCTAGCATTTATAATCACAGAAGCAAAACATAGAGAAACTTGCAAGAAAAAACTAAAAATTGGGAGAGTAAAAGTCCTCGATGAAGTAAACATTTCCCATAAAAAATAACGTGTATATTTAAAATAACAAAAAATTACGTTCTTACTTAACATTATATCACCAGATTCAAGTGAGAAATAAATTAAATCGGCCTGGAGTATGCCGTAAAACTGCTTCTGCTTGGCTAAGAGCTCGTCTTCCTCGGACGTAAGGAAACAGGTTAACGGCCCAAGACCCAGAGGCATCTGGCAGGAGTGAGAGCCTGCTCCCGATTACGGACCACCAGCAGGGTTATGTCAGGTGGCGTGGTTTTCCTATTTAACAGTGATGAGTCATCCCAGCATTCGCCGATAGCAGCCAGAGATGGCTGTCCTCACTGTTGGTTTGACCCCTGAGTTGATAGGTTTTACCACCTTCGGAAGAGAAATAAATTAAACGAAATAGCCTATCAATTACCATTTAAATTTATTTCCACCTATCATTTTGACATTTTAAAATTTGTATTCCCTATAAAACATATTAAAAACAAAAAAAAAGGAGGTCTGGTTGAACGCAATTCGGACTTTTGAATGTGCGCGTTTAGATGACGATTGAGATGATTTTAACCGTTGTTCATCTTCTCTGTGCCACGTCAATCCCTATCCTCTCCTCCGTCGCTGTACCTCTGTATACGCAATTAGTTTCGCATACCAGCGGCCCACCTAAAAACATAGCCACGTAGTCAACTTGGCTTTGCTGGTTGCACACAGACCAATGAGGTGCGAAGTGTCTAAGAGTTTAAATTATTAAAGTATTAATAACAAATTAAAGTAAAGATAAAATTATATATATATATATATATGCGCGAAAACATCAAATTATTTATTAATTTTTATATTAAACTGTTATAAAATAATTAAAATTTTAATATAAAATATAGTTTACAAATTTGAATATAGATTCAAATTTGATAGGATTTAAAAAAATCAATTTCTAACAATTGAAAAATAAAAAACAATATTAAAGAAAATGAAAAATAATGTTTTACTCCAATATTAATGTTGAAGTCAAAAATACTGAAAGAAGTGAGCCAATGACTTATGATTAGAGCATAAAGTGTACTTAACTCAAATTTGAAATTTTTATAAACAATATGACTAATCATTTTTACAGTTTGTTTGCATATTAGAGACTAATATAATTGGCTAAGGTTCTTAAATTTTAAGATAAATTTAAATCCTTAGAATTGTTACTAAACCTAATATAAATATATATATATATATTATTAAAGAAAATGAAAAATAATGTCTCACTCCAATATTAGGTTAATTTTCTTATCTTTAATTTAATATTTTATTTAAAATTATAAAAAACATGGAAAATGAAATTATAAAAATTGAAATATTATTATTTATAGAAAACTTAAATACATTACAATTTCATATTTCTTAAACACTTATAAAAGTTAAAAATATATGGATTTTTTTATTTAGAAACAAAATGTGAAATACTTATTTTTATTAGACATACACACTAGATAAAAGTAAAATAAAAATATATGGATTTTTTGATTTAGAAACAAAATGTGAAATACTTATTTTTATTAGACATACACACCAGATAAAAGTAAAATATAAACTTATTTTTTTAGTTAAACGTAATTCTTTTGTTAGTTAAATGATGTATTATTAATTTATATTAATTTTTTAATTAATATAATTTATTTTAATTGTAGTTTATTGATAATGTTTCAGTTACACAGGTTATTATATTTTATGATATTTTTTTAATTAAAAAACATAATACTAATAAAAAACAAATAATGAAGTAGATTGTCGGGAGAGACTAAATTTCATTTATGATGAAGCAAGAAAAGTAACCCATGCATGGAGTAAATTGAGATATTTGATTCCTGGGTCATATGGTAATTCTATCAAACAAATTGAACATCCCTTCTTACTTAGCAAGGAGATAATTTATCTAGACTAACTATTATTGGATAACTATTATCTAGGTTAAAATCTAGGCTAACTATTATTGGCATTATATGAAACCATGTAAAAAAGTATAGCCAACATGTGGTTCCATTGTAGAGCCTGAAAACTTTAACATGTAGAACATATGAAGTGGGATCCAAGAAAGGCAGAGATTAAATAATGTTTCGAAGAAAAATTAGAGATTTTGCTAAAACAATAAAAAATTTCAATTCTAAAATATTGAAATAGCAATACATGTACTTCAGATCTCCATGAAATTTTATTTTACGCTAACAATGGCAGAGAACAATAAGACTAACCTTAAAAATTCATATAACCCTGAAATAAGAAAGGCAGTCTCTAAGTCTACATTCGCGATCCTGGTGCTTGTTCCCGCAATCAAAGCAGAGTATAAATGAAATAATTATGCCAGCATATTGCCAATCAAAGAACTATGTTTGATAAGGAAGTTATGGTAGCACAACGACAGATAGATTTTGAACCAAGGGTTATGAATATTTGGAATGCATTAAACTCAACCATCGATCACTGTAAGGATCGATGGCGATCCAATGATAAAACTCGTTCACTGTTGTATGAGTGTCATGAGTGTTTAAACAGAGTGTGGCAGAGTTAATCAAGGTATAAATGTAAAGTACATCATAAGAGAACAAGTGCAGAGGGAGCCGTCGAATCATTTACATCAACGGATATAAGTGGCGGAAGAAGAATGGCGGAGGAATAGACCGCGGGGGATAGGAGTGTACAGATGTCTTGATCATGGTCGAAGGCTCGCAATTGATCTTAGTCGTCGATCGTAAATTCAAACTTTTGGGTTACAGTCAACTATGGGGGTTAAGTTGTTTAGTATCCCGTGTGCTAGTTGAAGGGTTGCAGATTGTAGGATTTGATGGCCTCTGTTATCCAACGGATATCGGGCCATAAAGAGGTCGGACTTTAACTTCAAAGGCGGACCCGAACTTTTATAGACTAAGGTTTATGAACCTTATCGGCTCCGTGAGGGCGGTTAAACATCGCGCAAGTGGTCTGTGCGATATTGTTGTTGACCGTCAGATCAAGTGTGCCCTGATCAAACGGTGGAGGATTGTTGTTCAGTAGCTGTTCAATTGTTGTTCGGTTGTTGTTCAATTGTTGTTCAGTTGTTGTTCAATTGATGTTCGGTTGTTGTTCAATTGTTGTTCAGTTTTTGTTCAGTTGTTGTTCAATTGTTGTTCGTTTGTTGTTCAATTGTTGTTCAGCTGTTGTTCAGTTGTTGTTCAATTGATGTTCATTTGTTGTTCAATTGATGTTCAATTGTTGTTCAATTGATGTTCAATTGTTGTTCAATTGTTGTTCAATTGACGGATTGGAAAGGAGCGGACCCAAGAAGTGTATGGACGTGAGTTTATTTTATTTGGAGTCTGGTTTTGTGCATCCAAGTGGGACTAGCGTTCGTTGGCAGATTATGTGTAGAAATGTTGTTTGGTGATTGGTCGGGTTTTTTTGTTTAAAATCCACGAATGTAAACGCTTCTGATTTGTATAGGTGGGCCATAACCCACAGGTTCATGGTAAGTTGATTATGAAAACCAGGGAAATTGCCTTTAGGCGGTTTTTCCTGCGCCAAAGTGGTATTAGAGTAGGGAAAGGTTTCTTGCGAGTAGAAAGAAGATTTTATTTACGAAAGGAGGTACAATTATGTGAAGATTAGTGAGTTTGTGATATTTATGTTGCTATGCAAGTAGTAGCATAAGAAGGTGAGAAAACTTGCAGCAGCCTAGAGCATGGAGTGCTCATATGGTTCCACAGAAGAGAGAACTAGAGAGATGCCGAAGGACTAAGCCAGGAGGGAAGCTTGGTGAGGTATCGTGTAGTAGAGAAGACTGTTACTGCAGAGGTTTTGTTGTAGCTCACGGAAAGATCATGAAAGCAGTTCCATTAACGAAGTGGGTAGAATTTCTATGGGATGAAGGAGAAGCATATGACCAGGAGGTCATAAAATTTTGTGTCTCGGGAGTCTGATGCAGGAGCATCCTACCACCCTTAATCGAAAATGAAATTCAAAGCTATGGAGGAGGAGACGTGGAAAATCATGTAAACCAGGAGCAAATTTCTGTTAAAAACAAGCTAATTTGATGGAATTGATAAGTCTCGAGAAGACTTAATTTAATGTAATTATCTGCCATGTATGTGTGTTGAGATATTTAAGCGATTTGTGAGAGGAAATTGTGGATCGGTTGTTGTTTAATTGTTGTTCAGTTGCTATTCAGTTGTTGTTCAATTGTTGTTCAATTGTTGTTCAGTTGTTGTTCTATTGTTGTTCAATTTTTGTTCAGTTGTTGTTCAATTGTTGTTCGGTTGCTATTCAATTGTTATTTAGTTGTTGTTCCCTTGATCGTGGTTGAAGTCCCATAGTAAATTCTAACCATCGATCCCACAGTCAACGCTTATGTCACAGTCAATTGCGGGGTTAAGTTGGTTGATAACCTGCATGCTATTTGAAGGGCCGGGGTCCATAGGATTTGATGGCCTTCATCATCCAATGGATATCGGGCCGTAAAGAGATCAAACTTTAACCTCAAGGGCGGACCCAAAATTCTATAGATGGAGGGCTTATATTCCTTATCGGCTTCGTAAGGGTGGTAACCGTCGCGTAAGTGATCCACCTGATATCGATGTGGACCATCGAATCAAGCAGATCTTGATCAACGGTTATAAAGCATCGAGTTAGTTTATTGATCGGGAAAAATGCATCTGTCGGATCGGAGAATCGTGATCAACGGTGGAGAAAGATCGTGATAAAGAAATTGGAAAAGGAAAACCCAAGAAGGTTATAGGTGCTGTTTTATGTTATTTGAAGTCTGATTGTGTTATCGCATATTGCATGCAAGAGGAGAGGAATGCAATGAAGACACATGTTGGTACAATGCGAGATGGCGACAGTCGTCAATCTGGTGGATGAAATCAATGGTGGAAAAGGGCAATCGCATATCGCAAGTCGGGAGTTCTGAATACATATTCTATTGAGTCCGATGAAACTCCGCAATTGCGATATATGAGGAGTTGGCTTATAGAGTGGGATTTGGTTAATATGCGCGGTTAAGGAATTAACCACAGTTATTATAAAGGAAGAAGGGTTGAGATATAAGGTTCTTCCACAAAGGATTACCAAAGGGTCAGATTGGAGTTAGTTATTAACTTGTTCTGCATGAGATTAGTTAAGGGGCCTTAAACCTTAATGTTATGAAGGTTTGACCAGGTAGGTCATTGAAATTCCTGGGATTGATAAGATTATGCATTTTAAATGCATATTGTGGGTATCGTGGGTTTTTCGTGCGTCAAAGTGGTATCAGAGCTAGTTAAAGCTCTTTTTAATTAAAATAATTGTGCATAATACAAGTGTGATTGCAAAAGAAAGATGAGATTAGGTTATTTGAATCTAATAAGTAGAAGACATGACATAAGATGAGAGTAAGTGATATTCTTAAGAAGAGATTGCAGAAGCATAAAGAAAGCACAGTGATGTTTGTTTTCTTGAGGAAAGTGGAGGTTCACTCAAATGTGAAGAATGGATGGAGACTACTTGTGAAGCCATGCAAGTATTGTTTTATTTAACTCTGGTTTGAGTTTTGCAGGTTAAGATAGAGTAAAGATTGATAGAAGCAGATAGACAAGGAAAGTTGTATGTGTTCTAAAGAACAAAGTGAATGAAAAGTGGCAGTGAACCTGAAGAATCCAACTGAAGGTTGGACAGAGAGGATAAGAGTGTTCTCAGAAGGAAGCTGAGAAGCAAGCTTTTGAAAGCTTGGGAATGATATTTGGTTTGAATAACATTGATATGTAGGTAACAGCAGTTAGTGAAGCATCTCAGCAAGAAGATCACAGCTTGAAGAGCAGTGATGAAGGAAGCTAGTAAAGGTTTCTGAGAGAGAGTGGTAGAACCTAGTATTTCATTTGTGTTTGAAATACAAGAGGACAATTGCGTTTTCAAAAGTGCAGGTGAGTTGAAGTCTAGAGCATGGGGTGCTCAGATGGTTCTAGAGGAGAGAACCAGAGAGATGCCAAAAGACTGAGCTTAGGGAGAGAAGCTTAGTGAGGTATCATGCAGCAGGGAGGACTTGTTGTTGCAGAGACTTGTGTGGCTCATAGTGAGTGAAGAACTCATAGAGATGGAGAAGAAGATGACTACTGATAGTCATTGTAGAGGTTCAGAGAAAATCCACAAAGTGAAGAAAGAGAATGCCAAGGTAAATGGCAAGAGGATGAGTCAAGAGGAAATTGACAAAGAAATTGTTGAGATGAAAGAAAAACTCAATGTATTAATGATGAAACTTGAGGAAAGCCAAAGACTAGGTTGGGTCTTGAAGAAAAAGCCAGTGAAGTGGCATAAGTTACAGAGAAGGCTACAACAGAGGCAAGTGAAGTGGTTGGTGGAAGAACTCAAAGAAGTTGAGTTGAGAATGGAAGTTTCCATTTGTGAAATAGAACAAGGTGAAGTTCTGGGTGAAGATGAAGACTGGAGATCTGTGGAAGATCTTATGAATCATATGAAGGATTCAGAACAGCAAGGAGATATGATGACTGAAGCATCAAGTGAGACCACAAGGTCTTATGTTTTTAAAACTGATAGTTTGTGTATGATTACAGGTATTATAGGAAAAAAGCAAACTTTTGAAGATGCCTCCAGAATAGATGAAGATCTAGAAGTAAAAGGTGACAAAGAAAATTTCTTAGAAGAGGAATAATTTGACTGGATACAACAGGAAGAGTCTATGGATGAGTTACTCAATGAGAGAAGACAATCATTTAAAGTTGTCATAGAGATGGAAGATCAGGATCTTATTCTGATGAAGAATGAAGGAATATTGTCTCAGAGAGGTAATCTAATGAATTTAATTAATTTTATTGATGAAGAACAAATGTAGGAGAATATTAATGCAGATGATGAGACAAGGATAGCTCTGGAAGAAGGGTTACAGAGGGACAACAAGGCAAAATGTATTGAAGAAGAAGGACATCTACTGAAAGATGTTAAGAAAGAAGAAGTCTATGCAAAAGATTTAGCAAAGGGAGAAAGGACATCTGATGATTTGTCAATAACAAAGGAAGGTATGGAAAATTGTGTGAAATTTCCAAATTCTACTCCAATTGAAATTATTGAGTTATATGGAAAATTAGACTTTCAAAGAAGGGAGTTGGAAAAGTAGAGGATATATACTCAGGATAGATTGCTGAAAAAGGAAGACAAAGAAATTGTCATGAATGACAATCATAAGGAAAAGGAGATGGTAATGAAAGTTCAGCAAATTGACATTACAGAAGGAGGAGTTCATTATTGTGAACCAGAGTAGAGAGATATCATTGAAACAGATGATACAGAGGAGAGTTTAAATCAACATACTGATGTGTTGACAAAGGAATTGAAGGAAAACTCAAAGTAGCATACTGAGATGTTGCCAGAGAAGGAAAAGGTAATGAGGCCTTATATTTTTAATTCTGATAATTGTTTTATGATTACAGGATTTGTTGAAAATGAGACAGACATGTTTCAAATTGAGGAGTTAGTTTTAGAACTGAAGAAGACTAGAAGTTGCCAGGATAGACATGCTGATGAGGAAAAGGAAAAGCATAAATATACTATGCTTGAAGAAGTTAAATTGATTATTAGAATCAGTCGATAAAGTGAAGGACAGTTACTGAGGGTTGTCAAGGAAGAAGAAGGAAAATATGTTGGAACTGATGAACAACATAGTGATGTATTTGAGGGGAATCAAGTACAAAAGAAATTGGAGGATAATTTACTTTTTGAAAGTAAATTTATAGATATTGAACAGAGGTTGTTTGGATAGCAACAAGAGGGTAAGGATGAAAGGGCGGTAGTAAGGATCCAACAACTTCAAAGAGAAGACAGTAAACAATAGTTTGAAGATGAGTGGACAGAGTACAACAACAATTGGCAAAGTAATTATCGGTCAAAGGATAAATTGGACATAGAGATTGAAAGAATAATAAGATTGATGATGGAGGTGCCTCAGAAGAAAACATCAGTAAGAAGACCAAGGAGCAGCAGAAAGAGAAAGACAACAGTAGACTGTGAAAGCATAGCTAGTGGAGAAAAGCAACATAAAGTGTGGAAACCTGGAGAACAACAACAAACAACATCAACAACCAAAGGCAAATTACAGAACAAAGTATGGGATCCAAGGAGACAAAGGACAAAAGAACATGATCAGGAGATCATGATTATTTTAACCTTGGGAGTCTGATGCAAGAGCATATAGCTCAGCAATTTCATTATGTTTTAGTTGACTTAGGGGGTCTTGTGTTTTCAAGGAAGTTGGATTCCTATGTATGTAATTATTAATGTTTTAAGTGATTAGAATAGGAATTAATTAGATATTGTGAGGACATTTTTAAATTCTCTCGAATATAGAGGAACATGGGTGATTAATGATAATGAGGGAGTTAGAAATCAATTGTAAGTCTTGGACTAGAAAGTGGTTTTTTGATTCGAGGAGCTAGAGAGGATTCTTAGGGATAAGTAGGAGGCAAAAGTGGACTTAGAGGATATTTAGGATTTAGTTCAACAGATTAAGGATTTGAACTAGAATTAGTTCAACAGAACCTTTTGTATAAATGTAACCCTAAAAGGCATAAAGAGTCAGTAGTTAGAGAAGTCAATCAATCAGATTGTAAGCCTACGGGTTGGAACAAAGGCCACTGATATAGAATATCAGGTCGAGAAGGAATTCACTGTGTAAATATTTGTTTATTAATACAAACAACTCAATTCTGAGTTATGTGTGTGTATGGAGTAAGTTAATTGTAATCTGTGTGTGAATTACAAATTCTGCATCGTATATATATGCAGGTGGAGTTCGGGTAGAATCAGAAGCAAAATACAGAGAAAAGTAACAGAGAGGTGTGACAGCTTTGTACACATCGACAGTATAGGAGGAAGCCTTTAGTGTTACAGTGAAGATGGAGGAGCATAAAGGAGTGAGTGGAGTTAAGTTAAGGAGAGAGTTTTGGCAGAATAACGAAGGACCAGAACCCTGAAGGAAGCCGAATCCACAGAAAGACATTGATGAAACGGCATAAATCCAAAGTAAAGAGAAGTGGGGGTAAGAGAGAACAAATTCCCTTGATCGTGGTTGAAGTCCTGTAGTAAATCCTAACCATCGATCCCACAGTCAACGCTTACGTCACAGTCAACTGTGGGGTTAAGTTGGTTGATAACCCTCGTGCTAGTTGAAGGTCCGCAGTCCGTAGGATTTGATGGTCTTCGTCATCCAACGGATATTGGACCGTAAAGAGATCAAACTTTAACCTCAAGGGTGGACCCGAACTTCTATAGATCAAGGGCTTATATTCCCTATCGGCTCCGTAAGGGCGGTAACCGTCGCATAAGTGATCCACCCGATATCGTCGTGGACCATCAGATTAAGTGGATCTTGATCAACGATTATAAAGCGTCGGGTTAGTTTATTGATCGGGAAAAAGTGCAGCCATTGGATTGGAGATTAAGCAAAGCATTGCCCAATGAGTGTATCATTTCAATAGCATTCAACTTGCTCTTTTCATGTTCTCTTCTTATCCTTTTAAATGCATTTGTCATTGATTTGTCGACTTTTGTCATGTAAGAAGTGCAATATGATGCAGCTGCATATGCATTAAGGACAAATTGGGCATCAGTATTTGCATTCCATAGCTTTGGCATATTCCTGGCAAAGCTATTATTCCAAGTGTGTGAGGGTTTTCGTTGCAATAAAATCATTGGTTGCTTCAATGTACTTTGTATTGCCAATATGTAATCAGTTTCAGTTACATGCAATTCATCCAAAAACTCGTCAAATGTGTTGTTGCTATTATATTCTTTCTTTTCCAAGATGTTATATATGAATTTTTCTTTTTCATTTAATGTCTCATCCACCAATGCAATTGGTTCAAGAACTTTTGTGCTTCTCATCGGTGGCATTGGGAAGTTGTATCTACAATGTGAGTTTTTCCTCTTTTTGCAACTTCTTGTATGGTGGTGTTCATGTATTTTTGCAAGCTCTGGATCAAGGTGATTTGTGCTACAAGTCAAGTAATTGTCAACGAAGTTTTGAATGTCAGAATTACTATTGACTCCATATATTGGTGCATTTTTTACCCATAATAATCCATGTTCATGTTCGCTTCCTCTATTTTGAAATTCAGTTACAAAGTAGTAATCAACTATCTCTCCGAAGAATGTTTTTTCTTCAACTATCATTTTTTTAAGGCATTAATTCTATGCCTATAATAACGAGTACAAGTTACTGGATTCTTTCTTATGAGATAATCTATGTTATAGTCTTCTATTGTTTCAATATGTTTTCTTTTTTTCCTCTTGCTATGTAATTTGGTCAATGTATTGACCAATGGATCCCATCGATGTTCAACACTTGTAAATGTGACGAAGAATGTTGGAGGGCCTTGTTGATGTATCATGGCAAATATATTTTTCTTCATTTGTTGTAGGTAATCAGGAGAAATTCTTATGTGCTTAAAATCAATGTAACCAATGTCACTTTTAAGAATATTGTCCAAGTTTGGTTTATATTTAATGTCTTTTGCTAGTAACTTTCTTCCTTTTAATTTCCCTTTTCTGATTCTTATTGAAATGCATGCAAGGACTTTTTCAATTATTATTCGCAACGTTTTGAAAAACAAATTTGTTGTGTGGTAAGAGAAGTCACCACTATGGTGCATTAACTCCCATTGTGCAATTTTTTGGTAGCAGAATCTTTCTACAATGTCACCATCACATGGGTCTCCAAAATAGAGGGTTGGAAAGTTCATTTCTTCTGCATATTTGTCTCTGAAAATTCCAAGGGGATGTTGGCCTTTAGCTGGGGCAAGTTCAATGAGCTTGTCTTGTAAATCATGGATGCATTGGGATCCTATGTATCCATGCACCAATGTTTCAGTTGGCATTTCATTTTCTGAATCGCTACTTGTTTGATCTTTGTCTTCAATGTCACTATTTTCAATTGGAGTGTTTGAGGTAGTTGATTTTAGGATGCTATCCCAATTTTTATTTATGTGTATGTTTTCAACTATATAAAGGTGTCGAGTACATAGTTCCTTCAATGATGTCATGACAATATGCACACAAACTTTTCCTGTTTGAAATGAATTTTTATATTCCAATCGTCTTTTCAATGCAACAACAATTGTTGTTGTATTTTCCATAGATTGTGGCAGTGCAATTTGAACAATGTCTGTTTGGGCAGGAACATTGATGATCGATCTTGTTAAACCCATCTGCGATTGTTTGTGGCCCCATTGTCTTATTTGTGCAAATGCAATTCTTAATGCTACAAGATGTTCTTCAAGTTCTGAGAGTGTGGTTACAGTTGGCAATGGTTTGTTTCGCCTAATGTTCTCAGGTACAACAAATTGTGGCAATTTTCCATTTCGAAGTGTTGTTTTGCAAACCTTGCAAATTACTTTGTTGGCCATATTTCTATGTTTTTTAGATAAATTTAGATATATTTGTTTGAAGTCTTTTCCAATCCTCTCCATATTCTTGTGAAACTGCAATTGTTTACATATTGGACATTTTTGCTTAGGTGTGTCCTCTATGTTGGCTAGGTAAATTGTTATAGGGTTTTTCTTGGATAAGCAATTATTTTTATTCTGTGATTTTTGTTTGCACAAATTTTTATTATTTTTTGTCTATAACCATGATAGTTGTTTTAGTATACGTACATTGACCCTATTATTTCTATCTTTTGTCATTGGCGTAATATCATATTGCAATGTCTCTTCATGCACATCTGCATTTTTTGACATAGGTCCACATTGCGTGTGCAATGACGTTGTTTCTATTGGAAGAATTTGACAATGTACATTGCTTCTGTTGTTATGTTCGTCTATTGACAAAGGTGTGTAATGGTTGTGAAATGCATCTATTTCAAATGACACTATATTGTATGTTTGACTTGGGAAGTTGTTGCATTGGTAGTAATTGACAATGCTCCTAGTTACAGATGACCATTCATGTATGTTTACTTTGAATAGTATTGCTGCCCATTGCAAACAAAACGCCCCACCTTCTATTCCACCTTTTTCAAGTGGCATTGCCATATTGATAAGGTACGTTTTCCAATTTGCAATCTTTTTTTGAGATTTTATGACATCTTTTGATAGATATTTTTGTAGACAATGCAATGCAATGTTTGCATTACACATGATCGAATTGCAGAATGACTGCACACTATAAAATTCTTAAGGATCCTACATCAAATTCAGGTGCAATCAAATGACAAAGTGCAAAGAACATGCTATCTCCACAAATGGATTTAGTGTTTGTTGCTTCATACAATCTATGGTCTTGCATTTTATCATTCATTATTTCCCAATAGGTTTGTAGGTCTTTGCAGGGAGGAGAAAGGTATTGATTGCATATTACAATTGATGGACCTATTTTTTTGTATAACAATGGTTCATAGTGCCCATTATAGGGGTTCTCAAAATGGAACAATATATTAAATGGATTTGCCGTTTCGTTTGAATTGAATAGAAAATACCTTTTTTTTGTTAATGACCAAATTTCTATTGATAAATTCAACCATTTTGTTAGCCAACATATGCAAAATGTGTCTCCCCATAGTCCTTGTTCATTCTCAATAGGACCATTTGAAGCAGGAAGACGCATTCTTCGCAAATATGTTTCGACGTCACAAATTCCATGAAGCTGATACAGGATATCAGGTGCTAGCTCGTAATTGAATGATTCCAGTGCTTCTATGTCACCTTGTTCAAGGCACATCAGGAAGTGGTCTATTGTGCCATTTCGCAATTCAATGGACGTATATCGAAAATGCAAAAGGACTTCAATTGCATTGAAAAGACAATCACCTGGACTGTATGAAAATGCTTCGAGTCTAAAAAGGTTGTTGGTGTTCAAGACATCATCAATAGTCGCATCATTGTCACATTGTTTTTTTGGTTTGTAATTATCAACATCAATTATTTCAGACATGTTTATATTGTTATTTCGTGAATTTTTTTGTTGAAATTGGCTAGCTAGATGCAAGTGTCTTGTTGTTGCTAGATTGGGGAATTTGGAACAAGACAGGGAAGTTGTATTTGCAATGAAACAGAAGCAGGAGCAAAGTGGAATAGAACGTGCAACTAACTTGACATTCTTACTCCCACGTATTTGCAAGTAGACTCTGCAAAAGAAAACAATGAAGTTGCCATATAAGTTTCTATATGTCGAACCAATAGCTTATGACATACAACGAAAGCATGAAGGAACCTAAAGAAAGGAAGATGATGAGCAAATCACAAAATCCATGTACTTTAGCAAACTATGAAGAAGAGAAACAATGTTGTTAACAAGAAATACAAGTTAAGTGAGATGGTTCTAATTCGCCTAAAGCAAGACTTTGTAACAACGTCATTACACATAATGTGTAGGCCATGAATATAGATCTGTTCTTGGTGAGTTTGTGTTTTGTTCTATTGGTTATATTTATTTTCAGCTTGACTAGAACATATCATCATCATATTATATCTGATTGTAAGACTTGGATCAACAATCCCTTTTGTTGTTGCGCACCATAGGTGATAGAAGAGAAATATTTTACAGGGAGGCCTCTGTACCAATTTTGGACCATCTCGAAGAGTGGGAAGATAAATTAAGGCGATACTGGTTAGACAGCAGTGAAACATAGACCATTTACAATAGAGAAGCAGTCTTTGCCACCATAATCATCTAGACTGAAAGCAGGGAGATGGAAACTAGAACTACAATCTTCCTACCATCTCTTCTTGCCATTGAACGATAATATCCATTGCTAACCAAAAGCAAATTAAAATCTAGTGAATTAACCTAAATAAATGTATAAACATTGATAGCATGAGACATAGCCATCCTAAAATGTAAAACGCACACAACAACACACAGGGAAAAAATTTACAATGAGGAAACTGCATAGAAGGAAACTAGAGAGAAGACAGAAGTACAAATATTGCAGGAAGCCATACCTTCGATCAGTTGCACAGATGCTATGAATGTTCTTTCGCAATCACTTCCTGCTACCTCTATTTTTCTGGTGACTTCCCTCACTGCGAGCTCCGCTACGTCGTGAATTCAATACTCCAATCACCTAGTAAGTTCCAAAAACGAACCACTAAGATTGAGCGAGTGCAAGTTCTAAACACAAATCAATTGTCATTTTTCTTATGACGATAAATATGCACAAGCTACTCATTGAGTATTGCATAATAAATTTGCATAAGATATTCAATACATTTTGAGAAAGTTTAAACAAATGAGTAAATTCTGTTACTGGAAAGAAGCTTAAATATATCAAATAAGTAGGATAAAAAAAATTAAGTGTAGTGTGTTTTCTTGGTTGGCTTTCCTCTGTTTTATGTTAGGCTTACTGGTAAGTTGTAACTTGGGTTTTCTTAAAGCTCAACTTATTAGTGACTTGGAGAGTATTTTTTCTTTCTTTGCCTACCTCTGTTTTTTCTTTAAGTTAATTTGTGTGAGTATTTCTGTGTAAAATAATAGCAGGATACCCAGTTCCTATGACATATTTTACTTTTTACAATTTTAAACCAGGTACAGAAAGATTTGTTTTCCAGTGAAAGCAGTACAAAGAAATAAGAATTGGCCTTCCCTATTATCATAATGTTTGGTGTAATGATTATTCTTGCTTATTGAAAGTTGCACGGACAGATGCAGGTGCACATATAAACACAATAAATCTGATTAAGATTGCAAAGCCATTCTATTTCTACTAAATGGCAATTCTCCTTCATCAATAGTCCACAATAAAAAGTTGCATGCAACAAAACAATATAGACAGAGCTTGGAAGTATTTTTCTGGTTTGTAGGTGAGAAACTGAAAGGTCAAACAAAATTGGCTTTATTTTGATGCTACCACAGAATATGCAAACCTTTGTCATCATTTCCAAAATGTCCAACAACCGAACATTTGTGGACATAAGTGCTTCAAGATGTGCTTCTACAGTAAACCCACCAAGCAACTACGATATTACATAGCTTATCCAAGGGGTGAGAATAAAGCTAACCCAAAGCAAATTGGGAACATAAATTCCCAGTTCCAACACTCTTTGAAGAGCACATACAGGTTTGAACTCACACGCCCAACTACCTAGGTTCTAAATTGTGCCCCAAAAAATTGTGTAGACAAGGTTTCATTATAAAAGTGATTGAGAATAGCTAGCACTTAATGTAGAGCATAAAACATGTGGGGAAAAACAATTCTGTAAGGTAAAGACACACACATACTTCGGCCTCTACTCATTTGGATAACTGGATTTTGCAAAGTGAAGCTAGATTGGTTGAAAACACTGCTAGAATCCAAAGGCATATTTTTTGCTTCACAGATTTAAAAATTGAAATGAGGAAAACACTGCTAGAATCCAAAGGCATATTCTTTGCTTCACAGATTTAAAAATTGAAATGAGAACCTCCACACATGATTTCCCTGAAACAATCACAATCCCACTCTATCTAAGAATGAGAATAAATTCTGATCATTGATGAGCATGTCAGAGACAAGTTCTATCAAAGTTTACCTTTCTGTTGACAACCCAACATTTGTGGACATAAGTGCTTCAAGATGTGCTTCTACAGTAATCCCACCAAGCAACTACGATATTACATAGCTTATCCAAGGGGTGAGGATATCTTTTCCTATATACAATTTTTTTGAAAGATAAATTGTGGAGATATAGAGTCGAGTCATTCTTCTATCGTTCGTCATCTACCTTCAAATACAAGTATCCATTGGTTTCAAAACAAACTTAACAAGTTCTTGGAACTGATGAATATCTAAAGACGTTAGCAAGCCTCCCAAAACTTTGATCCCAAAGGAGGAGACTGAGATAGAGGGATGGACGCCCATTTCCATTACGCATTAGTTTCAAGGGGATGAGGCCAGGTGCATGACTTAGGCAATTCTGTTGAAATAGCTACCCCTCGAGAATCGAACTTGGCAGCTATGTCGAAGAAAATCAACAGATCATGTCTCAAAGCACAAGTTCAACATAATTGAAAATTAAAATATATTAATGTTGACAAATGTCCAATATATGTTAACGGAACTGGAGGAGACAGGCTAGCAATAACAACAACAAAAACTCCTAAAAGGGGCATTCTCTTTAACAAATGAAAAGTAAAGAAAGAGGTTTGAAAGAATACCTAACTGAGAAAATAGTGCCAAGAAGATATAATGGAAAAAAAAAGATTAAAAAGAGAAATTGACGGTATTTACAGTGTCAAGGAAAAAAAACTAATTCTGATTTGAATCTGTTGCAACAAATTTCAAGAGAAGCTAGGTACATACCTAATTCCGATTTGAATCTGTTGCAACTATTTTCAGGAGAAGCTAGGTTACATACCAAGAGAAAAAAACCACCGATACGCAGAAAGCGAAGCAACATTGAACAACAGGACGCCTAAGACTCTGGACAGAACAAACAATGCAGCAAAACACACGGGCAAGAAACTCTTAACTCAATCTAATTTTAAATGTCTCATGCATCAATACTTTAAATGCCCAAGGACTGATTTCATTGTTGCGCATAGATTTTCATTGTTGCTTACGGTTCAACATTTCTAAAATTAACTGGAACATTTAATATACCAGCATATTGTTTTTATGAAATTGCCTAAGGTGAGAAAAACCCTAATTGCAGATAACCGATGTGCATTTTACAACCCTAGTGTTTAATTACAAATAAGTAATGTGTGCATTCCACAGCGCTGGTGGTGGGAGTGAGTTATCGGATAATATAACTGAACAACAAACACAACAGCACAGAGGAAAGAAATTGTAAACAGGGGAAAGAAAGTTACAATCAGCAAACTGAACAGAAGAAAACCAGAGAGGAAACAAGAAAACCAAAGAGAAAAACAAAGGCACAAATATTGTAGGAAGCCATACCTTCAATCAGTTGCGAAGATGCTACAAATGGTCTTTCAAGTTCCTGCTACCTCTATTTTCTGCTGATATCGGTCAATGTCAGTTCAGTTACCTCCACTACCTACTACAGGAGTTCTAGTTCTTTACTGATCTACCTCTGTTCTTCTAGCGATTTATTTCCATTAAGAAGGGTATAAATTCTGATATGCATTTAATCACAGATTATCCAGAAGGACAGGTTGCAGCTGAAATCCATCTCGATGCTGGAACCTGATTCGCAATAAAGATAATCTAAAATGGGCGATCTGTATTGCAAGCATCGCCATAAGACTATCCTATGGGCTACCACCGAGGAGCATGAGTGAATTGATTACCTCGAAAATGCTAACACTGTGATGGAGAATAGAGCCACCGAAAAGCATTTAATTAGCGAATTCATTACCTCGAAACGCTAAAATCCATCTCGACACTGGGTTCGAATGACGGCGATGAAAATTAAGTGCCTCCACATTGCAGATTCAATAAATATAATTTTTATATTTTATATAAAACAATTAATTGTACTTAAGTTTATAATAAGAAGATGTATATTTAAATAGGTAATTATTGAAAGATATATTTATTTATTTGTAAATAGTTATAAAAAATATTTACAATAACATGTCATGTCACTTATCATTTTGTACATGGTCTAAATGAGGTGTCATTATTTAATGAAGAATTTGAAGTAATGATTGCTAAATAAAAAATTTTTTTTGCACCAATCAGAAATTGGATAAATTTAATTTAACAATGGTAAAAAATAAAATATTTATAACTTCTAATGTTTGCTTTATATGTTTTCCAAAAAAATTTGGTCAACATGGATTTAATTGAAGAGTCAGCATATTTTTGAATAGGTTATAACCTAGCCTGCTACAAGGATAATAACCTAACCTGCCACACGGATAATAAGGTTAGGTAGATAAAATTGTTAGAGCACCTTTCCACGGATGGTCCCCGCACTTTCCAGCAGAGTATAGAAGCGTTTTAATGTTTCGTTTTATAAATTTATTAAAAAAATATAATTATAAACATTTGACGAAAATATATAGTGTATTAGAAATAAAAATAATAAACCGTATTCCAGAATCTAAGATCGAATAAAGTGTATTATCTAAAAGATGGCATATGTAATTTATATGGTGTATTTTGAAAATGGAAAAGACTGTAATATTTTTTTATCTAAATATTTCGTATAACAACAAAATGTAATATTATAAGTGTTACATAGTAGTTAATATTTGTGGTTTAGTTTTTTACAATTTGATAGATGGATGATGGATCAGAATTGAGTTATAATATAATATTAAAAATAATATAATATACAAAATATAATGAGTATGTGTGAATATTTATAAAGAAAATAGTTATATTATTTTTAATATACTTTATTATATTTTATGTATTAAAATCAATTTATTTATAAAAAAGGTTAACTAGTAAAAATTAGTGCTTATACTAATTATAAATATTTATATAATAATTATGATTAATAAATTTAGTTAATTAATTATATAAATCTATGGTAGTAGATAATCAAATTACGATTAACATATTTAATTAATTAAATTAAATTAACCTATGAGAAAAATAAAAGATTTCAATGAATTAGTTTTGTTATTATTGGACAAAATTTGTAGCTATCAACTAGTTATCAATCCAAACATACCATCTCATTAATTTTATTTTAAATCCTAGTAAATAGAGATGATTCACCTCTTTTACTTTTATTTATACTAAATTAATCTTTATTATAAATTTTATTTTTTATTATAAATTAAAATTATAATAACAAAACAATAACAGAAAAAATGAGCATTTATAAATTTGTAAAAATATAAATAAAAATCTAAGAAAAAAACATAATCAAATTATCAATGACAGTAACGTGAATTTTTCGCAGCTTTTTCCTCATAAATATTTGTGGTTTCTTTGCCAATAAATAAGCATATATGATCTGAAATGTGATCATAAACTAAAACTTATGTAGAAGTGATTAGCCATTTATGATTTGAATGTTAACTGAAAGTGCAGAAATTGAGGAAAACATGCTTGAGAAGAAGACTTTACGACAGCTGATTAAACATAATAAAGATGCATAACAGAAGCGAAAACAATAAAAACACAGTGATACCAGATAGCGAGATTGATGACGGAGTTCGTCCCTGATGGACTACATCTCCGGGTATGCTTTCAAGATGGGCGACCGTTTTTATTAGGAATGAAAATAAGGTGTTGATTACACATAGATTTGATCAGTCTAAATGTACATGTAGGCACTTCTAATCACTATCATCAAATATCCCTCTGAACCAGCTTTCCAACGCCTCTTACGGATTCCAATTCTAACTCTGGATGCTCCCATAACATTGAAAAAAAACTGCATGTCCTCAAGAATGTGCATACAAAAGTCAAAAACCACTCTAATCTCTTCAAAGAAGCAAATCTGCCTCTTATAGGTTTGTAGATGCATCAAAACCACCTTGTGATAGGTTTGAGGTGAATTTGGTTGTTTCAGGATTGGTTTACAAACTCGGTCTTGTGGTTTCTTGACACTTAGGCTAGGGTTTCATGGTGGTGGAATTAGTTCCAACGATAAATTGTTTAAAAAACCCATTTTGAACCATATATTAAACACAGGACTATTGGTGCCCAGCTAACCGGGCGGAGGGCTAACCGTTTCCATGTGATCAATGGGCAGTCGGCTACCTGACTGCCACCTGGTGGCTTATCCACCCGACGTAATCTACTACGATTTTAGTTGGCAATGCCGAGACCTGGCAGTTGACTCTAACCTCTGCGGTTCTGAAAATTGTTTACATGACTGGTTTATACCTCATGCAGTCTGCTAACCCTGATGGTTTAATACATCGTTCACATGATAGCGCTGCGGTGAAAACTCCAACGCGGTCAACCAACTGTGGTTAGCCCGACAGTCTATCCAAACCCTATCACATGCTTCTCTAACGTGGTTAGGCTGCCCGAGCAGTTTAGGTAGTGTTATGGTTTTGTTTGCAATGTTTTTCAATGTAATTACATTTAGGCCGAGAGTTAAACATGGTTAGGATTTAATAGAATAGGTTTTTAAAGTTAGGTTTAATGCGATAGTTAGGGTTCTAGGACTTAGGCATAGGTTTGAATTTGTAATGTTGTTAGAATATGATGCTTAGATTTAGGGTTAGGTTGAGTCATAGGCTTAGGGTTTCATGATATATTTTAAAAACCCATGTACAACGGATTGTCACAATGTGACGATATCAGCATATCGTTTGACACAAACAACAGTTGCGACGACAACATGACAACGAACCATATTGAACCTCTACAACAGACGACACCCATGTCGACACCAAATCCTACGAGTCAAACGACAAGACACATGTCGTCGACCAATCCTGGCGGAATTGTCGATGAACATAAGTCGACAGCCAGGTACAAACCCTATCTCAACTGAACGCCATGAAAACATAACATTACCTGTACAACCTGATCCATAACCAACATTGTCAAAGCTGAACTGAATTGACGACGACACTTGAAAACCTGTGCAATGAATCAACGGAATCCTCTTGGATCAAAATCCCTGTACACAAACTTAATAATCAATGATCGCAGATCCCTATAGATAGACTCAGTGATCAATGAGTAGTAGAAGCGATTGATTTAGTGTAGAACTGGTCGGGTGTTATATTGGACTTAGGCTTTAATTGCTTCAGGAAGTACGCAATCGATTACAAAATAAGAACTTATAGAATGGAATCAATGAGATTTTAGAAAAATATTATTTATTATTGGATAATAATAAAAGTTTATTTATAAAGTGAAATTATAGATTAATTTCAAAAAAAATGGTCAAAATTAAATTAATATAAAGTCAACAAAACATTAATGTGTTATACCTGCAGCGGCAGGTATAGTATAGGTTCAGCGGAATGTCTATGAATTCACATTTTTAATGGGTTTATAATTAGATTTTTAAAATTTTAATATTAATGTGAAAAGAGTTAATAAAATTATAATTTTAAGTCAACAAAATTATAATTTTCAATGCGGAGAAATTAAGTATATTATTTTATAAGAAATATATTTATAAATATTTTAGTATTTTTAGGATGGGATGATTAATAACTTAATGGAGGTGATAGGTGTTGGATTACTATTCTATGCAAGAATAATTATGGAGCTTCATAGTATATCTAACATAATAAGATGGTTTGGCTACTACTTAGAATCTTTTAGTGGTAAAAAGAAAATGAAAAGGATTTGGGAAATAACTATAAAAATAGTATGCTGGAAATTATGGATGGCAAGAAACAAAATCATATTTTAAAATGAGGAAAAAAATAGTATTAAAGTTACATCGAGGATCATACTTCTCACATGAGAAATCCTCCAAGGCTAAAGAGATAAAGGATGAGGATACCAATTTTGACCCTCTTTGATTGGGTCAACTCATTTAACATATCTCCTTCACCAATGCATATCATAACCCCCAAAAATGGGTATCCCAACATAAAAATTACATCTTATTTTTTGATGGGTATATGTTCTATATAAATATCTCATATAAAAACAAAAAGTAATATAATAATAAATTTAATGGCTATCAATTCACATTTTTAATGTTCTTACAATTAAAATTTTAAATTTTTAATATTAATGTGAAAAAAGTCAATAAAATTATAATTTCCAAAAGTGAATATATATGTATGAGGAGAAACTATGACTTCCCATTTCCACTCACGTATAGGTAATGGTTGAAGAAGGCCATTGAGATGTTGGTGTTCAACTTTAACTTGTTGACACTCTAAACATCTTGCTAAATATTATGCAATAGCTTTGTGCATCCCTGGCCAAAAATTATCTTTTTTAATTGCTAAGAACATTTCTAGTACTTGGGATTGACTCTTGTGAAATTCATCCAAAATCAGTTGTCTAACTGAAATCTGGTTGGGGACATATATCCTCCCCCCAAAAGTTAACAATTGATCCTTATTTATACTATATTCTGACTGGTTTTCTTGGATGTTAGTCTAATGGGTTTACTTCGATAGAAATTTATATTTTGGATCTCTCTGGGCAACTTCTTTAATTTGTTCCATAAATTTGAACTCTATTTAATTATAATGAAGTTCATATACACAATGCAATCTCCTTCTTACTATATCAACAACCTAATTTTCTTTTCCTTTTATATGTTTAATGTCAAATTCACTAAGAAGGGAATTCCACCTTGCTTGATGGGCATTCAAACTGGGTTGTTTCAAATAATTTGTGAGGGTATTAGGTCTGTCATTAGTAAAAATATTTTGCCTAAAAGATGGTGCCTCCATACTTTTAATGCATGGACCACAACAATTAATTCCAAGTCATATGTAGAATATATCTGCTCATGTTCCTTCAACTTTCTTGACTCATAGGCTATCACTTTCCCATCTTGTGTCGGTACCCCCCCTACCCCTTCTTGCGTGCAGACCACGAATTCCTTGTTTGGATCAAAAATATTTAATACAGAGGCAATGGTTAGTAGATGTTTTAACTGTTTAAAACTTTGCTGACACTCGTTGGTTGACTTAAAGGCTTTTCCCTTCTTTTGTAAGGAGGTGATGTGGTACGCAATTCAACTGAATCCCTTAATAAAACGGTGGTAGTACCTTGCCAGATCCATGAAAGATCGTATATCAACTAAATTTTTTGGGTACAAGCCACTCCATAATAGTTCTGATCTTTTCTGGACCAACATTTATACCTTCACCTGAAATGGCATGCCCCAAATACTAGATATGATTTTTATAAAAATTGTATTTGCTAAATTTAACATACAATTGATGGTCCCGCAATACGTATAGTAATACACACAAGTGTTCCTTATGATCCTCTAAGGTTTTAGAATAATTCAGAATATTATCTATAGAGATCAATACAAACTTATCCAAAAAAGGATGAAAGAAGTTGTGCATCAAAATCATGAATGTCACTAGAACGTTGGTAAGTCCAAAAGGTAGGACTACAAACTTGCAGTGATCATAACGAGTTCTAAACATAGTCTTAAAAATTTCCTCCTCCTTAACTCGAATCTGATGGTGTCCTGATCGTAAATCGATCTTGGAGAAAATTGTTGCGTCATTGACTTAGTCAAACAGATCATCAATTTGAGGCAACGGGTACTTACTATTTACTGCTAGCTTGTTAAGTTGTCTATAATCAATGCATAGTCTCGAGGTGTCGTCCTTCTTTCTTACAAATAATACCGAAGTTCCCCAAGGTGATACTCTTGGACGGATGTACCCTTTATCGAACAACTCTTGTAAATGCATTTTGAGCTCAGTTAACTCAGGCGCACTCGTGTGGTAAGGGGCTTTGGAAACTGGCATTACTCCAGGAGTTAGCTCAATGGTAAAATCAATGTCCCGTTTTGGGGGAAGTCTTGGTATATTCTCAGGGAACACATCAACAAAATCTTTGATTACTAGTACGTTCTCTAAGGTGGCAGTATTATCCTTAGTATAATAATACCCAACCTGGACAGCATAAATCATACAACCCTTCCTAAGGCATTTATCTAATTGAGAGGAAGTAATGGGGCGCAACCTCATAGGTTTTCTAACCCCTTTGATCTCTTGTCGAGAAACATTTTCAGCAAGATAACTAATGGACTTGTATTTACAGTTTACTAAAGACCAATGCCATTCTATCTAGCCCATCCCGATTAGCATGTCATATGATCCCATAGGCAATATGTTCAAATAATCCTTAATCTGTTGACTTCCTACTTCAATGGAACAATCTGATACCTTAGAATTCACCCTTATCTTGGCTCTTGTAGCTAATTGTACCATCCAAGGGTTCTTAAATTTATGAATTTGAAATTTCCATTTTTTTGTAGGTTTTAACCCCGTACAGAAATTACCTGCATACAAATTCTCAAACACAGAAAATAAATAATGCGAAAGCAGAACACATAAAACACATATACACAGAGATTTTCCCCTGGATCCCAAAATCGGGACTACCAGCTTGATTTTTCATTATGTTCCTTTCAATGTTATAATACATATTTATACATGCCGAAGAATCCACTACCATGGACCGAAAACCATCGCGTCCAAAAAAACGTGCGAAAATCATGCACAAAACCATAGGTGGGTTCGCCCAACCTAACATAGGGTCCAAAACCAAAAAATTTCGGGGCGTTGCCCCAGACCCCATAAAGTGGGGTTACGGGTGCCCCTCAAACCCCCTGTTAACTACGTGGAAAGAATATAACACAACTCAACATTCTCCCACTTGTTGTTTTCTTTCCACAGGGGGCCACAAGAGAGCTTAGTAATTTTTCCAGCCCTGAAATGCCCATTGTCTTTCTACACCAAGAGAACTTCTCAGAGCTCACAGATTTTGTCAATGCATCTGCAGTATTCTTCAAAGTGTCCACCTTTACCAGCAACACCTTTTTGTCTTCTATCATATCCCTCAAAAAGTGATACTGAACATCAATGTGCTTTGTCTTTGAATGATATGCAGGGTTCTTTGCCAAGAAAATTGCACTTTGGCTGTCACAGTCTATCCTTATAGCTTCCTGTACTAACCCCATACTTGAACACAATCTTTGCAACCAAACTGCTTCCTTGCTTGCATGAGTTGCTGCCATGTATTCTACCTCTGTAGTTGACAGTGCCACTACAGATTGGTTCTTACTCATCCAACTGACTGCACCTCCAAATAGGTTAAACACATACCCAGTTGTAGATCTTCTCTGATCTAGATCTCTAGCCCAGTCTGCATCAACAAAGCCATGAATATCCAACACTCTGTCCAATCTTGGTCTTCCTTGGTAGCACAAACCATAATCACTAGTGCACACAAATACCTGAAAACCCGCTTCATTGCTGTCTAGTGCTCCTTCCCTGGTTTTGACATAAACCTGCTCAATACTCGCATTGCATGTGCAATGTCTAGTCTAGTACATACCATTTTATACATCAGGCTACCGACTGCGCTTGCATATGGAACATGGGACATGTCCTCTTCCTCTTCTTGTGTCTTGGGACACTGTTCAGCAGATAACCTCACACCCATAGGAATAGGAACCTTCACCGGTTTATTATCCTGCATATTAAACCTCTTCAATATTGTCTCGACATACTTCCTTTGGTTTAACCAGAGCTTCCTCTTTGCCCGATCTCTTTTAATTTCCATGCCCAAAATATAGTTTGCAGCACCAAGATCTTTTATGCCGAATTTGGAGGACAATTGGGTCTTCAAATCCTAGATAACTTCTTTGTCATTTCAAACCAACAACATATCATCCACATACAAGACCAGATAAATAACACGGTCACCAATTAATTTAAAATACACACGGTGATTTGCTTTGCGTCTAGTGAAGCCAAGTCCCCATATAAATGTATCAAATTTCTGATACCACATCCTTGGTGACTATTTTAACCCATATAGAGACTTCTTTAACTTACATACCAGTTATTTCTTACCCTTCACTGCAAAGCCTTCAGGTTGCTTCATGTAGATCTCCTCTTCCAGATCCCCGTGAAGAAATGTTGTCTTCAGATCCATCTGTTCTACCTCAAAATCAAAAGCAGCAGCAACAGATAAAAGTAATCTAATAGAAGTTACCTTAGCAATAGGAGGAAAAATATCACCAAAATCAATTCCCGGCACCTGGGAATAACCTTTTTCTAACAATCGAGCTTTGTATTTCTCCACTTTTCCTTCTGCATTTGTCTTATTTTTGAACACCCATTTGCTGCCAATGGGTTTCTTTCCAGCCGACAACTCCACTAGATCCCAAGCCTCATTTTTGTGCAAAGATGCCATTTCATCAACCATGGCCTCTTTCCAGAGTTTTCCATCCTCTGAATCCATTGCTTCCTTCACAGTTCTAGGATCATCATCAGTAACAAACAAAGAAAAATTTGAACAGAAAGCAGATGGACTATTCCTTTTTGGTTGCCTTCTTTCTCGAACTGATCTTCTCATAGCCAGAGTTTGTGGCTCTTCATCTTCTGATTCCTCCTCTATTATAGAGTTTGATTCTTCCTCCTTTAGCTCAAACTCTATCTTCTCAGGTTCCTTTGGTTGGGATTCATGTTTAATAACATCTTTCACCTCTCTGAACACCACATCTCGGTTGTACATAACCTTCCTTGTTACTGGGTTCCAAAGCTTATAACCCTTTAAACCATCCTTATACCCAATAAAGATGCACTTTTCAGATTTACTATCCAACTTTGTTCTTTTCTCCCTTGGAACATGTACATATGCATCACATCCAAATACCCTCAGATGTGAAAGAGAGGGTTTCTTACCAGTCCCTACCTCTTGTGGAGTCTTGTGGAGGGTTTCTTATCAGTAACGTTGATGAAGGTGACCTGTTGACCAGGTAACATGCAGTATCCACCGCCTCTGCCCAGAATTCATGTCCTAACTCAGCACCACTAAGCATGCTTCTTGCCTTTTCCATCAATGTCTTATTCATTTTTTCTGCAACTCCATTTTGCTGAGGTGTATATGGAGTAGTCTTCTGCCGTGCTATACCACACTTCTTGCAGAATTTTTCAAATTCCTTACTGCAAAACTCTCCAGCATTATCTGTCCTCAGCACTTTATCTTCTTCTCTGTCTGGTTTTCCACTAGAGCCTTAAATTCTTTAAATCTATCAAAGACTTCAGATTTCTTCTTAAGGAAATATATCCATGTATTCCTTGAGAAGTCATCTATAAATGATACATAGTACACAAACTTACCCAGTGACGGAACCTTCACAGGTCCAAACACATCACTGTGCACAAGCTCTAATATATGTTTTGCCCTCTTACCACCAGAGGGGAAACTCACCCGATTCTGCTTCCCGAAATAGAAAATTTTCACAGAAATCAAAATCCAGAGAGCTATTACTCATACCTTCTGCCATACCTTTACCATGAAGTATTTGAAGGCCTTCTCTCCAATATGTCCAATCCTTTGATGCCACAACATGGTCTTTTCTCCAGAGACCACTAGATTTTCTGCTCCACTTTCAGGAACCACAGAACTGTTGCACCCATCAACAACAGTGCTACCTTGCAACTTGTACAGAGTTCCAATCCGAACTCCCCACATCAATACTAGTGCTCCTCAAACCAGCTTGTAGGTATCCTTCTCGAACACTGTTTTTACACTTGCATCATCCAGCTTACTAACAGAAATTAGTGGCTAATGGAGGAATATGCAGAACACCCGGAAGTGTTCTAACCCTTCCACCTTGCAGCTTCAACTTTACTTTTCCACGACCAATGATTCTAGCCTTCCTGTCATCCCCCAAGAAGACATCACCACCATCATATTTCTCATACTCACAGAACCACTCTCTATGGGGAGTGAAGTGAAAGGATGCACCTGAGTCAATCAACCATGCCTTATGATCTACATGTGTACTTGAAGAAGCCAAGTACACATCCCCACCTTCATCTGAGGTGGTTTTCGCCTCTGTAGAAGGAGCCTCATCAGATCCATTTCCTTTTTCAGGAGATTTAGATTTACAGTCCCTTTTGAAGTGGCCTTCCTTCTCGCATTTCTAGCACACCACCTTTACAGGTTTTCCTGGAGATTTAGGTCTCCCTCTAGATTTAGATCTCCCACTCGATGACTTATTTTTGTTTCTGTTCTGGGACCGTCATCGTACAGACTGTTAGCTCTTGGAATTCACCTAGGCTGAGATAGACAAACTCTCAAGGCTACATCAAACCATTTCACCTCGTAGCTAGCCCTACGAGGTATGAGAAGGCTCTCTCGGGTCAGATTCGATAGATCTTTCAATATGATTAGGCTGACCAATTAATAATAAAGATTTTAGGCTAGTAAATTGATAAGGGGGTTGATTTAATGTTTTTTGGGGTTTTTGGTGGCAATTGGTGGAAGTGCAATTCAGGGTGCGGGGAATGAGCACAGTTTTTGCAGGGTGATCTTAGGGGCAAGGTAGGAGTGAGTGCTGATGCCTTAATCTGAGGTGGATGATCAGGAATGATAGAGGAGGAGCTAAAGAGGGAAAACAACCAATTTGAATCCTCTCTAGATAGTAGAAAACATAAATATTGAACAAACTAAAAAGCTGAGCATGTCAAAGCATGAATTCAAACTTTACCACTTCATCTGTCCAATTAGAAGCAAAAGAGAGATGTGGAATACATAAACAAAACTTACAAGAACATGTAGAGAACACACCATCAACACAACAATCCACAAGAATCCACAATGATGTCTGCAAAACCCTGGTCTTCCTTTTCCTTAAATTGCAGAGATAGATGTACAATATACAATGAAAGCTTTCTTCCACAAGAGTCCAACCATCAAAATGAGAAGGAGAGAGCATAATATAGACCATCTAGACCATCTAACTCCTTTCCCCACCTCTAGGGGTCGAGCTCAGCTTCCTAGGAGCAGTTTGAACTAATTCTAAACTAAGAACTAGAAAATAGGCAGCCAAACAACTTGCCTCTATTACTTAGCTAACTCATCCATGCATTAATTTTTCACTTTTTACATCATGGAAGCTTCTAGAAGGGTAAAGAGAGATAAAATCTATCAAAGTGCCATGAAAATATTACATTTATCCATCATCTACAAGTAAAAATGGTCAACCATAGTCAAAACAGTGTTTTTTGACAAAAAAGGTCAATTCTGGCAAAGCTGGCTCGAATGGTCGCGCCCCCTGTTCAAATGGTCGCGCCCCTTTGCAGCTACTTTTGAGTGGGTTCCACTGATCCAAATCAGGTGCAAGATGGCTCATTGGAAAGCTTGGTCTGTATAATTTCCATCCCAAGTGGAATTTCTGAATTTGGAGTTGTTTTGCCCCCTCAAAAACCATTTCTCCCAAGGTCACTTTCTGCAACTCAAAAAGTGGGCAGCAAGTCATTTTTTTGATGTATTTTGAGCTTTTGGAGGCTCAAATCTCAAAATCAGGCTTCTCCCAAGTATTGGTAATTTTTCTCTTTGCATGCCCTTTCCAAAAATGCCAAGTTTTCAAAATTCCGAGCAATCCTCCAGAATGGTCTCACCCGGGGTGAGACCATTCCACGGCCAAAACCTGTAAATTACACAAAAAATTCACAAATGACAAAATTTTCTTCAAATTTCTTGAAATTTGGGCTGGGAGTCCCCAATCAAGTACCATGCTCAGTCAAAGAGGCTTTGGCCAAAATTTGGAGTGGATCGAGCGTTTTCCTTCGTTTTTGTGCTTTGGCCAACCGTCCTTGGAGCACCTTCGTTCTCGCCGGTATTTTTGACATTTCTCTCAAACCATGACACCTGTGTAAAAAGTGAAGGAGGTTTTTCTTCTTTGGCATGTTATGGACAAAAACCTCTCTCAGTTTTCCAAAATTCATCTTTGATTGCTCTGGAACATCATTTGAGTGCGACTTGTCCCGATGTGTGAAGCAAGGAATTTTGTCGAAATGGAGCGAGATGAAGGGGATAGGGGGCTTCTAAATTCTTGGGGAAATTTGTGGGAGTGGGGAGGGATGTTAGGAAGCAGGGGAAAGTGGAATCTCAGAGATTGAGTGAGGGGAAGGGGTCGAAAAGGGAAAAACACAGGTCAAACCTAGAAAATTGCCAGGTTGTAGCTAGAAACTAGGGTTTGTGCAAAAATGAGGAATTTGGCGGATCTAAGGGATGGGAAGTGTTTGATAAGGTACTTTAAGGATAGGGAAAGGTGTATGAACATCAGGAAACAAGTTTTGCCGGTGATTTGACCGCCCAAGAGAAATTGCTTTCAAAACCCTAGGAGAGGGAAATGACCTTGCCTGGGCGCAACATGAAGCATGAACAAGGTGTAAAATGACTCATTAGACACTGACATGATGATGACAACACTCTGAATGATGATAGACTTAGCTGAATGATGACATAGACTGACATTTGGGCAAACCCTAGACCTAATGGCTAGTGACCAAATTTTGCTTGAAAACTCTTTGAAATGACAAAATTTGACCTTGACACTTTAAAATCACTTTGAAAGAGCATATTTGATCGCTGAAGGAAGGCTGCAAAGACTGACACTAACACAGACAAGGCATCACCATTTTGGCTCTCCATATTTTTCCGTCTCATCTCCTCCGTCAACAAGGCTAAGACTATTTCATCAAACTGCAAGGCAGTTGCATTGCTACCTATTACAATAACCAGGCTATCCCACGAATTTGGTAGAGAACACAACAAACTGATGCACTTATCTTCATCTGAAATTTTAATATCAACAGATGCTAACTGACTTACCACAGTATTAAATGCGTTCAGATGCTCTGTCCCCGAGTCTCCATCTTTTATCCTCAGGTTATACAGCTTTTTCCGCAGGAACAGTTTATTCACCAGAGACTTAGATTGGTACAAAGTCCCTAACTTGTCCCACAAAGCCTTTGTTGTAGCTTCCCCTGATACATTCAGCAATATTGAATCTGAGACACACAATCGTATTGTGCTCTTTTCCTTCTGATCCAACTTCTTCCATTCTTCATCGGACACTCGCGTTGGTTTAGTACCCGAATCTACCACGATCCACTGATCTTTATCCACCAACAGATCCTCCATCTTGAGTTTCCACAACTCAAAACTCTGACCATTAAATTCCTCAATCTCTATCTTTCCACTTCTCGCCATCTTCTTTCACCACCAGAATCGATATCATAGATCTCCCACTAAATAGGGTCTACCACAGGCCCGAGCAAAACCCCTCAGCAACAAAGGCATCCCCTTGAAGCCAAATCTGCTCTGATACCAAATGTAGGTTTTAACCCCGTACAGAAATTACTTGCATATGAATTCTAAAACACAGAAAATAAATAATGTGAGAGCAGAACACATAAAACACATATACACAGAGATTTTCCCCTAGATCCCAAAACCGGGACTACCAGCTTGATTTTTCATTATGTTCCTTTCAATGTTATAATACATATTTATACATGCCGAAACATCCAATACCATGGACCGAAAACCATTGCGTCCAATACCATGGACCGAAAACCATCGCATCCAAAAAAACATGTGCGAAAATCATGCACAAAACCATAAGTGGGTCCGCCCAACCTAACATAGGGTCCAAAACCAAAATTTTCTGAGGCGCTGCCCCAGACCCCATAAAGTGGGGTTACGGGTGCCCCTCAAACCCCCTGTTAACTACGTGGAAAGAATATAACACAACCCAACATTTTCCACTACTTTGGGGCCAACATAACTTAAACTTGCGCCCACATCCACTAAAATAGACATAATTTGGTTAAATAACTTATCTTCCATCTCTATCATAGTAGGTTGATAATCTGCTTGATGATCCTCTAACGCAACATTGATCCTTAACATACTTCTCACCACTTCAGCGACTGTAGAAGTTTCCTATACATTAGCAGCTTGTTCAGGTCTCACATGATGAGGGCAATTTTTGTAATAATGAGGCTCACCACAACCCCAACATTGCAAAGGGGGTTTCTGTGATTGAACAGGTTCCATATTACTTGATACTTCGATTTGTTTGGACTATGTATGCCCTTTTGTTTTAGATTGGTTCTTGCCAAACTGTTTATTCAACTGACTTTTCTATGCATTTTTAAAATTTTCAATGCTTGTGTTTCTGATATTTTGGGAATTCTTCTGCCCTTCTTTTAGCTACCAGAGTTCACCACCATCCCCCTTCTGTCTCATCTATTGAAAGGAAATTTGGGCCTTCTGAATTGCTTCATCCATGGTTTTGGGATTATCGAATTCTATTCTTTCCTTCATGTATGCAAGCATACTACTCATAAAACGTTGTAGTTTACATTTTTCCTCTCGAATATACATAACGTATCTCAACAAGGACGTAAATTTGGTCACAAATTCGTCCATAGTTAGCTGCCCCAATTTCAAGTCGTGAAATTCTTTGTCTTTTTCATCATAAAATCATTATTTCATATACTTTTTTTGAAATTCTTTTGAAACTCGTCCGAAGTCACCTCTTGATCCTTCATCCCTTGCACTGCCTTTACCTCCTCTAGTTTTCCCTTGAAGTTGATAGATAACCAATCTGGCGTTGAGGTTATTGTCATATTCATAAACTTGGAAGTATTTTTTCATATTAATGATCCAAGCCTCGACAACTTCTTCAACTTCCCCATCAAATGTTGAGGGTTTGATTTTTCTAAATTCCCCCTGCAGTTCAAGTTTCTACTTCTTCATTCTCCTCTTATCATAAATGTTTCTAGATTCATCTTCATTATTATCTTTGTCTCCCTCAATCCTCTGGGTGTGACTTCCTTCCAGGGTATTCCAATTTTTGTGTCGATGTTCTTCATCATCCCCGGTTCCATTGTCAGGACTAGGTCAATAAGTCCTATGGTTTTGTCTATCTAAGAGGTTCTTTAATATTTTCTCTTGGTCACGCATTAATCTTTCATTATACGTTTTTAGTATAATCATTTCATCTTTCATCTATCGAATAGTTTCTAGCAGCATAGTTGTTTGGTTTTGTTGCTCTACGCCCAACTGCACCCACATTTATGGATTTGCTTCAGGGATTGGTATAGAACCGAACTCCACCATTGACCTTGGTGGGGGTATACGTCCAGCTCCTCTACTCATAATATTCTACCTTTATCTCTCTTTGTGTACATCGACACACTTATCATCACTACAATTTCCCAATCGGTTCATAGTGTTGAAACGTGGTGCTCTGATACCACTTGTAACATGTACTCCCACAAATTCACAAATTATCCTCATAAAATAAAATTAAATCAATGATTAATACTGCTAATTCAACCTAACAAACATTCATGCGTAAACTTACTCTTGTTCATTGTATGAGAGTGAATGACATAATAAAAATGTTAATTAATATCATGAGTGGAGGCGCACTAGTGCTCATCCCCAAGATATATTATTAATGACCTTAATACCTCATAACACAATGATACATGCATGAAATTAAAGTGGGTTATTAATTTCATTTTCCGTCCAGTATGAATTTTTAATCGCGTCAGACATAGAGGTCATTTAGACTTACATCCATCGTCCATCTGTAAGGCTTTCAAATTCTACGGTGTTGATCTTCAAGAATTGTTTGAGGTAACCACTTCTCCCCCAAGACCCCGAAGAAATCGAACATTACACCCCTTCCCTGCTAGAGTTTCGTCTTTGCAACCTTGTTCTCCGATGAGACGATTGCATCTCAAGGGTGTTGTTTTTCAATCGGCAGGCAAGTGTGAAATTTTGAATGACATCTCTGTTTTTGTTGGGTTCGCACTAGGAACACTCTACTTAGTTAATCCACCATTTTCTCTTCCAAGATTTGGCATTTCTTTTCCAGGGATGGCAACAGATTTTCCAGCAAGAACAGAATGGACAACATGCACTCTTTACCAGGTGCTGGGGTTCCATTTGTTCAATTTTTTTTGTTTCCCTTTTTGTTACTTTATCGGCATTGATATAAGTAACCCCTCCCTAGGACTCAATGGCGGGCTGAATGTTATGTCTGGTTATTCGAGTGTTACTCAGAATCATTTCTTTTATGGTTGAGTTATTTACTTTTAGAGATTGAGAGAAAGAGTCGATGTTTAATCAATTCGCCCTTGTTTGAATAGGTGCGTGCATCTTCAATGCTCAATTAGCAACAATTATCTCACCAACCTTCTCTAACATTCACCTCTCCTACTTTCTCCAAGTTTTACTCCTTCCCCTTCCAACCAGTACAAGGGTTTATGCATTGTCGTTTTGGGTTTTTCTGGAAAGGGTTAATTATAGATGCCCACCACTATCACTTCCAAATATGCTCAGTTTTCTCCTAAGTTGGTCCGAGAGTTACTTCAAATGGAAACCCTCCAACTGTTTGTGGTATTTTCCCTTGTTTTTCAGTTGTAGTCCAAGGATTCGGGGCATGATATTTAATCTGTAAGAAGTTTTATATATAAAAGTTTTATTAAAAGTCCAGTCTCTAGTTTCATGTTTTGACAAAGTTTAATTGAACTTCAGTTGCAACCGATTCACATATATTGATATGTGATACTTGTTACAGGGCTATCAATTTATATGTCAATGCCACATTTTTGTTTCTTGACAACTCTGTTCTTATTGTTTCTTTTGCTATGTCGAATGTTATGCTAGGTTATGTTATTAGAACCAGTTACTGCTCTTGTGGGAATAAATTAAATAAAAATTGTGTATTCTGTTGGAGTTTAAATAGAGATAGGCATTATGCGTCGTTGAATTTTGGTTATGATTTTCCTCAATCTCACACAAGTCTTATTAGAATGTAAAGAATGATTTCTTCTGTGGTTTCCTTTCCTAAAAGATTTAGTTATTTTTCGAGGAGTTTGTATCAGTCAAATCTCAATTCACTGTATGGTGAATTTATGTAATTTTCCATTACTGTTATGAGCCTTTGAACCAAGAACTAGGTTGTTTTTTTTTTAACACAATTGAACCTAAGATTTCTAGGTTAACCTGTAATTGTTTAGTGCGCACCTAGCCAAGATTGCGACCTAGGTTATCCAGGACCTGCCCGCTACCCTTAGGGTGTTATTGAAAGATTATGTTAGGTTCCAAACTGCATTTAGCAAGCTTTGTGCTTGCGACCCTTGAGGCTTAACCGGAATCGCGAATATCCATTATTAATCTCCCACTGTAATTTATGTTAAGTGCCATTAATTTTTTTCTATGCCTCTCACTAACATAAAGCAGAACTCTTGTTTATATTGTTTTACAGTAGAAACACACATTCATTCCTTCTTAGCGAGATTTCATTTCCAAATTCTATAAAGATCTAACAATTCCTATTTTCAAATATAAATAGAGATTAAGAAAAGTCCATCATATCTTCTATGCTATTTTTCTTTTACATCCTTTTCTTTTTCCATTAACACACAAATAACACGGAGTTCTCTAAAACAAAGAATACGAAAATATTGCAGAGATACTTATCTGCATATACTAGTTTGTTAAAAAAATCACTAGGGAACCATGCCACCCAAACAAGAGGAAGGAAATTGTGTCCTTTCCTCTCCCCTGAGCAGTATTTTACCAGAACAAATTCTTTTCCACAATATCCCAATAGGGCTAATTCTCAGACCTCAGAACCCCCTAGGTTGAATCCTGAGCCAATCAATAAGCTTGAGGATTCCATTGGCCCTTTATCCAGCGCAAGAATACCTCCTGGAAATGTCATGTCATTTACCACAACATACTGTGCAATTTTCTAAATCCAACTCCTTTCCTCTGTTGCTTCCAACTTTCATCTTGGTTGCCTTCCTTCACCTCCTCCTTTTGATTTTTCCCTTTTAGAACCCCCAAATGAAAGATAGGTAACTGATTCTTTCCAACCGTCTGGTAAAAAGGGTGAAACATATATTAGAGCTTATGCACAAGGATGTGTTTGGACCTATGTCGGTTCCATCACTGTTTAAGTTTGTGTACTATGTATCATTTATATATGACTTTTCAAGGAATACATGGATATATTTGAAATCTGAAGTCTTTGATAGGTTTAAATAGATTAAGGCTCTAGTGGAAAACTAGAAAAAGAAGAAGATATAGGTGCTGAGGACAAATAACGGTGGAGAGTTTTTCAAGAAGGAATTTGAAGAGTTCTGTAAGAAGTGTGGTATAGCACGACAGAAGACTACTCCATAAACACCTCAGAAAAATGGAGTTGTAGAAAGAATAAACAAGACATTGATGGAAAAGGCAAGAATCATGCTCAACAGTGTCGAGTTAGGACAGGAATTCTGGGCAAAGGCGGTGGAGGTTGCATGTTACCTGGTCAATAAATCACTGTCATCAGAATTGGAGGATAAGACTCCATAAGAGGTATGGACTAGTAAGAAACCCTCTCTATCACATCTGATGGTATTTGGATGTGATGCATATGTACATGTTCCAAAGGAGAAAAGAACCAAGTTGGATAGTAAATTTGAAAGGTGCATCTTTATTGGGTATAAGGATGGTTTAAAAGGTTATAAGATTTGGAACCTAGAAACAAGGAAGGTTGTGTATAGTTGTGACGTGGTGTTTAGAGAGGTGAAATATGTTATTAAACATGAAGTCCTGCCAAAGGAACCTGAGAAGATAGAGTTTGAGCTAAAGGAGGAGGAATCAAACTCTACAATAGAAGAGGAATTAAAAGATGAAGAGCCACAAACTCCAGCTGTGAGAAGATCAGTTTGAGAAAGAAGGCAGCCATAAAGGTATAGTCTAGCTGCTTTATGTTCAAATTTTTCTTTATCTATTACTGATGATGGTCCTAGAGCTATCAGGGAAGCAGTGGATTTAGAGGATGGCAAACTCTGGAAGGAGGCTATGGTTGATGAAATGGAATCTTTTCACAAAAGTGAGGCTTGGGATCTGGTGGAGTTGTCAGCTGGAAGGAAACTTATTAGCAGTAAATGGGTGTTTAAGAAGAAGGTGAATGCATAAGGCAAGGTGGAAAAATACAAAGCTCAGTTGGTAGCAAAAGGTTATTCCCAGGCGCCGGGAATTGATTTTGGTGATATTTTTTCTTTTGTTTCCAAGGTAACTTATATTAGATTAATTTTCTTTGTTGTTGTTTCTTTTGATTTTGAGGTATAACAGATGGATGTGAAGACAACATTTCTTCACGGGGATCTGGAAAACGAGATCTACATGAAGCAACCTGAAGGCTTTGCGGTGAAGGGTAAGAAAGAACTAGCATGCAGGTTAAAAACTTCTCTGTATGGGTTAAAACAGTCACCAAGGATGTGGTATCAAAACTTTGATACATGTATACAGGGACTTGGCTTCACCAAAAGTAAAGAGGATCATTGTGTGTATTTTAAATTAATTGGTGACCATGTTATTTATTTGGTCTTATATGTGGATGATATGTTTTTGATTGGAAATAACAAAGAAATTATCTAGGAATTGAAGACCCAATTGTCCTCCAAATTCGACATGAAAGATCTTGGTGTTGCAAACTATATTTTGGGCATGGAAATTAAACGAGATCGGGAAAAAAGGAAGCTTTGGTTAAACCAAAGGAAGTATGTCGAGACAGTATTGTAGAGGTTTAATATGCAGGATAGTAAACCGGTGAAGGTTCATATTCTTGTTGGTGTGAAGTTATCTGCTGAACAGTGTCCCAAGACACAAGAAGAGGAAGAGGACAAGTCTTGTGTTCCATAATCAAGTGCAATCGATAGCCTGATGTATGCAATGGTATGTTCTAGACCAGACATTGCACATGCAGTGGGAGTATTGAGCAGATTCATGTTAAAACCAAGGAAGGAGCATTGGATAGTAATGAAGTGGTTTTTCAGGGATTTGCGTGGCACTAGTGATTATGGTCTGTGCTACCAAGGAAGACCAGGATTAGATACAGTTTTTAACATCCATGGATTTGTCAATGTAGATTGGGTTGGAAATCTAGATCAGAGAAGATCTACAAGTGGGTATGTATTTAACCTATTTGGAGGTGCAATTAACTGGATGAGAAAGAGATAGTATGTAGTGGAACTTTCAACTACAGAGGAAGTACATGGCAGACACTCATGAAATCAAGGAAGCAATTTGGTTGCAGAGATTGTGTTCAAGTATGGGATTGGTACAATGAGCTATAAGGATAGACTATGACAGCCAAAGTGAGTGTTTCTTAGCAAAGAACTCTACTTATCATTCAAAGACAAAGTGCATTGATGTTCAATATCACTTGTAAGGGATATGGTTGAGGACAAAAAGGTGTTGCTGGTAAAGGTGGACACTTTGAAGAATACTGCAGATGCATTGACAAAGTCTGTGAGCACTTAGAAGTTCTCTTGGTTTAGAGAAAAAAATGGGCATTGTAGGGTTGGACCAATGACCAAGCTCTCATGTGGCCCCCTGTGGAAAGAAAACAACAAGTGGGAGAATGTTGGGTAAGTGTTATATTCTTTCCATGGCTATCCCCGCACGTCAGGCGCAATAGAGGGGTCATAGGAGGTGCGACAACCCCCCTTGTTGAGGGGTTTGAGGGGGGCATCATCCCCCCTCTACTGGGTCTAGGGTATCATCCTGGGGAAAAAATTGGACCCTGTATTAGGTGGGTGAACCTACCTATGGTTTTGTGTGTGGTTTTCGCACATGGTTTTGGGCATGGTGCTTTTCTACCCATGGAATTTTGTAGATCCAGCCAAGGGAACTACGGTTATGTTCTAATCCAGGGTTTATGGATGCTTCAGCATGTATATATATGTATTGTAACCTTGAAAGGAATATAATGAAAAATCAATATGATAGTCCTTGTTTTGGGATCTAGGGGAAAATCTCTGTGTATATTTGTTTTATGTTTTATGCTCTTGCCATTGTTTATTTTCTATTTTTTAGAATTCGTATGCAGGTAATTTATGTACGGGGTTAAAACCTAAAATTACGTTTAAGAGGGGGCCGACGTGGCCAACCCACCCCATGCAACGGACATGTGAACATGGATTACCACTCTTCATTCATATGCTAGACAACAATATACTCAACCACTCTAAGAAGAGAGACCCTACTCTCCGATTTTTCTGCTATGTTTGGGCTTCTCCCTTGCAGCGAGTGGGACAACTCCATCAAGAAATTGATAGTAGGAAGATTTTCCTTCGGTGGAAAATTTAGAGTTGGTGTGTAGTCGATGGAGTTTCTCTCATGTTCATGCATTAGATCTTTCTTTAGTCATGAATCAGCATGCACTTGCACTCTATGCAAACTGGATTCAAGGATTCAAGTTCTTCAGCTCACGCACTTGCCACCGAGAAATGGTAAGGGATAGGCTTGGGGAAAGTAGAGGTCACATCTTCTAGATGATAACAACAAATTCAGCGCTCAACGCTACAGGAGCGGAAGTTGTCAGCGTTCATCCAGCTCAAACGTCCTCGTTGGTTCAAGTTTGGAGGGATGGTCAATACTGGGTAAGGTTTTAAATATATCAAATTCCTCTAGTTTAGTCATTTCATTCTCTGGTTATGTTTTTATCTAGTGAATGATAGCTTGTAATGTTTTGAGCTCAATCGATGTGCGTGGATGGCCGAATTTTGGTGTCTCTCGTAATTATTAGACCCTACTAAGAGTTTTTCATTTTCCATTCCTTTTTTTTGGATTCCTTTGATAGTTGTCACAAATTGCTCTAGAAACTTGGAACTCCCTGGGTTTTTCCTTTATCTAGTTTCCTCATTATCAATCCCTTGGATCTTTAGATGTTGTGGGTAAGAATCTAGCCTAGTTATTTCTTATTTGGTGTAGTATGCCCTAGAAAAAAATGTGTTGTCATTGGAGGGCTAGAAGCAGGGGTCCTCAAGGAAAGTTGTGTGCCCAAGCTCAAGCCTAAAAGCCACAACTATCTTCCACCTTGCCACCTCCCTTAAATTTTTTGAAAAGAATCGTCAGCATGAAGCTTTGACCACTAATGACCGACAATATTACTTTGATTTAGAAAACCAAATAGAGGTATTCAATTGGATTCCTGACCCTATAAACACCAAGAGAAGATGAAGCTAGTACTTGAACTCCATCACACTTAATTGGAAAATAAAAATACTTTTCGGAAGGGTCCTGAATGATAAATATGTTGACCACAATGATATTAATCTCTTCCTTAAATGAAATCAAGTGGGTGCAATGATATCAACACTCCTATCTTGCTAGTTTGGATGTTGAGCTTGCTCGTCTTGAAAGCCATCTTCAACATGAACTAAAACCTATATCTCTAGCTAGAACAAGTGCTCAAAACCTAGCTCTAGTCACTTCATCACACTCTTGATGTTATGCTTTTCTACTCTCCAATGGTTTTTTACTTTATATAGTTTAGTTTATGGTAGATATCAGTTGTTTCTCAATGTTAGTTACATTTATTTACAACCATTTGAAATTTGGCCAATGGTGAATAGATGTAGCTTCCTTAGAGGAAAATTGAGACTATACATTGCATGAAAAGTGATATTTTTGTTGGTGTATGAAAAAATTATGAAGAAATACAATCTAAATTCACAACCAAAAACCAAAAAAAAAAAAAAAAGGAAAAAAATCACTTTTTCTAGTGGAAATTAATAAACAAACCTTGATTATTAACGTCTTAGTCTACCATTGGTGTTTCCTTCGCGGGAGGGTGGATAGCATTCAGAATGATGCCTCAATCTCGAAAGTTCAGGGTTGGTAAAGGTATCGATTACATCTTTTGTTTACTCCTTATGCGAGTTCAATACAGTTTGTTTTGGTTCTTTTATCTGGTTAGGTGGAACGTCATCCTCTCAACGGTGGCTAGTGGTTATGACGATGTTCTAATGCCCCGTTAGAGGGGACGTGCACATCGGGGAGGGGCAGCTCCACACATGGCAGGGCGTCAACAGGAAGAGGAGCCAAGTTTTGCTACTGAAACTACTGGTAGCCATCATTTGGGAGAGGGTGTAGCTCTGTCACCAGCCCGCTCCCCAGGTCAAGTAGAGGCCCCCGCCTCCTTGGAGTCTATTGTTGCTCAATTGACCAACATTCAGCTCAATATCGATACTCTAAGGGAGAAGAGGTATGAAGATAGAAATGAATTGGTAGCTTATATCAATGATCTTCAACACATGCAGAACGAGATCCTGGACTCAGTGGAAAGTCTACGTCATCACCACAGGCGAAAAAATGACCACCTCCACTCCCTAGAAGTGAGGGTGGCGCACATAGACTTCCACATGCATGAACGTGTTGCTCTCTTTTTTTCTCCTCTAGCCTTTCCTCCAAATCCACCTCCATAATGTGGATTCCTATGATATGTATTTTTGCCTATTTTGTGCTTTGTAAGCACTGGCATGTAAGCCAGCCGACAATAACCAGTGACACCAGTTGTCATGGTCTTCCTCTAGGCTACTTGTTCCTTAAAGCTAGGCTTAAAACAAATTCTAAGCACGTGGAGATGTATTTTGTATCTGTTGATTTTCTAAATATAATGAATTTCTTTTTACCGAAAAAAGAAAAAATAAACAAACCTTGAAAATAAATGGGAGTAGTCTACGTGGGTGTCAATTTTTCTCGTCAAGAGTTTATTCCCGATCAACGATTCCGGCTATGACGTTATCCAATTGATGACGACTTTATTTCATTGTTTCCACTCTATCATTACCTTTACCTTTATCTCATTACCTCCACTCCCATTTTAAATTATTCAAACTTTATATTTCTGCGCATTCAATTTTGGATTCATGTTCTGTTTGTGGCCAAAATATACATGAACCGGAAAGATAAAACAATGGGAAAGCCTTGACCCAGAGTTTGTAGTAGTCGGGCAAGAATCATGTTGAAATGGAAGATACAGTGCTTTAACGCCCAGGTTTTCTCAGAAAATGGCAAACTCAATTCATTTTCATGTAAATACCTCAAGGAATGATTTATGATGGAGGTGGTTTGCAGTTGTGTCATTGTGACCCATGCCATATATTCTATGAGATTTACAAGTTGTTCAACGATAGTGATGGCTACGACGAAATGCAAAAAATCTATCAAGCCCAAGAAAGGGGCACTAAAGGCTTTTCTTAAGATAAGAGTTGCACTATGCCCTGTCAATTACAATGTTTAACTAAGGGGAGTGCACCTTTGGTTTGTATAAAGAGGAAGAAAAATTCTTGCCAGTTCTTACTTAGAAATATTGGGAGAACATTATTATATTTATTTATTTTTTATTGGGTGAATTCTTGCAATATTACTATTACAAAAATATATGTAATAAAATCACTTAATATAATGTAACAGAGTTCAATTTTCGGACCTGGAGTATGCCCTAAAACTGCTTCTGTTTGGCTAAGGTCTCGTCTTCCTTGGATGTAAGGAAATAGGTTAACGACCCAAGGCCCAGAGGCATCTGGCAGGGGTGAAAGTTTGCCCCCCTATGGACCACCAGCGGGGGTTATTCCAGGTGGCGTGGGTTTTCTTGAATAACGATGATGAGTCAGCGTACATTCACAAATAGTAACGAAGAATGATTGTCCTCACTGCTAGTTTGACAACTAAATTATGATAAATTTAACTACCCCTATATAAGAATAAAACTCAATTTTATATTAATAATAGAACTCAATTTTACTATAAATAATTCAAATTTTGAAATTCCAACTCTAGTAATTCCAAGTAACCAAAAAACCAACTAGTATACTCTCTTGTAAACGTTTTTGTTTTTTTTTCAAAACTCTTTTGCAGATATTTTCCTTTTTAAAAGATAATAAGGTACTAAATGAATTTGCCTTTTTTAAAGTTATATATATAACAATTTTTAAGTATTTAAAATTATTAAAAAAATGTTGTATTTATACATTCAATTATAATAAAATATTTATTTTTATATTTAAAACCTAATTTATAATAATTAAAAATTAAATATAACTATTTTATTATCTTAAAAAAATAAAAGAATTTGATTTTTAAAATTTTATTATAATTTTTTTAATTAATAATATGTATATATTTGAAAATAATACTTTTTAATTTTAAAAACTAATAAATACAAAGATCAATATCGATATCTATCATTGTTAGAATAGGGTTATTGAATAAATAGATTTATAGTAGTTATTATGATAAAAATGATTGAAAATGAAGTATATATATTTTTAGGTATAATTAAATTTAATAAATTTAAGTAATTATTTAAATTAATTAAAAACATTTTATATAATTTTTTTAGTAATTATCTTTATTAATATTATCAGTTTAGATTTATCTTAATTTCGAATTTATCATGTGTTGAGAGGGATAAAATCTCTGGAGGTGCAAACCTTTTTTTTTTTAGTGTAGAATTTGAGGAAAAGTTTGCATCTGGAGGGATTTGATTCCTCTCGGTGCATGATAGATATGTGGTTAAGATGGATCTAGGCTGGTAGATCCATCTTAAACTAGGGATGAATCTAGTTGGTTGAGAATCTTGTTACATATATTTTTTTTAAATTATATATGTTTAACTCATATATTAATTCTATACCTAATATATTTTAGTGAAAAACCGAAATATTCATGAATTTCTATATCTAGCTTCTATGTGTGTATTTGTCTTTGTGTGTCCCTTTATTCTTCCCTCTCTCTCTCTCCACCTTCCATCTCTATATCTATCTCCCTCCCTCTCTCCTTCTCTCTCTCCCCCTCCCTCTCTTCCCTGTCTCTCTCTCCACCTCTCCCTCCCTCTCTCTACCTCCCTCTTCTTCCCTCTCTCCCCCTACCATCTATATCTATACCTCCCTCCATCTCCCCTAAACACATCTCTCTCTCTCTCTCGCCCCTAAACACATGTCTCTCTTTCTCTCTCTCTTCATCTATATCTTTATCTCCCTTTGTCTCTCCTCTTTATCTCCCTATATCAACCAACACACATACAGACTCTCTCTCTCTCTCTCTCTCTCTCTTTTTTCCCTCTCCATCTATATATGTATATATCTCCCATTGTCTCTCCTCCTTTGTCTCTCTATCTCACCCCCCAAAACATACTCTCTCTCTCTCTCTTCCACTTCTCTATCCATACCTATATCTCTTCCTCCCTCCCTCTCTCTGCCTCTCTCTTCTTCCCTCTCTCCTTCGTCCATCTATATCTCTAACTTCCCTTGTATCTCCTCCTTTTATCTCCTTCTCACCCCCAAAACATACATACTCTCTCCCCTTATCTATCTCTCTCTCCCTATTTCCCTCGTCCTCTCCCTCTCTCTCTTCCCCTTCTCTCCCTATCTCTCTCCTTCTCTCTCTCTCTTCCCTACTACTGTCCTCTCTCCCTCACTATCGCTCCATCTCTCCCTTTTCACTCCTTCTCCCTCTCCACCTTTCTCTCTCTATGTCTTTTTTCTTCCCTCCCTCTCTCAACACCTCCAACTCCATCTCTCTCTCCCACCTCCCTCTGTCTCTCCCCCCATCACACTCTCTCTCAACCCTCTAAATCTATCATTATCTCCCTCCCTCTCTCCTTTCCTCTCTACCCCTCTCTCCCCCCTCCATATATATCTCTCTCTCCTCTCCTTTTCCCTCTCTTCCCCCATCTCCTCTCTCCCTCATTACATCTTCATCTCTCCCTTATCACCCCCCTCTCTCTCTCCACCTTTATATCTCAATGTCTTTGTTATTCCCTCCCAATCCATCTCTCTATCTCTTTCTCTCTCTCTCTCACATCAGGAGATTATTTTAGGCTCAAAAATGAAAGTGCCCAAAACTTCTTGAAACTAGTGCCAAATCGAAGAGCTCAACAATCTGAATCCAACACAAATTGTTTCACGCAAATATGACATCGGATACTTACAAAATCATGTTTTGATCGTTTTGGGAAACATGTAAAAAATTGAGTTGGGTTGTACAGGGCTTCACAGTCAACAGTCTCTACTGCTGACTGGACCCTGACTGTATAGGCTGATTGTTCATCACTAACCAGTCTCTACTTGACACTTGGCACAATTGTATTGGCTGCGAAATGGTGTAATTTCATTGGTTGATTGGGTTGGTTGAGGTGGACCAACCAGGGAGGACCACGTGGGCCAACCAAAGGTTTCCATGTGGCCTCCTGGTGGCCACTAAAATTTTGTTAAGGGTCAAACAACACCCTAGGGAGTCGAACTCATGACTTCCCACCAAACAACCACAAGCTTTACCACTAGACCATCCATCGCATGTTACTTGATATGGTTAGAGAAAAAACTATATTTAAATTTTAAGAGCGTGAAGTATGGTGGAGGGGGGTCAGCCCCTAAGGGCTTAGCCCCAAGACACATGTATTCCATATGCTCTCGGCAGATGTGAAAGGTGCCAATATAGAAGTCGCTAGGATTTATCCCTAGCCATAGTCACATGCCACCCTCATATAACTAGGAGCACGTAGGGATAAAGTGCTAGGGAAAAGGCACTTGCTGCAAGGGGCAAGCCCCAGGTTCCATCACTGCCATATGACCCAGAGCCGAAGGAAAAGGAGTTTCGATGGGCAGGGCAGGCGTTAAGGCCCAGCTTATGGACCAGTGGCACAACATGACCATGTCCCCGTGTTAAGGGGCTTAATCGGCAGAGGCGGGCATTAAGGCTTAGCCCTTGGCCCTTTGTGGCCCATGTGGCCATGTTTTTCAACCCTAAAGAGTTAGAGGGCGAATTAATGATCCAACAAATTGCACCTGGGACGAGTGAATTTGTCACTCAGTTAGCGATTTTTCAAGCAAATCTGTAGAACAATTAGCTAGAAAGTCGAAATTGTTGGGTTTTTAACAGTGAAGTTCATGGATGAGCTGGTAGCTCATAAATTTTTGAGTTGTTCACCAATTTGAGCTCAGAAAGAGGCTATTTGGAGGTTTTTGGATCCTCTGAATCCATTGGTGACCTTTTTTTTTTTTCTGTTTTGAGCACATATATATGGCCTTTTTACAAGTTGGAGGCTAAGAGGTGTATGGATCAATCAGAGTTTGGTAGCATTTCCTAAGGGTATTGAGCATGAAGAAGACCTTGTAGGGGTTTCTTAATTTTCAGAATTCATTTGCAGCAACTGATACTTGCACGGTTCAACTCTTGGACATTTTTCTCTCTATGTCAAGTTGAGGAAAGCTTGGATTATGTCCTTCTTTTTGCATGTATGCTCATTTTCAAATGAGGTCTTGGGTCATTGTAGGAGATGCTTTGTATTGTTGTAGTTTACATGGTGATTGCAGGTTACCATGTTGTTTTTATGTGAGCGTTCTCAACAGAGGAACATTTCCCCTGTAGATTCTTTTTTCTTTTTCTTTTTTTTTAGATTTAATTAAGAAATGTCATAAAATTAAATTAAATTAAAATATTTATAAAATATTTTGATTGTGAAATAAGTTATGGTTTTTGCATGTGTTATTGATAAGCCATGATATTGGTCCATGGTATTGTAACATAATAATTAAAAGCAAAAGCAAAAGCAAAATTTAACAAATTAAATTTTATTATGTTTATTAATTTACTCAAACCAGTTTATTACAAGGACTAAAAAAAACATGGATATATTTTTTAAATTATTATTATTAGTAATAGTAGTTATAATATAGGGGACATTAAAAATGACATACAATTTTTCTTATATTACATCTAACGCCTACACATCTACCTTATACTTAGTTCATCTACTTTATATTTAATTGTAAAGCACCCCCTCTCTCTCCACTAAATAATATTTCTTATATAAAAAAATTATTAATATAAATAATAATTTTATTACATATATTTTATAATAATAAAATTAAACCCCTTACTTTCTTATTATAACTTATATATTTTAAGTGATCACCATTTTTAATAACCTTAATATAATAATTATCATAGCAAAATTCCACAATTATCTTTAAATAATTAACCAAAAAACTTAAAAGTCCAACCATAAATTAATGAAAAAATGACAAACAACATTAGAAATCCATTAGTCATCTAAAGTCTAAACCCTTCTAACTTGAAATCTTCTCCTTATTTCTATTAGCCTTAATATGAAACATATCATAACAAAACCACGTAATTAAAAAGTTAATAAATCTAGCAGGAAAAACTATAAATCCATTACTCACCTAAAACCTATGTCACACGGTTCGAGTTCGACAACGATTAAGTTCGATTGGAGTTCGAATTTTCCGATCAAATTCGAATGAAGTTCGGCATTAGGTTCAACTATACATATTTTTCAATATATATATATATTTATATATATATCTATATATGACAAAATAATAGAAAATTCAAAATCGATCCATAAACACATGAACACAAATTCTTATTAGTAAACATACATGAATAATGTAATCATTCTAACATCTAGTTAAATGTAAACATACAATAGTAGTGTATACATATTTACTTTTAATAAATAGAAATTTAATAATTATTATTATTTATAAAATTAAATCATTTTATAAATAAAAAAAAAAAAAAAAAAATATTATATTATATTTTTGAATAATTATTATTATTTACAAATCAAATTTTCCCCAACAATATTATATTAAGTTTAAAAAATATTTAGGGTTTAATTTGCTTATTATATTAACAAATAATGTTAATTCATCGTTTTCAATAATAAAATAAACAAACAAATAAAAACCTAATACGACATTTTAACTCAAAATGTAACAAGTGCTACATAGTATCTAGTACCTGTGGCTTAATTTAAATATAGTTAAATTAAAGTAAAAGTATTGAATTCAAATTAATGTTAAAATCAATTTAAATTTCACTGATTTGTAAATTAAAATATTTTGTTAATTGTAATTATAGATTATGATGATGAACAATCCAATCTTACCTAACAACAATAACAAATCAAAGAACTAAATAAAAATCATTGCTTTGAATAAAATAAAATTATAATAAACCATAGTTCATAATCATTATCTTTAAAATTGCATTTAATAACTTTTAAGACACTAAAATAGAATATATATATATATATATATATATTAAAAAGTAATAAAATAAAATAAAATATTATTTATACAACAACCAAACATATTTATACACTGAATATTTTATATTTACTCTTTATATACCACTATAACTTTATTATTATAATAATAATTTGAAAATATCTTTCTACAAATATAATTGGTTATAATTAATTAAATAATATTATATATAACTCTGGTTTTATTTGTTTGTATTCTTGATAATAAAACAACAAATTAAAAATCAAACATATTCAAATAATCACCCTATCATTGTTAATATATACATCTAAAGCAACTTCGAACATGTTTAATCTATTCATATTATGACGACCTACCTTTTCCATTTTGAAAGATAAATGTTATTAAAAATAAAATAAAAAAACCGAAAAATCTAAAGATAATATACAACTTTTTTTTTTTTTTTTCCTCCCGAAGGTGGTAAAACCTATCAACTCAGGTGTCAAACCAACAGTGAGGACAGCCATCTCTGGCTGCTATCCGCGAATGCTGGGTTTGACTCATCACTGTTAAATAGGAAAACCACGCCACCTGGCATAACCCTGCTGGTGGTCCGTAATCGGGAGCAGGCTCTCACTCCTGCCAGATGCCTCTGGGTCTTGGGCCGTTAACCTGTTTCCTTACGTCCGAGGAAGATAATATACAACTTATTTTGCAGTTTAGTTTATTTATATTTTTCCCATTGTAAAATATATTTTAATAAAAGAATAGTTAAATTTATAATCTTTTTAAACCTCCTAATCTATTATAAAAACATAAATTTTATATAATAAAATATTTAAAAGTTATAATAATAATCATATATTAAGACTGAAGGTGCTGCGTCACTAGGACACTGGTGCCGCTGCCCGCAGTGCGTCGGTGGTCTGCGTCCACTGCTCAAGGCCTCAGTCCTCACGCGGCCCACTGCCCACTGCCTCAGGCACGTCTTCAAACTTCAAAGTTTCAAACTCATTGCAACTGCAAGTGCATAGTTGCAAATGCAAACTGAACTCCACAAATGGCACAAATAAACGCTTAGCCGACAGTGTGTGCCAAAACGCTAGCCAGCGATGGTTTCAATTGCTAAAAGGCGGTATGCGACCCCAAGTTTTCTTCTAAAACCGTCAACAAAACCATCTAAGGAAAACCGTCAAACCTGAACAAATTCGTTGAAGTTCGCGATTAGGTTCGAGTTCGCTTGAGGTTCCAATTTTCGATTCAGCGAACCTGAACGACTGAATTTTTTTTTACAGGTTCGGTGAATTTCGAACCTGAAGCTTCAGATTCATCAAAACTTGTGACTTAGCCTAAAACACTATTTCTCTCCCCGTGCATCAAATGTTAATGTTTTCTTTTAGTACAATGAATAGGAGATACAACATCAAAAAGTTATTTAAAAAATAAAAACAATTGGAAAAACTTAAAAATGAAAATCCGAAGATATATCTTCATCGAAAACTTAATTAAAAATAAATAAATAATCTCAAATAATAAACGTTAAAGCTAATAAAGCCTAAAAAGCAAACCCTGCAACCACAACCTATGTCATTGCCATATGGTTATTTAAATTATGTTGACATTATTAATTCAAATTACACAAAATATTAATGTTTTTAAATATATAAACTAATTTAATACCATAAAAACCTTCAAAATATTTAATAATCAGTAAGGAAATTGACAATAAATTTATAACACATCTCTACCAAATTAAAAAAAAAAAACTTGCTCAAAAATAAATGCCAAAAACACTCAAAGCTCATTAACACTTAATAGTAAGGTTAACCATTTCACATCCCTCTGTATTAGTTGTGTGAAGAAACTTCATTGAGTTATATAACAGTTATTCAACTGCCTTTCAGCTTGCAAACAAAATCCCCAAACACACAATAAAAATCTACTTGATTGATTTATTGTGTCCCACACAAATGTATCAACACTCGGTCAATTTAATAACTATGATAGTTAAGATTAATTTTTCCAACAAAATCAATCAAATACAATTTAACTTACATGTCTATACTCAATCAACTATTACCATTTAATTTTTTTCGCACCTATCCATGTTAACAATTTTTTTTTTTTGCAATACGAAAAAAACGTTATTTGTATTAATATCAAAGAGAGGTTTACAAAATTCACATTTTGTCTAGCAATCACATTCCAGACCAAACATTAACAATTACAATATGTTCAAAGAATTTCATCAAGAGACATCTCCCTCCTTATACAGTATAAGGAAAGATGAAAAGTATAAACAAGTAGTGGAAACTGTGTTTGGTAGTATCGTTATGGATAGAAAATCAGCCCAATACTAATATCAAAAAAATAAGTCCATGTTGTAATAAACACCATCTGCAAAGGAGAAACCTCACTTCGCAGAGGACACTGTGAGAAGCCCAGTGGCCAAGTAGAAGAAAGTTAATCAATAGGGAGAAAAAGGAAAAAGGATTCTGATTTATGTTCTTGGGAGGATAAATTCCTCCATGTTATATGTGATATTTTCCAGAAGTATATCCATGTACCATTTACCTGGCTCAAGTGATAGCCCTTTCTTTGATAAACTGTCAGCTTGTTCATTTTGTGATCTGTCCACATGTTGGATAGAGTAACCCTTTTGTACTTGCCAGAAAAACTCAATTCTTTTCATCCATCCTGTAAGGTGGGGATTTTTTATGGAAATTTTCCCTAAGACATGGTCAATTATGATTTTAGAGTCTCCATAAATATGCAGATCATGAATGTTTAGGAATTTACTGAAACATAAGAGACTCGAGAGTGCCATTGCCTCTGCTTTGTTATTGGTACCTTTCCCTCCGTTCCAGTAAATGTTGATTTTTTGATGTTCGTTCATGGAAATGTAGATACCACAGGCACATATTCCATTTTGTGCTGCCCTGTCGAAGAATCCCCTTGGGTATTCCAACAAAAAATTGTTATGTCCATTGGTTTTATTTTTATACTATTTGAGTTGTGGCATGTAATTGTTGTAGAATGAGATGACCTTGTGAGTTATTTGCTGAAAATCTTCCTGTTTGTTTTGGAACAGAACATTGTTCCTCCACTTCCAGATCGTCCATATAACAATTTGTGGGATGGATCTCCAAGAAAATTTCTACACGCTCCACCATTCGAGTGAGTCTTTTAATGAAGAATGTATAGTATCACTGAACCCAAGTAAAAAAGATGGAAAATGTGTTCATTGTTTTCTGCTCCAGCATTGCAGATTAAATAGATACCCGACCCTTCCCACTGTCTCTTTTGTAGATTGTCCCAAGTGAGGTTTTTATTATGGTAAACTAGCCAGGAGAAAATAATGATTTTGTTTGGGACTCCTGTTTTCCATAATGAAGTAGGGAATTGACGTCCTATTTGGGAATGTTGTATCTTGGACAAGGTTAAATAGGTTTCAGCGACACTTATATTTTCCTTTCCCCTTTTCCCCTTCCAAGTGATATAGTCTTGTGGTTCTGGACGACAGATACCAATACTTCTTATTATCGTCAATGTCTTGTTCCATTGGAAAGCCAACTATCCTTGTAGACCCAACTCTTGAGCTTCTTTCCATATGGGAGAAGGTCCCTGCCAGCCTGCAATGACCTGTCCCCAAACAAAGATGCCCATACGATGAAAGACAATTAAGAATTTTTGTGGAATAGAGCAATCCTTCCCTACTCTAGAAATAGGGTCTAAATCGATGTACATTCTATTCCCATTCTGAAAACTCCATGAGAGATTTTGTAGGAAGAAAGACTGTATTCTACGGAAACTTTGCCAGATAGCAGAGCCATGAATGGATCCTATTGTGCCTTTTCTGTACCAGAATGTAAAGTCTTTGTTTCCCATATACTTTCTTTTTATGGACCTACTCCAAATGCCCTCTCCGTATATACCCCTCCATAAGGATTTGCATAATAAGGCTATTCCAAATTTCCGAAGATTCATAATCCCCCAACCTCCTAGATCCTTTGGAAGAGTAATGTTAGAAAGTTTTGTTAAGTGAAATTTCTTCTTTTCTTTACATCCTCCCCAAATAAAGTTTGCTGTCAGTCTATTTAGCATTTTTATAATGCTAGCAGGAATATAAAAAAGGTGAGCCCAATAAACAGTCAGTTGTGCTAAAACTGATTGTGCAAGTACAGCTCTTCCTCCCATGGACAGGCACTTGTTTTCCCAACCTGATATTCTTTTAAAGTAGCGATCTGTGATCCATTGCCAGTCCGCTCTGGAGTAGCAGGAGGGTTTAAGGTGATATCCGAGGTATTTCATTCCTTCTTGTATAGGAATTGCTTTTATGTTATACAACTCTGCAATGTAGTCAATGATTTCCTTGTCACATTTCCCATGATAGATAATAGATTTGCTTTCATTGATTTGTAGACCTATAGCCATTTCGAAATTCTTCAGGATGTTGTAAAGACATATCCAGGTGAAACGACAAAGCATTCCAAAAATCAGGATGTCATCAACAAAAAGACTGTGTGAAATGTAGTTGTTTTTGCTGATCATCAGAGGTCGGCAGTGACCCTCCGAGACAACCCTTTTTATATGTAGACTTAGGCAATCCATTGCCAGGATGAACAGTAACGGGGAAAGGGAACATCCCTGTCTCAAACCTCTAGCAGCAGGGAAGAAAAAAGAAGGATGTCCATTTATAAGGATGGCAAAATTAACCTTCTCGATGCAAGCCATAATCCAGTTTGTACAGGAATGATTGAGTCCAATTTTGGTAAGTACACATCTTAAGAAACCCCAATCAAGACAGTCATAGGCCTTTTTTAGATCAATTTGCAGAATCGCAGCATCAAGTTTTTTTGTGTGAATGGAGTGCAAACTTTCCTGTGTGTTTGCAACTGCATCATGAATAAGTCTGTCTTTTAGGAAACCATGTTGTTCCTGTGAGATATAGTTTGAAAAGGTACCTCGGAATCTGCGAGCAATGATCTTAGAGATTATTTTATAAATTGCATTGCACAAAGATATAGGTCTAAAATCCGAGAAGGTATTGGCATATTTCTTTTTTGGAATGAGGGCAATGTAGGTTGATGATATGTATTGGTGAATTTTACCCGACATTCTGGACTCCTCGACCATACTCAGAAGATCCTTCTTTACTAGATCAAAAAAGTGGAGGAAGAATTCGATCGTCCATCCATCCGGGCCTGGACATTTATCTTTCTTAAAGGATTTCATTACTATTAAAAGTTCTTCTTCAGAAATTGGTCTGAAAAATTCATCATTTTGTTCATCATTGAACATGGTGGGGTATGGGTCAATTCCCCAGATGATATCTTCAGCCTTAATGTTCTCATTCCTACTGTAGGATTTCTGGAAGTATCCTACAGCTGCATTGCAAATATCTTCCTGAGAATAAAAATTATTTCCCCCCTCATCCCTAATCTCCCAGATAGTGTTAATGTTCCGCCGCTGATTTGCATATCTATGAAAAAATTTGGTATTTCGGTCACCTTCTTTTAACCATATAACCCTGCTTTTTAGTCTCCATGTGGCTTCCTCAATGGCTAATAATTTGTTTTTCTTAAACTCCAGTTCTTTTATGCAAAAGCGAAACTTTAAGGGAAGACATTGATCTGTCATCCTAGAGGCAATCCTGTCCAATTCCATCTGAATGTCTTCCAGGGCTTTCCTATTTGTTTTTAGCTTCCGGATTTGCCAGGGTTTTACTATTTTCCGAAGGGAAACTAAATTGTCAAGGAGGTGTTGAGAAGGGGAGTCGCTGGCTAGAGGAGAGCGGCAGGCCCAGGTTTTCTGTACAAGATCATTGAACTCTGGGTCATCCAACCAGGTTCTATTAAATTTGAAAGGAAAACCTTTCCGGATTCCAGATTTTTTCCATTGCAGTATGATGGGCCTATGATCTGAAATGAAGTAATTTAAGATATCCATATCTAGTATGCCCAGATGTTCCAACAACTTATCATGGAGCAAGAAACGATCGAGTCGTTTGGCTAGATAAGTCGGACCAGATCTTCCATTATCCCATGTGGGGGCTATTTTTGATGGACAGACATCTACAAAATTGTAATGAAGAAGGGCGTCTTGAAGCAGGCCGGCCAAAGGGTCCACCTTCCTACCGCTCCCCTAAACTTCATCACAGCTTAAAGTACAGTTTAAATCTCCTGCGATCATTAATGAGTCCAGTTCCATTATTAGTCCCTGCCTTGGACTATTAGCGATCGCTCGATTATTGACCGACCATTAGTTTATACTTTGACCGATTTTTTTCAGCGTTTTTGCATTTTAACCTAAGTTTAATGCTCCCAATTTCATTCAACAAAATTTTAAGCAAAGTTTTTGGTTCGGAAAACAATTGAGCTCTTATTACAGCCTTCACGTTGCCCGATGCAAAAAGATTGAGGCAATCTCATCTTATCCAAAGTAGGTTGTGGAGGCAAAGTTTTCAATATCATCTTTTCCAAAGTAGGCTGGTGCGCACAACTTAATTTATCCTAAGTTCTTTCTGGGGTCTGTTCCACGTTAAGCCAGCACCTAATTTAGACATTTGTTCATAGAGATATTTGCATGTTGACCACCTGTCAGAGCCCGTGTTTACCACCCAAGCTTACACAGCGTATGGAACCCTGTCAAAGCTTATATGACAAGCAAAAAACCCTGCAAGGAGCCTTTCACCTCTGTGTACTCGTTCCTAATTCTGGTGAGTTCTTTTGATCTACATCGAAGCCATAGCCTACATTGTTTCATCATGATGTCTCCATCGTCTATAAACTCAAATATTGTGTTGCTAGATCGCAGTGCCGAGTACTTGCAGGGACTTGCTAATTACAATAACATAGAGTTCTAAACATGTATTCGGAAATTATGTGACTCATCAATGGGTATTAATAATTGTAATTTTTCTGGCTTACCTTGAGGTTGAATCTCAAGTGAATCTGAAATATCATCTGCACCAGCATCACTAGAGCATGTGGAAATTCTTAGGGCTTGTCGATATTCCTTGCCCCTGGAAGTCACGGTGGCAGCTCATCGATCTACTGCGGATGAATTTGGACCCGAGAAAAGGGATGCTGGTCGAACTTGAACTGGCTTTGGATATGCATTATTTGGAATGTAAGTAGGCTCTGGAACGGGCCCCTCAGGTATTTATACAACCATACACCTAGCGAAAGAAAGCATGTTTATCATTTTCCCGCCGCACATTTTTTTCATTGACCTTTACGGAAACCCTCATTTCTTCAACCTTGGATATCAAACCCTGTCATGCGCTAGAAACCCTAAATTATTTTATCGTTTTTCCTTAATTTTTCACCCTTTTCGAATCTAAGAGCCTTTAAATTGTGCCCAAATGATGTTTCCTCCAATATCCTCATCCTCTTGCCCTCATTCTGAAGGGAAAAGATTGTGTTGTATACACTCAACTGAAATAATGACAAATTCTACAAACAGAGATTCAAATTTAAGAGTATTTCAGCCCATACCTTCAATCATGATAAATAGGTTGCCAGGTCGAATCCCTATTGCAATATTTCATTGCGTTATGGGAGTTTTCAGGAGCATTAGCATTATTTATTCCTCTTCATGGTCTCGGGCTCTGCTACAATACCATAAAAGGATCGCTTGAGCTTTCTTTGTATGTCCAGAGGATTTTCCCTGGCTTACTGGACCAATGAATGTTACCTCCTTTCATATCACCACCATAAAAATGTAATCGATGTTGCTTGCTCCAATACGAGTAAATGCAAAAAACAAAAGTTGCGCACTCATGAGTACATACAGCTAAAGCTGTGAACGCACACAACGTGCATTGGTGGTGTTTATGGACAACAAAAGATTGGCAGATAGGGAAATCGATTTCATAAAATTGATACCAACAGTCTCATGTTGGAGCAGAAGGCCGAAGATCCAGAAGGGGTAGCCACTTGGCTATTGCATGCAAAACCCACTTGGTGAATACATACAGCTAAAGCTGTGAATGCACACAACAAAATTTGTGCATTGGTGGTGTTTGTGGACAACAAAAGATTGGCGGATAGGGAAATCGATTTCATAAAATTGATACCAACAGTCTCATGTTAGAGCAGAAGACCGAAGATCCAGAAGGGGCAGCCACTTGGCTACTGCATGCAAGATCCACTTGGTTTGGTTTTGTTTTGGTTTAATTTAACTTTACTTATTCCTTAATTACATATTTTTTTTTTAATTAATGTTTTTTTGGCACCTGACATTACATGTCAGATTAGCCCTTCTTAAAAGATTACATTGGTAAGCCCTTCTTAAAAGATTACATGTCGCAAATCTCATAGGAATCTCATCTCACAAAAAAATATTCAATTGAAATATTACACGGGCACTTTTCAAATTACTTTTGAGTCCTCTTTGAAAATAATACTATGCAAAATCACATGTGCGCATTTAATATAAGGCAACATGAAATGATTCGTTCAAACCTTCAACCCTTCTGCGTTGTGCACATTTACTTTTCATCCTTCATGCACACTTTCTTGACTTTTCAGATAGAATGGTGGCTGCGGTATTTTACGAAGGAACTTTGATATTTCGAAAATTTGGTACCTTAACCCATTGTGCGTTGAAGAAACTAACCCGTTCTTTTGCAGTGTCGTTGAGCATTCACTGAGCATTAGTAACGCAAACGCTTTCTCTAAAACTTTCAGCTGTTTTAATACGCTATATTTAAACGCTTTCTCTTAGTTTTTTAGTTGTTTTAATATGCTATCTTTAATGGTGTACAGTGCGTTAATAAGTAAAAATTTCTGGAAAAGACTTGATTTGTCAAGCAAACTGCAGATAGTTGTCCCAATTTGGTTCGATTTCCTTGTCCCCCGCATGCTTACCTCCTTTCATATCACCACCATAAAACTGTAATCGATGTTGCTTGCTCCAATACGAGTAAATGCAGAAAACAAAAGCTGTGCACTCATGAGTACATACAGCTAAAGCTGTGAACGCACACAACGTGCATTGCTGGTGTTTATGGACAACAAAAGATTGGCAGATAGGGAAATCGATTTCATAAAATTGATAACAACAGTGTCATGTTGGAGCAAAAGGCCGAAGATCCAGAAGGGGTAGCCACTTGGCTACTGCATACAAAACCCACTTGGTGAATACATACAGCTAAAGCTGTGAATGCACACAACAAAATTTGTGCATTGGTGGTGTTTGTGGACAACAAAAGATTGGCAGATAGGGAAATCGATTTCATAAAATTGATACCAACAGTCTCATGTTAGAGCAGAAGACCGAAGATCCAGAAGGGGCAGCCACTTGGCTACTGCATGCAAGGTCCACTTGGTTTGGTTTTGTTTTGGTTTAATTTAACTTTTTACCCAAATTGGTGCTCTGAATGCTGCCTCTCAAGATGCCTACAAGTTGGTTTTGCAAGGTGAGGAAGAGTTGGACATAATTTTTTGAGGAAGAGTTGGACATAATTTTTTTATATGAGTTTTGTATTGTGTTTTGTATTATTGATCAGAAAAATTTTGGTTTTTGCGGAAGAAGCCAACAAGGCTTCGTTCGAGAACATGGTATGAGCTTTAGTTTTGTGCTCGTGGTTTCTGTATTTTGTGTGTTCTTCCCAATAAAATTTCGGACAGTTTTGATTTCTGTAGTTTCTGTATCTTGTGTTGTGTTCTACCCAACAAAATCTCATAGACAGGTTTGATTTCTGTGGTTTTTAGGTTCAGAACATGGGCAAGCAATCTCTGCAGTGGGGTAAGTTATGCTGTATGAAACATTTTGGATGCAATTTGTTAGTTTGTGGTTCCAATGATTTTCTAGGCTTTTGATAGTTTTAAAAAAAATATGGTAATGTATTTTTCTTATTTTTAAAACTCAAAGTGAATAAATATGGTAAGATTGTTTGGGTAAGTTTCAATCTCTCATGAAAATTACAGAGGAAGAATGCCTACTCTCCATCGGAATCTGGGAAAGGCGCAACGTTGTGTTGACTATATCGTGGACAATCCCACCAGACCCTCCAAACGAATCAGACATTGGAACGCATTTTTCGTTAGAACCCCATTCTAAATTGTTGGAGCCCAGATTTAAATCCCAACTTTTAAACCTGGAGGCTTTACCAATATAAGTTAAATAAAAAAAAAAATTAAGGGGTAGCCACGTTGGGTTGCATGCAACCCCACACGCCCCTCCACACTAAACATTTATGGCTTTGAACTCTTTGTGCCAGACCTTTAACGCATTTGGAGATCAATATGGTAAGGGTTACAAGCGCTCCATTACCGAAACATACAGTGCAAATAAAGTGCGGAAGGCAGGGTTGGATCGAGTGGTTAACCACGTTGGATTGCATGCAAACCCTACACGCCCCTCCACACTAAACATTTGTGGCTTTGAATTCTTTGTGCCAGACATTTAATGCATTTGAAGATCAATATGGTAAGAGTTACAAGTGCTCCATTACTGAAACATACAGTGCAAATGAAGTGCCGAAGGCAGGGTTGGATCGATTGATTACCGGAAAGGAACCCTAGGGCAAATCTGACTGCGTTTCTTGGGTAACAAGTCGACGCTGACAGTGTAGAAGAGATTGCATATGAAATATTTTTCCTTTTAAAACGAATGGCATTCTAAGAATAATGGTAGCCCATAACTACATACTATAAATTAACGAATACCACTGGAAGTATGGGCAATTACACGAGTTTCTCAACTCCAGTGGCTCCCTTGTTTCAGATAAGAGAAAACGATTCCAGAAAATGAGACGGTCCTTGTAAAGGGCATAAACATTAAATATATGGATGAAACCAAAAATGCCTCGGAAATTGGCCACAAGCAGGATACCAGCGAAACATCTAAAGGCTTTGACGGTAACTCTGATCCCATAAAGCAGCAAGGCCCTAGAGAGGCCAGTGGAATCCGTAGCCGTATAAAACCTATTTTAAAAAATATATATATAAGTTTCATCAAACACCAGACCTGGTTGAACGCAAATCAAATTCCAGACCTGGTTGAGCGCAATTCAGACTTTTGAACGCGCGCGATTACACGACCATTGAGATAGTTTGAACCGTTATTCATCTTCTCGATGCCACGTCAATCCCTATCTTATCCTCCGTTGCGGCACATCTTTATAGGCAATTAATTCCCCATATTATTATTGGGTCAGTATATAGTACTTGATATTTACTCTTATCTTATATTTGCCGAAGTAAAAAATGCCCGAAGAATTTAATTATTAATAACATACTGTTAAAAAAAATAAAATTAAAATTGAAAAAATAAGGTTTTAAAAAATGTTTCTTTTTTTTAACTAAAACATTAAACTATTTGTTAATTTTTATATTAAATTCTTATAATTTTTATTCTTTTAATTATAATATAAAGATACGTTATTGTAATTTAATATAAAGATATGTTATTGTAATTTATAAATCGTATTAGAAATTAGAATAGACTTCTGAAAATCTTTATGAACCGTATCAACCATTTGATTTATACATTTTTCCTATAAAATATTTACATACAGTTTTGTTATAAATTATTTACATATGTTTTATTTCGAAGGTCTCGGTTGATGGAGCTAAGGACCAGTGACAGCTGGCAGAAAGATTATCGAAATGGCGGCGGACGGATCCGCCACAGACTTCCGAAATTACGGTGAAAGAAGAGATGCGTAGAGGACAGGTAGTGGGCACTCCGCTAAATATAGCGCAAAAATATGGGCCGGTGTCGCTCCAGGTTTCATTTCATTTGAGATATGCGGCGGCCTCCTTATGCTAACCACGTCGTCAACGAGAGTGCATAATAAAAAGTAGGTGCCAAAAGGCTCTTCGCTTCTCCGTCAGAGACGTGTGGGTAACATTAAGATGACGGTGTTTGACCTGAAAGGCCGGTAGGCTCTGATAAGGTCGGTCGTGTTTGCTTTTAAAAGGAACTTCAAGAGCCGCTGTTGCCAATGTCGAACAAGATGGGCACGACACGCACAATACTGGCGGTGACGATTTTGTTGTTGGGATGGCTCTGCGTATTGTCGGAGGCTTCTACTCGTGTTGGCGGCATCCGCGACATACCGGATGTGGAACACAATAAAGAGATTCAAGACCTTGGGCGATTTTCTGTCGATGAATACAACAAGCAACAGGTGGTGGTCTGTGTGTATATTTTGTGATTTATATTCCACCAATAGGTATATGCACTTCAAAATTAATTGAGGGTTTTCATGGCTTTGTGCAGAATGTGAGTCTTTCGTTTCGTAAAGTGGTAAAAGCGGAGGAGCAAGTAGTGGCAGGCGTGCGGTACTACCTTACAATAGAAGCCAAGGATGGCGGCAAAACCGGAGCGTATGCAGCCGAAATATGGGTGAAGGCATGGGAGAACTTCAAGCAGCTTCTTGATTTCAAGCCTGTGCAGACCCCGCATTAACGATACTCTCTTTCCTCTACAATATCTCTTGTTTTCTTCTTTTCTGAAGTTTGAAGGTTCACTCAATAAGAATGTACTGATGGTGTAGATTCAATTAATAATAAGCTGAATGTCTGTTTATTAGTTCTGCCCACGAGTTTGAAGGCCGTCATGGCATCTGCCATGTAGAGCAGGCTCTGGTTTTGTAAATATTCGTCACGTTGATTGTCACACTCTATCACAGGAGTAAATTTTTTTTTGTAATTCCTACTTACCAACTTACAATAAACATGCACATAAACCTTATATGGAGATTTCTCGTACCATTAACATATATATATATATCGGCACGCACATCATAAGCAGCACAACTAAATCCCACTCGACATATTGTAATGGTTATATTTTGGAATACATGCATGCATGGGTTAATGGTCTTCCCATACCCGTTTATTTAATATGTTTATATATGTTAACTTTGGTATGTGGCGATTATGGTTTCGAATCCACGGCAAGTCCCGGGTACAGTGGACTGTTCGCCTTCTTAATTATAACCTTTATGGCATTTACCAAGTATTGTACTGGCTTGTATCCCCGAGACGCTGATGTGGTGAAGTTCTGCCGCTTACGGCTCTCGCTTATTGTATGCCGTCCACCTGGCTTGATCAGTGGTCAGCCTTCAAACGGCCATGTGCGGTGGCGTGCCCCAAGGCTCCAAGTGTTATGAGGCCAGGTACCTCGATCTTACCATTTCGCGCTCATAATTTTTCCCGGTTCCTCCTTGTCGATCGAACGGTTGAAAGAAGCTCAGTCAGATCGAAGGTTGCGAATTACGCCACGAAGCAGGGTTTCACAGTGAAATATTTAAGTGTTGTTTCCTCTCGGCTTATTCTTGTTTTCATTTCAGAGCGACTGTGTGCAGCCGAAGACTTTGGTGGCTCTCTGCCATACCGGGGTTTCATTCTCAGTACCCAGAGCACGGTGTCATGCCGCGGCTTCTCCTTTCGACACAGGTATAGACGTGCTCGTTCTTTTGCTTAACTTCTGGAGTTTTTCAAAGGCAGTCCTCATGACTCCAGATTTAACCTTTTCCGCTGCTAAATTGTTTTGTCATTGTTCTCAGCAATTCCGATAGGGTTCTAAGTTTAATTGTCTCAATGTATTCAGGAGGTGCTTCGGCGACCGGTCGGCGTTGGGGAAAAATCTGGCTTTTCCCCCCTCAGCCGTTCCACTACGGGTAAGAGCTGGTTGCTTTCCAAAGGTCCTGCTTTCGTATTCTTTTCTCAGAGTATTGTCTGAACCTCTGTTCCACTGAACAGGGTTGCCGAGGTTCTTGCTATTGTAATCAATTTCCCCGCCATGCATCCGGGGTTTCTTTACTGAGAAACTATATGACTCATTTTCTAGTTTGTATGGTTATTTATATCTGGTTGTTTTTATTGCCAAACTCAGGCGGAACTCCGCCTAGGCACGGTACGCCGGCTTGAGTTGTATATATATGTACTGTTCTGTTTTCAGGGTTCTGCCCGGCTCACGGACGTTGCTTCATAGCAAATACTGTTACAGTTTTATAATATTAATCCTTTATTATTCGGTTACAAGTTTGTTTTGTGATACTGGTATTTTGGTATGGCTATGGCTCTGCATTAAAATGTTCTCGGTGTGTATCGCCTTCTCCACAGCTTTTACTTTGAACTCGTTTGACATACGAGTCGCCATTCGATTTCTTTTCAGGTATATTAGTTATTCTGTAGTGGCCATATCTTGGTTTTTAATTCGGCAAAGGTGCCCTGCCGGCTAAGCACACGCTTACGCCCCGCAATGGTGACACCTTAGAGCCAGAATCTTTTGCAAATAACTATACGCATGCATAATGTATTGATCTTTTCCTTTGTTACATGAACAGGAATATCTTCGCCTGTAGATTATGTCTATAATATGCATGTACATAATTTCAGTCTGTCGTTTTACTTATGTAATAGCAGAGATATTGTCATCAGAGTTTGTATTTAGGCTGCCGACGAATGTTCGGCCCGCTCTTGCTTTGATAAATGGTTTGAGCTCTCCATTGTTTACTGCTACTTTGAATCGGTATAAGAAACGTATCTATTCTGTTTATGGCTCGTTTTTTTTTAATATTATTCGCTCTAGAATACAGAGTAGGGTTAATTAGTTCCTATCTGTTTAATATTTGTTTTACCGCCTGTAATACAAGTTCTCAGTTCAATATATATTCAACGCTTGCATTCTTGAATGGAAATGCAGATACGGTCTCTGCCGAGCACATAGAGAGTTTTCTTTTCTAAGAAATAAGCAGTTTGTTTCCCTCTATTTTATTTGCTCACCACAGAAAGATAAAGTCATTTCTCAGTTAATAAGCTTAATAAGCCATACCTGCTTAGCCGCAAACCTGTATGTAATGCTTGTCAACCACCCGTCCGTAGGAAGATCCTTCTCGATCTTCCACCCCCAAGCACATCTGCAGATCTCGTCTGCAATCTCACTGGCTATGCCAGATCTCGCTATCTGATCCTAACCAGACATAGCGGATTCAGGAATTCTCTTCCTCATAAACATGCCATCTGGTCCTAACCAGACATAGCACTTTCTTTGTTTTTCTTTTTCCTTCTGCCATCTGATCCTAACCAGACTTGGCATTTTCCCCTTTTTCCTCTTGGGGACTCAACTGCCTCCTCAAGGCAGTTAGGGTTTCTTTTTATTTAACCACCTTCACAGTGGTTAGCCACAGTTAATCATATACTCAAATTGAATAATGATAACACAATTAATTATCATAATGGTTAACAATACTTAACAACAGAGTTTTTATATTTCATCAAACAGAGTTTATCTCACAGTTAAATTTACTAATTTACCAACATTACTCCTCACGAAGGGCATCACATCTCCCCCTCCTGAAGTTCTACATCGTCCCGATGTTGCTGTTCAGCCAAAAATAGTCTGGGATAAGTTTCCCTCATACTCTGTTCATCCTCCCAGGTGGCCTCGTCAGGCCCAAAGTGCTGCCATTGCACTTTAACCTGGTGGATGGTCCTTTTCCGCAGCTCGACTCTTCTCCGATCTAATATGTTCACTGGCTCGACCATGAACTCTCCTTCCGGTTCCACCTGAAACACACAGTATTCAGTCAGCTGCTTACTAGCATTCTATTTTAGTTTTACGTTTATTAACAGCCTTTTCTTACCTGAATATCCTGCCAACTTATTATGTGCCTAGGGTCATAGACATATTTCTTTAAAACTGATACATGGAAGACATTATGAACTCGGATATGGCTGGGTAGGGCTAGCTGATAAGCTACTGGCCCCACTCGCGCCAAAATCTGGAAAGGCCCACAGAAACGAGGTGCCAGTTTGGCACAAGCATTCCATTGAAGAGTACTTTTCCTAGCTCGGATTCTGACATACACATGTTCACCAACCTGATATTCTTTAAATGTCCTCTTCCGATCTGCAAAGTTTTTCTGTCTGTCCTGAGCTATCTTTAAATTAGCCCGGACCTTTTTGACCATGACCTCCATCTCCTCCAACATCTCAGGACCCAACAAGAGTTTGTCCTCCGGTCCACCCCAACTGGATGGTGTACGGCATTTCCGGCCGTAAAGCACTTCGAATGGACTCATCTTCAAAGATGCATGGTATCCATTGTTATAGGCAAATTCCACCAGATGCAAATACTCCTCCCATCGAGTAGGTTGTTGCATCACGTAAGACCTCAACATGTCTTCCACCACTTGATTCACCCGCTCAGTCTGCCCGTCGGTTTGCGGATGATAAGCGGTGCTGAAGTTCAGTTGAGTTCCCAGCCCTTCAAACAAGGTCCTCCAAAAAACTGATGTGAATTTCACATCACGATCGGATATTATTGTTTTTGGCAGCCCATGGAGTTTGAATATATTCTGCATAAAAACATTTGCGATTTGAGCCGCACGATAGGTGGATTGAACCGGTATGAAGTGAGCTGACTTACTGAGTTTGTCTACTACAACCATTATAGAATCATTGTTCTTTTTAGATTTTGGCAATCCCGTAATAAAGTCCATGGTAATGGTCTCCCATTTCCATTCTGGTATAGGTAATGGCTGTAGTAAACCCGCAGGGTGCTGATGTTCAGCCTTAACTTGCTGGCACTCTAAGCATCGCGCCAGATATTCCACCGCATCCCTCTTCATGCCTGGCCAGTGGTACTCTTTCCGAAGCGAAGTGATCAATTTTTGGTAGCCCGGATGTCCCGCATAAGGACTTCTATGATATTCATCCAGAATCTTTTCTTTAATACTGCTTTGATTGGGTACATAAACCTTCTTTTTGTAGCACAAAATTCCGGCTGCATTCAAGGTGTACCCTTGTTGCATTATGTGGGTATTTAAATCCTGCACCAGTTGTTTCTTTTGTAGATAAATCTGATCTTGAGCAGCAGCCTCTTCAATTTCTTTATCAAGGGTGAACTGTCCCTTACTAATACCGATTTCATAAAGGCAGTGCACTTTTCGACTCAATGCATCAGCTACCCGGTTTTCTTTTCCTTTCAAATGCTTAATTTCAAAATCAAAACCTCCCAAAAAGTCCACCCATCTTGCTTGTCTCGCGTTCAAGGTTGGTTGACTAAAGTAGCTAGTCAAACTATGGTGATCAGTCATCAGCAAGAACTTCCTTCCCACTAAATAATGGCGCCACATCTTCAGCGCATGAACCACCGCGGTTAATTCCAGATCATAAGCGGAATACTTCTGCTCATGCTCTTTTAACTTCCGGGATTCATATGCGATCACCTTTCCTTCCTGCATTAACACCCCACCTACGCCCTCCTTACTTGCGTCTGTGCAAACTACATATTCTTTCTCTGGGTCTGCAACACTCAGCACAGGTGCGGTGGTGAGCAGGTATTTGAGCTGCTCAAAGCTCCGCTGACATTCTGCTGTCCACTTAAACACTTTCCCCTTCTTTTGCAAAGAAGTGATAGGGTATGCAATCCTGGAGAAACCTTCTACGAACCGTCGGTAGTAACCAGCCAACCCCATGAAGGATCGAATATCTGCTACATCTTTGGGTGTTGGCCATTCCATTATGGTTTTGATCTTTTCGGGATCCACAGCTATACCTTCTTTGGTGATGATGTGTCCCAAATACTGGATCTGTTCTTTATAAAAATCACATTTGCTAAATTTGCCATATAACTGATGCTCCCGTAGTGTCTGTAACACTATTCTAAGATGCTCCTCATGCTCCTTAATATTCCGGGAGTATATAAGTATGTCATCAATAAAGACTAACACGAACTTGTCTAAGTATTGGTGAAATACACTGTTCATCAAGCACATGAATGTCGCAGGTGCATTAGTCAACCCAAAAGGCAGTACCACAAACTCGTAGTGTCCATAACGAGTACGAAATGCGGTTTTGGCTATGTCCTCATCCTTAATTCTGATTTGATGATAGCCCGACCTCAGGTCGATCTTTGAAAAGATTGTCGCCCCCTTCACCTGATCGAACAGCTCATCAATGCGAGGTAGTGGATATTTGTTTTTAACTGTCAGTTTGTTCAGCTGTCTATAATCTATGCACATACGTAGAGTTCCGTCCTTTTTCCTAACAAACAACACGGGAGCCCCCCAAGGAGATACACTGGGGCGGATGTACTTCTTATCCAACAACTCTTGCAATTGCATCTTTAACTCAGTTAATTCCGGCACACTCATCCGGTAGGGTGCACGGGATACCGGGGCTGCACCGGGTACCAATTCGATGGTGAAGTCCAAATCCCGCTTGGGCGGCAGCCCTGGGATTTCCTCTGGGAATACATCAGCAAAGTCTTGCACCACCGGTATATTTTCCACAGTCGTAATTTTATCCTCAGACCCAGCGTACCCCACCTGTATTGCATATATTTGGCATTTCTTCCGCACACTTCTAACTAGCTGTGAGGCCGTAATTGGCCGGATCTGCACCGGTTTTTGGATGCCTTGAATCTCTTTTTCCACTCCCTGTTCATCTCGGTAAGAAATTGTTTTTGTCTTACAGTTAATTACAGACCATCGCTTTTCCAACCAGTCCATTCCTATCAGCACATCATAAGATCCAAGAGGGAGTACATTCAGTTCTGTTGTTATTGTCTGACCAGCTAACCTTAGTGGACAGTTGCTGACCTTAGTCAGTACTCGTCTTTTGGCCCCCGTGGCCAGCTGTACTAACCAGGGATTTTTAAACTTAATAGTTTGCAAACTGCAGCTTTCCACAACTTTGGGACTTACATAGCTTAAAGTAGCTCCTGGATCTACTAAAATAGAAACAGTTCGATCAAAGATCTTACCTTCAAACTCGATCATGGTTGGCTGGTAGTCAGCTTGTCGATCCTCAAGTGCTGCATTTATTCTGGGTATGGATCTGGCCACGTCTCCCACTGTAGAAGCTTCATAGATCTGGGACAACTGATCGCTTTCCTTCCGATGAGGACAATTTTTAATATAATGGGGTCCACCACAACCCCAGCACTGAACTGGTGGCCTTGTCGCACCTTCATTATCCATTCTAACCTGCTGTTCGCTATATTTAGATTCAGCAGGTGGCTTAAATCTGATCTGACTTCTCGATGGGTTTTTAGTGCTGGCCCCTTTCGAGAATCCTTTGTGGAAGCTGCTGCGAGTTCCCTTAGTTCCCACAGCCATTCTGCTGCTCTTCTTGTCTGCCCAGCGCTTCCCAAAACCTTCTCCTTTTTGTTTGCTCTGCTGGTAACAGAGTCTAGCCTTCCGAATTGCTTCATCCATCGTCTTCGGATTATCAAACTCGATCCTTTCTCGCATTGCCAGAGGTAGGCTGCTAACAAACCGCTGCACCTTAGCCTTCTCCTCTCGAATATACGGTACATAACGGAGCAGGGATGTAAATTTGGTTATGAATTCATCTATGGTCTGCTGTCCAAGACGCAGATCATGGAATTCTCGTGCTTTTTCATCATAGAAGCGTTCTGTCAGGTATTTTTCCTTAAAATATCTTTGAAAAGCCTCCCAAGTCACATCCTGCTCACTCACCCCCCACACCATCTTGACCTCTTCCCACCATAATGTGGCCTTGGCCTGCAGCTGGAATATAGCCAGCCGGGCCTTAAGATGGTGATCATACTCGTACACTTGGAAATACTTATTCATATTAATTAGCCATGCTTCTGCAGCTTCTTCTGATTCCCCATCGAATTGAGGTGGCTTAATCTTCCGAAACTCACCTTGTAACTCTATTCGCGGTCTTTTTGGAGTTTGATATTCGGAAGCGTTAACAGACTTCTCACCTCGCGTCTCTGCCCTTTCCTCTGCTTCCTCCTGTTCCGTATGATAGCTTTGTTCATCTGTTACTCGTGTCTGTTCAGGTCTAGGATGAGACTGTTGATGATGTTGTTTGTCTGATAAGCTTTTCAGAATCCTCTCCTGTTCCATGTTTAATCTCGCATTGTCCTCACGCAAACGGACCATTTCGTCCTTCAGCTCCTGGACTGTCCTCAATATAGCCGAATCAGTGTTGCGGCCTTCTGCTCCCAGTTGTACCCATAGCTCAGGATTCCCTTGAGGATGAGCTGCATTATCAGGTTGTTCCAAGTTCCTATGAGGAGCGCTACTTGTTCTTCTCATTCTGCTGTTACCTGTACAAGATTAACTAATTCAACAGCTGTGATTATATATTTCAGTATACTCTTAATTTGGTTGTCATGGTACTATTTAAGCATTACTGCTTTATTAAAGTTTACCCGAGGCCACAGAGTTGTAACCTGGGCTCTGATACCAATTTGTCACACTCTATCACAGGAGTAAATTTTTTTTTTTAATTCTTACTTACCAACTTATAATAAACTTGCACATAAACCTTATATGGAGATTTCTCGTACCAATAACATATATATATATAGTTCGGCACGCACATCATAAGCAGCACAACTAAATCCCACTCGACATATTGTAATGGTTATGTTTTGGAATACATGCATGCATGGGTTAATTGTTTTCCCATACCCGTTTATTAGAAATGTTTATATATGTTAACTTTGATATGTGGCGATTATGGTTTCGAAACCACGACAAGTCCCGAGTACGGTGGATTGTTCACCTTCTTAAATATATCCTTTATGGCATTTACCAAGTATTGTACTGAATTGTATCTTCGAGGCGCTGATGTGTTGTTGCTCTGCCGCTTACAGCGCTCGCTTGCTGGATGCCGTCCACCTGGCTTGATCAGTGGTCAGTCTTTGAACTGCCATGTGCGGTGGCGTGCCCCAAGGCTCCAAGTGCTATGAAGCCGGGTACCTCGATCTTACCATTTCGCGCTCATAATTCTTCCCGGTTCCTCCTTACCGATCGAACGGTGGCAAGAAGCTCAGTCAGATCAAAGGTTGGAGTTATGCCACGAGGCAGGGTTTTACAGTGAAATATTTAAGTGCCATTTCCTTTCGGCTTGTTATTGTTTTCATATTGAGGCGACTGTGTGCTGCCGAAGTCTTTGATGGCTCTCTGCCATACCGGGGTTTCTTTCTCGGTCCCCAGAGCACGGTGACATGCTGCGGCCTCTCCTTTCGACTCAGGTATAGTCGTTCTCGTCCTTCTGCTTAACTTCCGAAGTTTTTCAAAGGCAGTCCTCATGACTCCAGATTTAACCATTTCCGTTGCTAAATTGTTTTGTCATTGTTCTCAGCAATTCCGATAAGTTTCTAAGTTTAATTGTCTTAATGTATTCAGGAGGTGCTTCGGCGACCAGTCGGCGTTGGGGAAAAATCTGGCTTTTCCCCCCTCAGCCGTCCCACTACAGGTAATTGGTTGTTTACCATAGGTCCTGCTTTCGTATTCTTTTTACAGGGTATTGTCTGAACCACTGAACAGGGATGCCGAGGTTCTTGCTCTTGTAATCAATTTCTCCGCCATGCATCCGGGGTTCCTTTACTGCGAAACTATATGACTCATTTTCTAGTTTGTATGGTCATTTATATCTGGTTGTTTTTCTTTTATTTACCAACCTCAGGCGGAACTCCGCCTAGGCACGGTACGCCGGCTTGAGTTGTATATATATGTACTGTTCTTTATTCTAGGTTCTGCCCGGCTCACGGACGTTGCTTCATAGCAAATATTGTTACAGTTTTATAATACTAATCCTTTATTGTTTCGGTTACAAGTTTGTTTTGCGATACTGGTATTTTGGTATGGCTATGGCTCTGCATTAAAATGTTCTCGGTGTGTATCGCCTTCTCCACAGCTTTTACTTTGAACTCGTTTGACATACGAGTCGCCATTCGATTTCTTTTCAGGTATATGAGTTATTCTGTAGTGGCTATATCTTGGTTCTTAGTTCGGCAAAGGTGCCCTGCCGGCTAAGCACACGCTTACGCCGCAGCGGTGGCACCTTAGAGCCAGAATCTTTTGCAAATAACTATACGCATGCATAATGTATTGATCTTTTCCTTTGTTACATGAACAGGAATATCTTCGCCTGTAGATTATGTCTATAATATGCATGTACATGATTTCAGTCAGTTGTTTCACTTATGTAATAGCAAAGATATTGTCATCATACCGGAGTCTGTATTTTAGGCTGCCGACGAATGTTCGGCCCGCTCTTGCTTTGATAAATGGTTTGAGCTCTTCATTGTTTACTGCTACTTTAAATCGGTATAAGAAACGTATCTATTTTGTTTATGGCTCGTTTTTTTTTAGTATTATTCGCTCTAGAATACAGAGTAGGGTTAATTAGTTCCTATCTGTTTAATATTTGTTTTACCGCCTGTAATACAAGTTCTCAGTTCAATATATATATTCAACGCTTGCATTCTTGAATGGAAGTGCAGATACGGTCTTTGCCGAGCACATAGAGAGTTTTCTTTTCTAAGAAATAAGCAGTTTGTTTCCCTCTATTTTTATTTACTCACCACAGAAAGATAAAGTCATTTCTCAGTTAACAAACTTAATAAGCCATACCTGTTTAGCTGCAAACCTGTATGTAATGCTTGTCAACCACCCGTCCGTAGGAAGATCCTTCTCGATCTTCCACCCCCAAGCACATCTGTAGATCTCGTCTGCAATCTCACTGGCTATGCCAGATCTCGCTATCTGATCCTAACCAGACATAGCGAATACAGGAATTCTCTTCCTCACAAACATGCCATCCGGTCCTTACCAGACATAGCACTTTCTTTGTTTTTCTTTTTCCTCTGCCATCTGATCCTAACCAGACTTGGCATTTTCCCCTTTTTCCTCTTAGGGTCTCAACTGCCTCCTCAAGGTAGTTAGGGTTTCTTTTTATTTAACCACCTCCACAGTGGTTAGCCACAGTTAATCATATACTCAAATTGAATACTGATAACACAATTAATTATCATAATGATTAACAATATTTAACAGCAGAGTTTTTATATTTCATCAAACAGAGTTTATCTCACAGTTAAATTTACTAATTTACCAACATTACTCCTCACGAGGGGCATCACATTGATGAACCAAAATAACTGTAGCAAAATGAAAATGGAAAGTGACTTAAATATGTAAAAGTCAAATTCAAATAATCTTAATAATAATCTATGATGTAATACTGATATCAAATCATAATCCAACAATTTAAATGCACTTCAACAATTTAAATGCACTTTTATGATCCAATTATGTAAGACACGATTGTCGTTAAAGGATAGTCTAAACAGTGTCTCTTTTGGAAAAGCAGTAGTCTAAACAGTGTCTCTTTTGGAAAAGTGGTAGTCTAAACAGACTGTTTTTTATTACCCAGAAAAGAAAATTTCTAAAAGAGGTAGTCTAAACAGACTGTTTTTTATTACCCAGAAAATTATAGAAATTTCTGTAAAATTTTCATAAAATTTGATAGGAATTTTTATAAATCTAAGTTATAATTGTTAAATTCTAAGTTTTTGGGTGTTCTAGAAGTTTTTGATGGCGCTGAATTTATTTCCATCATCAAAAACATGATTCAAACATGGTTTTTTTACCCAAAAATTATAGAAATTTAGATTGTAAATCCAAATTATAGCTGTGAAACTTTAAGATTTTGGGTACTCCAGAAGTTTTTAATGATACTGAATCTATTTCCACCATCAAAAACATGATTCAAACATGGCTACTGCAATTTTTTTTGAATTTTTATCTTTCCTCTTTTGAAAATAATTAAACCAACCATTTTCGTCTTGTGATAACATTTCTCCAGTAATGTGAGAACTATATCTATCCCCTTGTCTACCATTTTTGTTCTGTAATAACATTTGTCCCGTGGTGTGAAGAGACATCTGTCCCTGTCTTTGGCTGTGAACTTTCCTCCATGCTGCACAATGGTCCCCACAGACCCATGGGGCAATCAGTCGTCCTTTGGTGATGAATGGTTTGAACTTCCATCGAAAATTTGAGGGACGCAAAAACCGAGGGCAATGATATTATGGATACAATTTGCAGTAGGATATATGAGTGTTACTTAAATCTGCGAGTACATCTGGCAGAACGCCCGCGAGCGTGTATAGTATTTTATGCGTTCCTGCATATGTTCACCCACATTCAACTCCATAAACCGTGGGCTTTTGTTCCTGCGTAGCGTGAATCAAATGGCGAGCCTCTTTGTTTATTGGTTCAAAGTACGCCCACATTCAACTCCATAAACCGTGGGCTTTTGTTCCTGCGTAGCGTGAATCAAATGGCGAGCCTCTTTGTTTATTGGTACAAAGTATCACGTTTCCACTTGCCCGCCACGTTTTGCAGCAATGTATATCCATTCTCTAAATAATTCAAATAAAACATATTTAAAATGTCAATTATTTTGACTAAATTTCACCATCAAATTTATTATTCCCTGCTGCAGTGGATAATAACACATTTAAAATGCGTTTGATGATGACATTAATTTTAAATGTATCAAAAATTAACAATTGCACCAGATGTTGCAAAAGAAACGCTGTAAGGCATTACTAATTATTATCTTCGTTAACAAAAACGTAACTATTATCTTTATCAATTTCTACCATACAATATTGCTATTTTATTACTAACTATTATCTTTCTCAACAAAAACATAACTATTATCTTTATCAATTTCTACCATACAATATTGCTATTTTATCACTAACTATTATCTTCCTCAACAAAAACATAACTATTATCTTTATCATTTTTTACCGTAACATATTGCTATTTTATCTTGTGAATTAGACTCAAATCTTTATAAGATGGCACAAGAGGGGCTTGATTTTATAATTCTTTACCCCATTAGACAATTTGTGAATTAGACTCAAATCTTTATGAGATGGCACAAGAGGGGCTTGATTTTATAATTCTTTACCTCGTTAGACAATTTGTGAATTAGACTCAAATCTTTATGAGATGGCACAAGAGGGGGGGCTTGATTTTATAATTCTTTACCCCCTTAGACAATTTTTGGATTAGACTCAAAGCCTCCCGTCATAAAATGACCTATGAGACTACGATGTACTCCCTCTGGTCTTAGCACCTTCGAAAGGTTGAGCCCTTGTTGTCTCTTCGGGAAAGTGCCAAATGGTCATGACATATGGGAATCACCAATTTCCAATTGGCTTGACTCAGGTGCCACCTTCATGAGTTTGCCACCTTGATGAGTTTTTCATATCCCTCTGCCATATGGTTTATTGGGCCGAGAGGCTCATTCTTAACTGAGTATGAATGGGTGGTTTATTGGGTTGAGAGGCACATTCTACAACCAAGTATGAAGGGGACATGTAAGTTGGTTTATTGGGTCGAGAGGCTCATTCTACAATAGAGTATGAAGGGGTGGTTTATTGGGTTGAGTGATTCATTCTACAACGGGAATGGGTGGTTTATTGGGTTGAGAGGCACATTCTACAACCAAGTATGAAGGGGACATGTAAATTGGTTTATTGGGTCGAGAGGCTCATTCTACAACAAAGTATGAAGGGGTGGTTTATTGGGTTGAGTGGTTCATTCTACAACGGGTTGAGAGGTTCATTCTACAACTGGGACGCTCGTTCATTCATCACCTTTTAAAATAAAAATAAAATTAAAAATTATGTTCTAAATAGAAAAATAATGTCCATTATAATAAAAAAAAATAGAACTAAAAAAAACATATGAATAAGATGTTTAAATCTTATAATTTTCAAAACTATTTCAACAACAAATTTAAATAAACTATTTGAACATTGATATTCTAAAACTAATCAAACATTCATAATCTATGCTCCAAAAATAAATAGTTTTCCATTACAACAATATATCTTTTACAATTTTAAATTTAATATTAAAATAATATCATTAAAGTTTCATATTTTGAAGAATAATTGAATTTAATATTTTGAAAGATATTTTACACACTAATTGTATGATAAATGACATACACACTCAAATTTCATATGTATACACAAACATTTTATAAATAAAAATTGTTCTTAAAATTTATTTAATTTTTTACATAAATATTTCAATTAAATTTTTTAAAATAATTGAGTGATATTTTTCATCTTTATATTACCACTGATACATTATTAAAAACTATCATTAATTATTTTAATGAAAATATATAAAAACAATTAATTTCCTCTTTACAAGCACCTCAAAAAAATTTATAGTCTTGGAGTAAAATTTAGCCCAAACAACTCAATTTTATGCGAACTACGCCTAACCAACCCGGTAGTAAATTTTGGATTTCACTAGAACTTAGGAGACCTAATTTTAACTTAGAATTCACCAACAAGTAACTCACCTAACCAACCCCGCAATAAGTTTTGGATTTCCCACCAACAAGTAACTCACCTAACCAACCTCGCAATAAGTTTTGGATTTCACTGGAACTTAGGAAGTCTCATTTTAACTTAGAATTCACCAACAAGTAACTCGCTCATGTCTTGATTTTTGCAAGAAATTCAGTGTCTTGGAATAAGATTCGAACTAACCAAACCCGTAGTAAGTTTTGGATTTCACTGGAACTTAAGAAGCCTAATTTTAACTTAGAAGACTTGAGTAAGATCTTGATTTTTGCATGAAATTCGGTGTCTTGGAGTAAACGAACTACGACAAACTACAGAGTAAGATTCGAACTACACCACCTAACCAAACCCGTAGTAAGTTTGGATTTCACTGGAACTTAGGAGCAAACTACAGAGTAAGATTCGAACTACACCACCTAACCAAACCCGTAGTAAGTTTGGATTTCACTGGAACTTAGGAGGCTTGGAGTAAACGAACTACACTTAACCAACACTGCACTTTCACTAGAACTTAGGAGGCTGACATATATTCATATTTATTTTATAGGCCTCTTTCTTTTTCCCTTTATTATCTACAGTATTTGGAAGTTTTGGATTTCACTGGAACTGAGGAGGCCTAATTTTAACTTAGAAGGCTTGGAGTAAACGAACTACACTAAAATCAAGAAATTCCGTGTCTTGGAGTAAATAAACTACATTTAACCAACACTGTACTAAGTTTTGGATTTCACTAGAACTTAGGAGGCTGACATATATTCATATTTATTTTATAGGCCTGTTTCTTTTTCCCTTTATTATCTACAGTGTTTGGAAACTGGTTTTCGGTATTGTTGTATCATGATATTTGCACCGTAAGAGTTGGCAATAAGTTGCAAGACGAACTCCCCTCAAAACTGATCATGTTCATGTGTTATTCTGAGGGCAAAGACTCGAGCGAATACAAGTTGTAGGTTTCAATTTCAATGATCCATTGGATCAATTAATACAGGTTGTAGGTTCTAATTTCAATGATCCATTGGATGAATTAATATCCGTGAAATAGAAGATAAATATTTTTTTCTACTATATCAAAATTCAAATATAATTAAAAAAAAAACATTTAAAACTTTCCAATATATCATTTGGTAAAATTTTATGGTCAAAATAACTGTTACAAATTAATATAACTGTTAAATATAGTAAAATTCTTAATAGAATCTTTCCATAAACTTGTTAATTTCTGAAACATTTTTTCTAATATTCCAAAAATATTCAAAAACCATTAGTCTTTCTACGAAGAGATTTATATTTATCATTCAAAAATTGTATGCATATCCAATATAACAAAAATAAAAAATCCATCCATTCCAATCTCTCGGTCGACTCTGCATGTATACATTCCAAAAATCCATCCATTCCACAAGTGCTTCTAACTGCAGATGTATACATTTAAAAATCAATCAAAGGTGAATAATTAATGACCATGGGAATTTTAAGACTTCCTAAGAGAATTCTATACCATTCAAATACATCCTCTTCCCATGACGCTGACGTGTAAGCCAAAACAACTGCGGATAAAGAAGACTTAGTCTTAGAAATTATATTAGCCTAAAATAATTTTACAGTTTCACATGACACATTTCCTACTTGCGAGATATGCACGCTGTAAGTTAAAAGAGTGGGAAACAAAACCTAGAGGCAAATTAGGAACCTCCACAGCTTTTGCCCGTAAAACATGACGAAACAGAGGATGAGCCCAGCGGTTTAAAAAAAATGAGAGGCGTCTAATAACTTTCCAAAAAAGCCAACCATAGGTAGTGAACCATGGACATAGGTAGTGGATCATGTACATTCCAATGGAATCTCCAAATAAACTAGCAATTGTCTCAAAAGGTATAAAAAGAGGCCGATAGATTTATGAAGTTGGAATTGTTGAATTTTTATAAAAGGTCGGGCCACCTTCTCAACTGCTATTGATATTGTACAGTTTATTAAATCTGAAATAGAGTAAAAGATATAGGAGACAGAACAGATTGGGAAGGTAAGTTTTTTATATTGGAAGTGAAAAAGAGCACAAAGCAGCATGTCAAAGCAGAAATACTTAAAGAAAACCACAAGACTTTCTATTCATTCACATGTATTTAAAAATGCTGACATGACTGAAACAAAAAAGAAGAGAATTTGAAAATTTCATGTAAATGTATTCTAATTTAAAAACAAACAACTAACCACTCTATAAATGTCATTGAAGAAGCCCATGTAAGGTATACATATTCCTATATAATATATTTGAAAACAAAAACAAAGATAACTTAACGTGAGTAGCATAACATCTGGCATTCCATGAACAATAGAAACCACACTCAAAAGGCCAAATCTATGTAAACTGAGTTTTTATTAAAATTGTAGGTACAGAAACACTTATGACATTCCATAACTATGCATCATGTTTGGTGGAACATACTAGACTTATTACAATTGAATACTTCTAAATATTTTATTTGATATTGTGTGTTTATCACAAGCAATTATACAGGAGATAGTTACATGCTTTGCAATGTATTTTTTGAAATTTTACATATGGTCTACACATAGAGACATGTTTGGTAGGTAATAACTAAACATATATACAATGAAACTATTCTTTGGCTTCTAAACATATGTACAATAAGAGCATTCTATTACATATAGATGTAATCGACAATGAGCAGCTATATATGCATGATGGGGCATGGCATCGGCAACAGAGTTGTTCCTGCAATTGACGTTGCATTTTCCTGTGTGTGTCACTTTCATGGATGTGAATTATTATCTTGAGTATTTCTTTTACCTTCTTTAACAATTCAATGGTTGGACGCAAACGGTAAAGAGGCAATGTTTGTTGGGGCAGGACGCTGAATTTCTTGGCAATACTCATACAACAATCATAAATAGCCTGTATTCATACCTGTTTCCATCCAAAAAGAAAACATTGTAAGTGACAATGGATGTGTTTGACGAAAGAAATTTCTAAATTGCAGTGAATGCTAGACCTTGTTGTTCTTGGCGGGAAATATTTTGTTTGAATATTTGAAATAAAATAAATGATTTCAAACTAATATAAAATCATATGAGGTTAAATGTAATAGAAAGCAAATGTATGTGAAATTTGGTTATTGCAGCAAGTGGTGTTTACCATGTGGGTAATTCTGGAAAACAGGTTGTATGATTGGCTAGAGTATATTCTCCTGCATAGATTTTGATGCAAGCAATGATTCCTCTTGTTGTCTACGCTTAAGATATGGATTCTCGTGCATTTGTGCAATGCGTGAGAATGGGAATGCTGGATTGATTTGAATGTCTGCCAATGACCGCACTCTTGAAATTGCAGTGAACGTTAGCCCTTGTCATTCTTTGGTGCCGATGTCTACTGTTGCTTTGTCTAATGTCATTCCTTATGACTTGTGTATTGTTGAAGCCCATGCCATTTGAAGTGATATCTGACGGCGTGCACCCATTGTGATGGGAGAAATGGGTACATATGTTGGGTGTGAAATGTCCCATGGTGTTCCTTTGTATTGTATAAAGTCGACAACCACGAAGGATGGTAATTCTAGGAGCTTTGAACCAATAGAATAAAATATTGAGATGACCTTCCCAAGTGCGCCATTGACGAGGCCTGCATGTACCCATAAGTTGCTGGTGAGCATAACTTTTTGTTCATTGCATAAGAGCACTTTTGCAGGCAAATGCTCATCTTCTGTTGTAGTAGGAGTTTTCTGCCTTTGTTGTTCTGCAGAGCAAAGCGCTACTGGGATGTTCAATTTTTTAAGCATTTTCTTATTATGCAAAACAACTGAGTTGTTTATTGCATATAGGTGCATGGATTCTTCAAATGTGTGTTGCTCTTCATGTGTAAGAGACGAACTTGTTCTTGACATTAGGTGTTGCCAATCTTCAAGTGTAGATATTCCATTTCTGAGATTTGTGAGTATTTGCCGAAAAGCAACCTGGGACGGGCTAGCTCCTTGTTGACGAAAAACGGTTGAAAGTGTTATGAATATGTCGAAGCTGCGCCAAAGTGCAGTGCCACGCGATGTCCCAGCGTATAAAGGAATGTCTTTTACAGGTGGTAGCTGGCCTAAATCTCTGACAAGGATAATTGAGTGATTACCAAATGGTGCATTTCGGTGAAGAGGGAATGCCTCTCTTAGACGATCATCAATGCGAGTAAGCATTCTTGGACCAATGAAGCTCATTTCATCAATGAGAATGTACTCTACATGACAGAGTTGCTCTTGCAGTTGTAGGAGTGGCTGGCCTTCAAGAGGATGCATTGTTTGGATAGGGATACGAAGGGCGAAATGAATTGTGAGGGCATTTATGTTGAAAGCTGCAACGCCTGTTGGTGCAAGTAACAACAAAGGGTTTTTGTTTGCTGGTGAGTTTTCCACAAATGCATGGTGCAAACATTTAATCAAATGGGATTTTCCTGTCCCAGCTGTTCCTTGTATGATGACTTTGCGTGGGGGTTTTGGCGAAGGGGTTTTAAAGTGTGAAAAAATAGTGGTGAAGGCTATGTTTTGGGTAGGAGATAATGTGTGATCTTGGGGGAGGTTGGAAAAAGAATGATGTTGGTTTTGAATCGTTGAGCGGTTGAATTCAACGAAATTTATGGCAGTTTCTTGCAAGTGGTGAGGGATAGTATTATGTGACCAATTGTGGTTGGCATCAAAGTCGCGGTAGCCAATCATGTCAAGGTCATCAATTGCAATATTGTAACCTGGGTGCAGCTGAGAGAGGATTTGCCATCCATTCATCTGCATGGAATCAGGAGGGATGTTGGGGGTAGTTTGATCTTCAGTATGTGGGGTTTGTGGGTTTTCAATTTCTCGATGGACATGCCATGGTGTATATGTACCCTTTTTTTGTTCCCAGTGTGCAATAATTTCTGCATCAATTGAACCAATATCATCGAGGAGTGTTCGGAAGGGGAAATACAATAGTAATTCACTCCAGCAAAAAGTGGCATAAGAAGGATCATCAGAGGAAGGAATGACATTGTAATGGGGCAATACATGTACAATCATTGGTGGGAATATGTGTTTCCATTGGTTTTTTTTTTCGCTGGGAAGAATATGACCATGAGCGTGAAGCTTCAAGGAGGGCCAGTGATTCCAATGAGACAGGGATGTTCATGTATGCAAGGATAAAGTTTGGTGTCAAACCAGGGTTCTCAGTATCTTGTGAAACGCGTTTGAAAACAGTCTTGTTGACATTCAAAGACCGAAATGTATGACTGCTGAGATAAAGAGGTAGCTTTTGTAACATATGGCATATTTCTTGTGCTCCAATGTCTCTATCTGCAATGGTTTCTGTAAGGAGTTTTCTGATAACAACAACAGTAGGTGCTTCTGGAATGGCACTTTGTGATAGCCGTGATAGCATTTGACGGTAGCTCTCAGATCTTGTTTCTGATTTTGCTGCATATTTTGAAATATATTTTAACACAGCATGGCGAGAAAGGACCGGTTGGCAATCAACATTTGCTCTCCAAATAGAGAGTAGATCGGCATTGTGAATATTCAATCTTTCATCATTGCGTGCAGGGACATAGGTTTTATGACCTTTATCATCAATGAAAAGTGAAGATGTGGACTTCAACTCCCACGGTACTCCATACCGGCAGCTAAGTACATTGTCTTTCTTGCGAAGACAAGAAGACTCATGACACTTTGTATGATGTTGAATGCAGTTGACAAGCTCTGTATAGTCTTCAAACTGATTGGATGTGAATATTGATGTTGTGTCAAGAAAACATGGGTTATGAATTGTTGATTGGTGAAGCGGAATATTTCGGTGTTCTGTTTGCGTGGATTCCAGGCAGTTACGTAGTGGTCGAAATATTTCTGTGCATTAGCGATTTCTATTGTTCCAGTCAATTGTGTCCATGTTTGGTGCATTTTGCAGCCATAGGAAGCCATGAATGTGTGCGGATCCTCTATGTTGCCATTCGTATCTGAATATAATATGAAGGTAAAATCTTGTTAAAACATATATATGCAATGTAGAAAATTAATGTAGAAGGAAATGGATATTAAAAAATACCTACACCAATAGTCTACTGCATGGAGGCCTTTTTGTAGGATTTCTTCGAGAAAAACTGTAAATCTGCAATGCATATATTGGGCTGTTAGATGTGGGTTCTTAATTATGTTTTGGATTTTCCATTGGAAATGGTTGACTGAATTGGAGGGAACGCTGGCAGGCATGATCATGTGCAAGTCATGCCATTTAGTATCAGCTGCACTGAGAGTGAAAAAGAATGTCGGACTTCCTATTTGCGTGATCATGTCAGTCAGCTCAGATCGTCATCTGTTCCAGAAAGACCGTGTTCCCCGTAGGCCTGAACCAAACCGCATTATTTGCTCTGGCAATCTTGAATCTGGAGAGTCATGAAGACACTGTCGTAGGTCTGAAATCGTTGTTGGCAAGTTGTTCTCGATGTACTTTTTCACAAAAACACTAGCAGTAGTTTGGCTACGATGGCGCATTAGAATGTTATAAAGATAGTAGCAGAATCTTGGGTGTTGACCAAATCGGTTATCATGGTAGTGCATCAAGTGTAAAGCATATTCATGCATCTCAACTTTTGTAAGTCTTGGTTGCATGATCATGGCAATGCCTGTAGGGAAGAGTGTGGGGAATGCCATGGCAAAGAGGCCTATGGTGTTGTATTCATTCATAGCTGGTAAAGATATTGGAGGCCAATCGATAGAGCTTGTTGAATTTGAATGGGTCAAGTGCAAATAATTACAAATGTGCTCAAGCTCAGTACTTGAATTTGGGAGTATTGGAACGAAAGAAGAGGGTTGGATTTCTAATGGAGGTAGCATGACATCAGTATCATAAGTAGAATCAATATTGGTTTGATGGGGTTCAAAAGAGGAGGTGGTTACATTATGGAGAAGAGAAGAAATATCGGTAGGGTGATCTGGTAGTGCAGAAATAGCAGATGAATTCAATTGAACATCACAGTAGTAAGGGTCATTTTTTGTTTTGTATTCAAGGGCTGCAAGGACACGTGATTTGCAAACGAAGAATTCATAAGCCTTTTCAGATGGATTTTGCCTTTTCACAATGAGGATGTCTAAGTCAGAAATCATTCGGGGTAAGTATTTGGCAATAGTGGTGATGTCTTGAGGAAAGCTAATTGTATGGCCACTATATTTGTATTGACCACCACGAACATGAGTGACTTGTAGAATGGGGTTTACACGTGCAATGAGCATTTCTTCAACTTGTGTTAACTGTTGAAGGACATAGGGTTGTTCACTAGGGTTCATGTTGTTTAGTTCAGAAAAACGATTGGTGGATTTAGATGATGCACAACGAAAACAAGAAAGCCTACCGTGTAAAAGCTTTGTTTTCATTCCTGGGTATGCTTCTTTGCATATTGTGCAAACATGCATGCTAGAAAGTTCATCAATCCTTTCTCGAAAGCGACGATGTTCTTCATTAAGGGGAGGGTTATATTGGATTTGATGAAGGTGAGATGGGTTGGTTTGTATAGTTGGGAGAGCATTTGAGGTGGGAAGGGATGTAGAGGAAGTAGTAGGGTTGTTGCGGTTTTTATAAAGTAGTCGTCGCCGTGCATTTATTATATCCTTTTGCTGTGCATAAAGAAGACGTCGCCGCTCGTGTTTGTCCGCATTTTGATTGTTTTTTGGCATATCTAAACAAGTACAAACAATTAGTGTTAGTTTTCATAAACAAGTATTGCATGTTTGGAGAATGTATTACAAGTTTTAGAAAAAAAAATAAAAATTATTTGAACATCAGTGAATGTAGGTAGATTAGGTAGAAGGAAAAATATGCAATTACGAGTACTATAAAATCATATGTTATTCTGGCATCTATTATTGAGAGGAGAGGAGCAAGATAACTAAGATTTTGCTTCCTTCTTCTTCTTCTTTTTTTTACAAGTTTGAACGATAGCATGAATAGATTAGCAAGCAAGAGATCAATGTATAGACATGTAAACAACGAACGGGAAAATCATGTAGTAAGTCTTTACAAATGTTGATATCTATATTATGTAAAATGAAAAGTGGTAAACATACATATTTTCGAATAACTGGAAGAGAGTATTTGCTGCAACAGTGTGCATCACAATAACATGGGTGTAATTTACAACAATATGAAACAATGAGTTGTGCAGAAATGTTTGTTTATGTAAAAACAGTAGTGTTTGAAGAGACCCTAAAAAACTTTTCAAAGGCGGCGAACAACAAGTCGTTTTGAAGTGGACATTGCTTGAATGTCATTGAGGGCTTCTTTGCATGCAGAGGCATATTGAATTTCTTCTGAATTTATCAGTATTGGTTGCAAGCGTTGAACACCATTGAAGTAATCTGCTTTAATGGAAAGTGTTAGCAGGAAGCGGCATCCTGAAATTCGGCCACAAATTTCCTGCAGATCAATTGGTTCGATAGAAAGAAGGAACAGGTCTTTTGCCATGATGCCCATGAGCTCGTTTCCTGCATCATTGAAAGCCGTGACATTCTACAGGTGCCCGGTGTGGTCATGTAGCTCAATTTTAAGTTTGTAACGATAGTCACATTCTGGGAAGTCGCCGTTACATTTTGTACAATGCCAAAGATTGTTAGAATGCTCCACAACCTTCTTCATGCATTGTTTTCCATTGAAATCTAATGGACATGCTAGAAAGTAGAAGTCGTCCATGTGAAGAGCAGTTATTGTTGCACGAACTGAAACCCATATTGCTTTATCGGAGGTTTGCATGCCAGCAATTTCATGAAATGTCTTTCGTGGTAGGGCACGTTTCGAAGCAACACCATAGTTTCTACTCAAAGATGGAGAAGAAGAGCTATAACCTGTTTCACGGAACCATGCATGTAGTTGATGAGTTTCTTCAACTTGTGGATTTATGATGAGAGTGCTTGTTGATATCGTCCCTATTGTGGTGCCATTAAATTCAGATACACGACCTCCTTTGATTGCAAGGATTGGTGGGTTGTCGAAAGAGTAGAATTCGGCAAGGTTTTGTCCTATAGAGTCACAATGGTCTCCCCATAATGTTACATCAATGCTAAAACCCGACTTGTCTTTTAATATGAGTGTTCTCCTTAATGTTTCACTTCCGTCTTTTCGTCGAATTGTTGATGCAGGTGAGGTGGAAGTAACAACACCAATGACATCCACATTCGTATTTGGACTTGCACTTTTGATTTCGGCAATAGTCTTGAAGTGAAAGCTCTGGTAAGGAAACGCTGGATCATCTATGGAACATGGATTGATAGTGGAAGCAACAAACAAGTAAATCTCCCATTTGTTATTGAGGTGGTTGTAATTTGGATTTGCTTCTTTAATTGTGCCATTTGAAACAATGTATAGTTGCCCAACTTGAATTAGATTGTAAAGAGATTCAGCCAATTCAGCAAATGCAGAAAGGTGGATCTCTTCCTTATCACGATTGATAAGGTCAAACCCAAAAACTTTTCCTGACACTCGCACATTGTTGTAAGTCTTCAATGATGTTTTTGCAGATGCTCTACCTTGGATTGACCAATATTTTCGAGCAGGATTGAGTGCTGTGAATGGAACTATTGTAGTTGTTGCCATAATTGGTGGAGTAACTACAGAGGGCAAGGTATCTTCTGTTGATGAAGAGCTAACTTGGGATGTACCTGCCTTTGCATGTAGCAGTGTTGATGAGTCCTTCGTCAATGCTGCTGAGTGCATCACAACTTCAAGCTCAACGACTCGGATGGACCTTATGTAAACAAATGAGAAATGAATTAATGAAGTTTTTTTTTTGTGTAATGCAGGAAGCGTATAGAAGACAAAAAATAAAAAAGGGTAAATTCAAATGTTGGGCCTTACGAGGAGTTTTGAAGCACCGTGCAAGCTGCTTTTTTAAGCAGAATTATTGAGCCAATTTGAATGTCTTCAGATGCAACTTGTTGGCTATATGTTGATGGTAGCAAAGTCTTGTGTTGATGTGTTCCATCAGATAGAGTAATGCAAAAGTGTGAGGATGTTGTTTTTAATGATGTAACAGAACCAATATCGATTATCTGGAGCAGTGGTTGAATATCAGTGGAACCATTCAGCAGCAGAGGAATGGCATTTGTAGTCAATGCTGGCTCCATAATATTAATAGAGGGATTCTATTTCTGTGATAGTAGTACCTGTAATTCATCAAATCACCACAACACAAAAGTCATGTAAAGAATAATGTGATGTGAATGAGGGAACTAATCTAGCAAGGCTAACTTTCGATGGTGAAACAATAATAAGGGCAGAAGGTTTGAGAGTAAATTGTCATTCACAACACTATTAAAGATGAGATGACCTTGTAGGTGTTGTCAGTTAAGGTTAGCTTAGGTAGAAGTACTAGTGCATCAAAAGATCCATGTGATATTAATTTGGACTCATCTGTTTTTTCAATAGTAACATCTATTGCTTCCATCAATTCTGAGAAGATTTCAAACAGAAATCTCTTGCAGCCTTGCAAGTGAAATTAGGAATGGAATTCTTCTGCAGGAAGAACAGGGGATTTCATATTAGTCGTTGCTGAATCAAATAAACAAATTGTCGGTTGTCCACATAGACCCCGTGTGCAATTTAGGAGACTGATTCCTTGAAGATGAAGAATCTGAGTCAGTGGATCTTGGCAGATTCTCCACAGTGAGTGGAGGAAGTCCTAACAACCATCTGGATTGATGGTGAGGGCCGGATGTAGTCACAATGACTGGTATATTTTATCAGATAAATTTTAAGGTGATATTCTTTAAGTCTCAAAAACGATAGCACTCAGGTACTTAAAAAGAAAAAATACACTAAGAATGACAATCAACAAACAAAGTGAAATTACCTTGTCTGATAAACACCAATTACTGGAGATGAAACCCAGTCTCTCAATGAGTAACAGAGAAGGATGGCCAAATGTACGATTACGGTTACTTTTGAGCTTCGCCCGAACCTCAGATTGAGGGGCCAAGTACTCTCGTGAAGACGAGCACCCTCCCAAAAAATGAAGACAAAGTAGGTCCGTCCATTTGAGGTACCAGGACAGCCCGTCCCAGTCACCTTAGGTAAGTACCTAGAAGTATTGGCCACTAGAGATACCTCAAATCACAGACATTACCAGGGGGGACATAGTCATAGACAGCACGTTGTGTGGGCAGGATACTTGAGTCCCCGACTCAGTTCCGAAATCCTCGAAGGGACCCCCGTTACACAAAATGCCCAAAGGAGTTGTAAAAGAAGGTGGGCTACCTTCGATTACAATCCAATGTTGTATCGTATTTCGCTCCGTTGTGAGTGGAATGGTCCTGGTAATATGAGTGCAGAAGGATTTTTCACTCTTTAACGACACTAGTTTGATTTGCAACCTTGGGTAGTTGACTCACTCTCTTATCCCAATGCCCTAATCTATCTAATGTTGGTTTGCTCTAAAAAAGAGTATCTGATTGATTTTAGTGTAAATTTTAGTGTACTTTCTTATTTGTCTTCGGAGGGGGTGTTGACAAAATCACTTGAAAAACATGGAAATGGGTCACTATTGCACAACTGAAAGTTCATTTTCTCAATATTCCATAACAACTATTGAACCAAAGCAAAGCAACCTAAAACTATTTCAACAGAAGGAGATATACAATTTATCAACTTTTCTTTCAACAAGAATTTCTTTTATGAGAGAAAAACTAAAGCATTTTCTTAAAAAATAAATTTTAAGACACCAAATTTGTTAGCATGATACTGTTGCAGATCCTAATTTAGCCATTGGGACAAGTTTCCCCCCCTTTTGGTCCACAAAATCTCTTGAAAAACATGGAAATGGTTCACTAAGGCTCTGTCTATGTGTAAACAGAGCTTTAGCTTGGCCACTAATGCTCCATGTGCACAGTCAAAGAGCTTTATAAAGCTCTGTGTAGATTGGCAACATGCGTTAGTGAGAGAAAGAGCTCAAAAAGTGGGCTTTTGGGATTAGTTTATGAAGAGAAAGCAACTTTGAAGGATGCAACAAGTTAGATGGTGGATCAGAGAAGGATAGGAAGAACGTTATTTTTGCTAAGGGGTAAAATGCACGGGATGAAAACTACCCTCGAAAGTCTTCCTGAGACTTCCGACAGACGTAAGGTTATCTGCAAAAGGTACATGTTACACACATGTTCATCTATTTGACATATATTGACAGGAAGTGTAGAAAGGATCACCTTTGGTTCTTTCTAGATTCGCTTGGGGATCTCTGTGCGGTAAGAAGAACTCCTCCTGACCGGCTCCAAGATGATTCCTGCACAAAAGAACGATTGTGACGTTAACTAAAGAAGCTCGAAAGGCAAACATGAAACTGAGGAATATTAAAATTTATCATGTCTTAGTCCAAGATCATTAGTATTGAGAATCCCAGAGAGGGAGGTATTGGGTATTCTAGCAATATCAACATGTTGTGGCCGATAGGATTATTAAATTAGAATTGTTTAATTTCTTTAGAAGAGATGTTGGTTCAAGCCTAACGGATGAGCAATTTGAGTTGGCTAAAGTATAAGCTTTATTACATAAAAGACATGAGTAGTGGACCAAAAATCATTTTGGTTGTGCATGACAAAGCATCAAGCAATTAATGAAATAATGTCATGCATCTATCCAATCAAAATTTATAATTAATGTTCTGGAGCAGTGTTATGTTATGGCTTTTTTCAATTTATTATTTTAAAATATACATATATTTTCTGATAAATATAATTTAAACTTTGTGAAATCTATATTATTAATTTAAAAAAAAATATTTAAATAAAATCAATTTTCAATCCAAATTTTGTTTTAATAATTTTTTTGAAAATAATAAAAAAAATTATAATTTTATTTTATTTTAATTAAAATCAACTAAAACTAATTACAATAGAACTTAATCTCGACAAGTATAAAAAAAATCATAAATTATTAAGCCAACATCATATCATTAAACAAACCACATTTATATAAACTTTAATCTCACATTTCTTTCGACCTAAAACATAATAATTGACTGACAGTTTCACTACTGGCTGTCTTTATCCTATTTAGTGCACAGACCATTTTGATATCTAACTAAAATAAAACTTAATAAATTAAAAAAATAATCCACCCACACTCCCAAGTTCCCTTTCAAGCATTTTTGATATCTAACTAAAATAAAACTTAATAAATAAAAAAAAATCCACCAATGCTCCTAAGTCCCAAGTTCCCTTTCAAGCTTCCTTGAATCGTCAAGGGTCCCAAGTTCCCAACAATACTCATATGAGGTATGGTCATCTTTGTTAATTAATTCAAACGACTTGACTCAGACTCCCAAGGTGTTAAAGGCTAACATTCCCTATATTGATGTAGATTCAGTGGTATCTGTTATATCTGGTTTTGTTCCATTGCTTTGTTGTCCAAAATCTGTTGCTGCTCATTGAAGAACGCTGTGATGGAAATTGGCGTGGGAAACTTTGAAGCTTATTGATGTAGATTCAGTCGTATCTGTTATATCTGGTTTTGTTCCATTGCTTTGTTGTCCAAAATCCGCTGCCGCTCATTGAAGAACGTTGTGATAGAAATTGGCGTGGGAAACTTTGAAGCTTAAAATCAGAAGTGTGTTGATACGGATGTTGCAAAGAGACTGATGCTTCTCCAAGTTTCATAGAGTTTCTCATAATTTTGGTAATATAGCATTTTATTAGTGAATATATCATTTTTCTATTTAATAGGCAAGCTGATCCGGATCTAAACTCAGCCTAGTTATCTAAAAAAAAATATTTACAAAATTGAAAAAATAAAATTTCAATTCGTTTTTCGCTTCTGAGCCAAGTTTTGATGCTTGGCAAGCCAGGATCCAAGGGTTGTAGATTTGAAATTTATTTTTGACAAAGAAAGAGGAATTACAGGGTTTTTAGAATGGCAACAATTGCTATTTTGGCTAGAGTTTGGGTTGTTGTGCTTGTGCTACTTGGGCCATTGCCAGCAGACAGAGCCATTGGCGTTTCGGTCCCTCTGCCTGTCTCACCTGGCGTTTCTGCCCCCACGCCTGTTCCAGAAGACGATATAAGAAGCCTGCAAACTATAAAGAAGACGGTAAAAGACCCCATGAATATAATATAGCATTTTATTAGTGAATATATCATTTTTCTATTTAATAGGCAAGCTGATCCGGATCTAAACTCAGCCTAGTTACCCAAAAAAAATATTTACAAAATTGAATATCGCACACAAACATAGCAGTCATTTCACCAATATCTGGATCTCTCCATAAACCACACACAAATTAAAATACAAATAAAAATTGATGCATTGTTTTCCATAAGCTCTCTGTACATTTATTCTCTGTTGGATGCAACATAACAGACAGCGAGTACTTAATTTTTTTGTGGATTATATTCATAACTGATAGCGTCTCTGTAACAATGGTGAATGATAAAAAGCAAGGGGGCAAAGAAGTAAGTATACCTATGGCCTCACCTGGTACCATAGGTACCAGCAAGCTCACTCTAGCCCTTGGACTAAGAGGGACGCTGATTCCTTTCCTCAGAAACAAAAAGATAGGCAAAGTACCTGTACTTCCAGGAAAGAATCTATATTTTTATACATGAGATAAAAAGGTCAAGCAACCTTAGGAGACATTGCATGAGAATGTAGACTATCAAGTTGGGGAAGCCCAACAACCCTTGTACTCTATTACTCTTTGAATAAAAAATCCCACTGGCTTATTTATCATGTCTGATATTAAAGTGTCTGAACCCTCTCCCAAAATATGGCACTACTGCAGTTACAGATTTGGGTGATAACTGAAAGAAGGAACAATCTCATTCATGTGATTGGGCAACAATAGCATTTTGAATGATGAAAACATTGAAGAATTAAATAATTTTGAATTCAAGGCCAACTGCATGAAATAAATGAAAACAATTGAACTACTTATTGTCAATCCATGTTTTTCTAGGAAATCTATCAAAATAGATAATGTGTTGTAATTGTGCAAAGTAAGGGATTGAAGAAATTAATAGCTGAGATGATAAAATTGGACAATGTTGGGATTGCCAATGCCCTGTGTCAATCATGAACATTCATGGATTCTTTGTTTAGCCGCTTTTCAATATCTCCCTGCACTCTCAAACCCATGCTTGGGTACAATAATACAACATTAAGAATTTTACATTTTAGGTTTCATATGCAGTGTTATCTTGGAGGAATGGATTTAGAAAGCAATAATATTTAGCAATTTCCAGCAAAATTTTCAGTTTTACATATTTAAATTTTTAGTGAAAAATAACAGTTGATTGAAATGGTTGCTAAAAGGGCCACAACCAACACAGGGGCCTCTCAAATAGAATATACATTTTGATCATCAACCTTTATTAATCACAATTGTGTGATTCAGCAGCACAGTATTAAAGAGATATGCCTTCCCATGCCTACAGTGAAATGTATGGCAAAATAAAAAACAATAAATAGTGAGTTTGTCTTAAACTACAGACAAAAATAGGAAAAAAAATTCACGTATGGCAAAATTGCAATCCGCAAGCTTGAAATGTTTATTATCACACCCACATAAAACAAAAATGTGTATTAGCTGAAATCTTAATGCATATGCAACGCTGCATCTCAGGTTGATTTAGCAATTGCTAAAAGGGCCACAACCAACATAGGGGCCTCTCAAATAGAATACCTGGTGGTCTCTGAAGAAAAAAGAAGCTATCTCAGCACCTAAAAGCATTGGGCTTTCATGTATTCAACTATCCTCGAGAAAAAATACTTTAAATACTAGGAATTCAACTATATGCCCTGGGAATTAAACCCCATAATGAAGGCAAAGAGAGGCAAAATGCCTAAAATACTATTTCCACACAAACATAGTAGTCACCGGTCACCAATATCACACACAAACATAGCAGTCATTTCACCAATATCTGGATCTCTCCATAAACCACACACAAATAAAAATAAAAATAAAAATTGATGCATTGTTTTCCATAAGCTCTCTGTACATTTATTCTCTGTTGGATGCAACATAACAGACAGCGAGTACTTAATTTTTTTGTGGATTATATTCATAACTGATAGCGTCTCTGTAACAATGGTGAATGATAAAAAGCAAGGGGGCAAAGAAGTAAGTATACCTATGGCCTCACCTGGTACCATAGGTACCAGCAAGCTCACTCTAGCCCTTGGACTAAGAGGGATGCTGATTCCTTTCCTCAGAAACAAAAAGATAGGCAAAGTACCTGTACTTCCAGGAAAGAATCTATATTTTTATACATGATATAAAAAGGTCAAGCAACCTTAGGAGACATTGCATGAAAATGCAAACTATCAAGTTGGGGAAGCCCAACAACCCTTGTACTCTATTACTCTTTGAATAAACAATCCCACTGGCTTATTTATCATGTTTGATATTAAAGTGTCTGAACCCTCTCCCAAAATATGGCACTACTGCAGTTACAGATTTGGGTGATCACTGAAAGAAGGAACAATCTCATTCATGTGACTGGGCAACAATAGCATATTGAATGATGAAAACATTGAAGACTTAAATAATTCTGAATTAAAGGCCAATTGCATGAAATAAATGAAAACTACTGAACTACTTATTGTCAGTCCATGTTTTTTTGGGAATTATCTGGATCTCTCCATAAACCACACACAAATTAAAATAAAAATAAAAATTGATGCATTGTTTTCCATCAGCTTTCTGTACATTTATTCTCTGTTGGATGCAACATAACAGACAGTGAGTACTTAAATTTTTTGTGGATTATATTCATAACTTATAGCGTCTCCGTAACAATGGTGAATGATAAAAAGCAAGGGGGCAAAGTAACCGTTTAAGGTTTCGAACAATGAGGTGACAATCGTCAGATCCATTGGGTAGACATATTACCATTAGAAACCATTGATTGTGAGTTGATGTGTATATGTTAGACCTGCAACTTAAAGCTAAAGACTAACTACATCGATTTCCGATATGAAAACTCCACATTGATTTACATCATTTCTAATTGATAGATCTATTGAATTAACAAATTGGATTTAACACGTTAATGTCCATTACAAAACAAACTGTTAAATAAAAGATAGCAAAACCACTTTCAGTAGTAATCAGATTTAGAACAAGAACAATGGTCAGTTGCATTAAAAAGAAAATCTCGATTTCCCTCCTATAAGAATCTTAAAAACCAGCGAAAGAACTACTAAATCGATACCTAAAATCAATATTGGGACAATTAATTAGCCTAAACATTAAAACAAACCATTGAGATGTTCTGAGCAAACAATTGTTAGTTTAAATGTACTGTATTAAAAGAAATTTATTGGTGTAGTAAGTACCTGCGCTATGTTTATGCCTGCAATTTCAACAACGGATCCACTGCTTAGGTCAATGTTCTCTTCCAAACACCAAGGGGATTCAGCGTAACAGTCAATAAAAGGGCAATATGAACTGATGCTCCGAGGATTGCAGGGGTCAGAGTATCTGGATCCACTGCTGAGGTCAATGTTCTCTTCCAAACACCAAGGGGATTCAGCGTAACGCTCAATAAAAAGGGCAATATGAACTGATGCACTTTGAATGGCTCTGAGGATTGCAGGGGACAGAGTATCTCCTGTGTGAAGTTTCCCATGACAATTTGTAAGGTGATGGTAGATGAAGCTCAGTGCTAGCCAAAAACAGCAACAACCACTGTCAAGGAAAAAGCAGTGAAAATATCTTCGACAGTGAAAATATCTTCAAGAGACAAAAGAATTGGAAAAAGCAGTAATGCAACTCAAAGGGCAAGGTTCAATGCACAGCAGAACTGGAGGTGAAAAAAAGGCAACTCATATATTTGGAAAAAGCAATGAACTTCAAATCAATGGTTGAAACTGTCAAACTTGATCAAACGGTTCAGGTTAAAAGTGTTGACAATTGTTGGTGCATAGGAAGGCCTATCGGCCTAAATATCCAAAAATTTCCAAAACTCGTAAATATATCTTTTTGAAATAGATAAATATGAACATTAGATTAAAATATCTAAAAATTCCCCAAAACTCATAAATATTTCTATTTGGATTCAAATAGATAAATATTAAAAGTAAATAAAAAACCGTTTTCCCTCTTTCCCGTAGATATATTCCGTGCCATCCTTTTATCAATCCTTCCGTGATTGTTCTCTTTGTTTCCAAAACTTTGAATACATTTGCCGAAACCTGCAATTTGTTTTTGTGAAGCCTTGTGATTGGAGCAGTTCACCTTATTCATGGCTCCCACGGTGTCAATGTTGTCTGTTGTATTTCCATTGAAAAAAACAGGGTGCATTTGTCACAAGCTTAGTCTTGTCCTCCATTACTGCAAAAGCAAGAAATGAAGTTACCAAAATTGAAGCAATGGGAAATGTCTGCGGACAGTGTACAATTTTTCATGTCAAAACAGTTGAAATGAAAATAAAACGAGTGAAGCCGAGAAGCAATTTGAGAAAGCCCTGCTTCTCAGCCGTTTGTCCTTGTAATCATCACTTCTTCTGTAAAATCAATCTGCACGAACACTCAAGGTTGTGATTTGGGGAACTCTTGTCGTCTTCCTACAGCGCTTTCTTGCAGCGCGCTAAAACACTCAAGGTTGTGATCTGGGTACTCTTGTTGTCTTACTGCAACGCTTTCCTGCAAGGTTGTGATCTGGAGGTTCTTTCCATCTTACTGCAACGCTTTCCTGCAGCGCGCTGAACAAATGCGAGGAAGAGCCGACCAGCATATCTGCAAAAGCATTGGTATCATTTTTTTCCAGGCGAAGGTGCCTTATCACTCACGCTACTAAGTTATCACTGAGAATACCAGTGTACCAAATTATCACTGAGAATACCGATTTATAACTGACCATACAGGATTTTAATCTGATGGTAGACGTTATTTCAATCATCTAACATAGAATCAACGTCCTACACGTGGTTTGAGAGAGGAACTTCATTTCATAGAGTAACACCTACGGTGTAATTAAAAAAAAAAAAATTCCAATATAAATTTTAGAAAAAAAAATATTTATTTTTTTGAAATTTATTTTTTCCTGGATTTCTATTGGTTGATTTTGGTGAGCTCTTATTTAAGAATGATGCTATATGAACTGTGTGATGCTGTAAAATGGCAGTACCAAGATATTTGAAAACATCTGTCACTCAGTGTACTGTGCAATGTTGTAAAACCGTTGTAGGAAGATCCATCAGAAGCCTTCCCGCTCGCCAAGATTGAAGTGCTGGCACATTGGCACACAATACGGACAGTGGGCATTAATGGTTGGGCATTCATTATCATACTAAACCCTAAGGACACTGGACATTAATGGTTGGGCATTCATTCTCATACTAAACCCTAAATGAAGTCTGGTAAGGGATTGTGACAAGAAATAAATGTTTGGAATTGCACATTTGTTTAAAATGAATTGAGATTCAGGACTACAAAAGAAGATATTTGTTGGATTTGCAGTGGCCACACACCTGAGCCGAGGATTCATAGCGGGCATCAGCTTGGGCTCACATTTATAGCAGGCATCAGCGTGGGCTCTTTGGTTTTCTTCTCGCTGGCAATTATTGTATTGCAAGGAAACGATCCAAGAATGGGCACCGGCCCCATAGATTCACTTACAAGGAACTCTGCGTTGCCACTGGCAGATTTCCGGACGAAAACGTTTTGGGCTAAGGCGGTTTCTGTAAGGTTTACAAGGGCATTATCTCCAACGGCGGCGAGGAAATCACGGTGAAATGTCTAACAAAGGAGTTCACAGACGGAATATTCGTGGTAAAAGATCCTCTTCACCGCACTTGTATTTTTATTAACATGCTTTGATACAATGCATTTAGGCTTTCGACATTCGGGAATCTAAGTGCGGTCTGGGCATTTGTCTCAAAGTTGCTGCATGCAGCAAGCGTGGAGTCTTTTCGAAAACGAAGAATAGCCCGTCTAAAATGGGAGCAAACAAGGAAGAAACAGTCTAAAAAGAAAAGTAATTAAGTCCTTCGCAAAAAGCACTCAAACAAGTCTCCTCCACAAGCACGTGGCAACAAGAAGTCCAAAGGAAAAACCATTGATGATTTTGCCTTATATAGTCCCACATCCACACCTCTCACCTGGTCATCTAATCTTTATGTGAAAGAATTGTTAAATGCAAAACAAAGGTTGGAGGTTTTAAAAGCTAAAGGGCAGGAAAGAGATCATAAAATTCATATAATAACGGCTGAGAACAAGGTGTTAGCAAAAAGCAATAAAATTTTAGAAGAGCAAGTGGCATTGCTACAGGAAGCTCTCTTGATAGGGAAGACAGAATGGCAACGCATGAAGGCGGATGTGCAAAACATAAAGAAATTTGTAGTGGAAAGTACAGAGGTGGTGAATGTGAAATCATCCCAGGATAAAGGGAAAATGATTGTCCAAATAAACAACCATGAAGAGAACGCAAGAGAAGAAATGAAAGAAGGTTCCACCAAAGTTTCCAAAACTTGGGCTCAAGTCATTAGCAATTCTGCTAATAAGGAAAGAGAAACAAATATTCAGGTTGACAACATGCAAGATAGTGAAGGCAAGGAAAGACAAAATAGGGCAGCAAACATAATTATTAAAGGGGTGAAAGACTATGGGAAAAATGAATGTACTCTTGACCTTGCAAGAGACTTCTTGAAAGACAAGTTGCTATGGCAAGGACAAATATGCCAAGCATGGAGGGTGGGTAAGTTTAACGGGGAGAGAGCCAGGCCCATAAAAGTCATTATGCCTAGCTTGCGTGATAAATATATTATTCTAAGCAAGAAACATCTCTTGAGGGGTTCTCGTTTTTTCCTAGAAGAAGATTTAATTGTAAAACAACAGGAGGAAAGAAGAGAGGAAATTTTAAAGGTTAGGGCAGCAAGAGATGAAGGAAAGAGAGAATGGATTTATAAAGGCAAAGCTGTGATAGCGCAATTTGGACCTCCTTCTAGAACAGAGCAGCAAGATGGTAATAAAGAAGAGGCAACAAACTCTTCAACAGGGAATCAGAAAGCAAGGTCAATATGGGAAAACAAGGACAAAGACTCCAATGTGAGTCTTACATGTCAAAATAAATAGCAATCAAGTCATACCTAGGTTTCCTTAAGATTAGTTTGTTGGAACTGCAGAGGTTACCCATGCAGACGAGGACCTGGGTTAGGGCCTATTGTGGAAATAGAGACATAATTTGCCTCATAGAAACACATGAGCATGAAGGGTTCAAGACACCTTCGTTTGAAGGATACTGGAAGATGGCAGTGTGGAACAAGGCAGCAGGGAATGGCAAAGGGCACGGGGGTATCATGGTTTTAGTAAGGGAGAAAGAAGGTCGTCTCATTCAGTTAGAAAAAGAAGACTCAAATAAGCAATTCATTTGGTTTAAAATATCAGAAAATGGAAACCACATCAGAATTGCAGCATGCTATTTTGCACCACAGGTTTCAAAAATCTACAAAGGTAGAGGGCTTGACCACAAAGATCCATTTGCAGCTTTAAAAGCGGATATTGCAACATATTCGCAGCTAGGTGAAGTCCTTATAGTGGGTGATTTCAATGCTAGGACTGCAAGTGAGCAAGCTAGCATTCTTTGTTGTAAAGATGATTGTGACCCTATTTGGCTTACAGAAGAAAGTAATCATCAGTGGGAAAGAATTTCAGAGGACAAGGGCTGCAATCTCTTTGGTGAACAATTGCTTACTCTATGTGGGGCATTTGATTTAGTCATTTGTAATGGCTTGACTAGATGGGCAAATTCCGGTAATTTCACTTGCAATACTTACAATGGAGCAAGTGTGGTAGATTATGTAATTTGCTCGCATGGTTTGTGTGAGAAAATGGAAGAAGTTTTGGTTGGAGATCAGCTATGGGATTTGAAATCAGATCACAAGCCAATTTATTTATGTTTCTCTTGGATTGGAAAGAAACAATTAGAGTCAAAAATTCAGCATGTCCAACAAAATCTCCCACAGGGCAGAATTCTTTTGACCCCAGAAAATTGTAATACCTTCAAAATGACGCTAGAGAGGCTCTTTGAGAAGGAGAAAATTACAATTCACAGCCTTCATAGTCATGAATTAACACATTTAATTCAATGCGCACTTGCAAAGTGCAAAAGAACAAAAATTAAGAAGTCTAAAACAAATTGCTTTCCGGTTAATGCTTGGTTTGACGAGGAATGCAAAAAGGCAAGGAGAATGTGGAAAGAGTCAAACAAGGATAACATAAAGCTCAAATCTTACAAGCATTTATTAAGCAAGAAAAAGGTTGATTTCATGGTTTCAAGGAGGGAAGAACTAATCTTCCTTGGGAAAAATAATCCCAAATTATTTTGGAAGGAGCTCCAACCGAAAAAGATACAAATTGGAAATAATATTACAGCTTCTAAATGGTTTGACTATGCAAGACAACTCGATGAGCAGGTTCCCAAGGTTGACCCTCCCCCCTTGGTTAACAATGATACTAAACTCTTCACGGTACAAGAGGTAGAGATGGGTATCAAGAAGTTGGGTGTTGGAAAAGCAAAAGACTTAGCTGAACTCCAAGCAGAATATCTAAAGTGGGGCTCAAAGATTCTTGCACCTCACATTACAAAAATCTTCAACAACGTCATACAACAAGGGCTCCCCACAGATTGGACAACTAGTCTAGCAATAACTCTTTTCAAGAGCGGCGACGTCAATAATCCCTCCAATTATAGGACCATCATGATAAACCCTTTGTTTGCAAAGCTATTTGGAAGCATGCTAGAAAACAAAATTAGCAAGTGGGCAGAAGAAAGAGATAAGCATGCTAAAGGGAAAGCAGGTTTTAGACCTAAGCATTCCACAGTTGATCATTGCATAACTTTAAGGCACATCATTGAAAAAGTTTGGGAGAAAAAGGAAGAAGTCTTTTGTTGCTTTGTTGATTTCATAAAAGCGTTTGACTCGGTTCCTAGGGATAAACTTTGGCAAAGAATGGAGGAACTTGGGGTTCCTAAACATTTGAGAGCAGCTGTGCATAGGCTGTATGAAGAGGTGAAAGTCAAAATTAGAACTTCAACAGGCATTTCTGAAAGTTTTAGAAGCGATATCGGGGTCAAGCAAGGTTGCCCACTGTCTCCTACCCTTTTTGGTTTATATATCGACAAGCTTGAGGAGTGGTTAAATTCGCAAGGGGGTGATAGTATCTATTTGTGCAAGTTTGTTATAAGGCTTCTTTTGTATGCAGATGACCTTATTCTGATTGCTAAATCGGCTCTTGGTTTACAAGAGCACTTACTATCCCTTAGCATTTTTGTAGAAGTGTGGGGATGCAAGTCAATATCAGCAAAACGAAAGTAGTGGTCTTGTCTAAGAATAGAAAGCATAACCAACACAAGTTCTACTTTGAAGGCAACATTCTGGAAGAAGTTGCGGATTACAAATACCTCAGAATTGACTTCAACAAAAATCTAAGCTGGAATGGTTGTAGAAAGAAAAGAACTTTAGGGGGTTGGAAAGCATTTTATGCTTTTCAAAATAGGTGTAGAGAGGCAGAGTTATGGGATTGGAAGACCACTCAAACTCTTTTTGGGCTTCTAGTGATTCTGGTGATTCTCTATGGTTGTGAACTGTGGGCAGTACCTTCGACATGCAGTGGAGACAAATTGAGAAAATTCAGAAGCGTTTGATTACAAACAAATTTAAGATTAAAAGTGCAGTTCCTTATGATATCTTGTTAAGTGAAACAGACACTGCTCTTATTGAAGCAATTGCTATGATGCGAGTCATAAGGTATTTAAAAAAAATTGAACAAATGGAAGAGATGGCCTAAGGTTGTCTTTAATGATAGATTGTGCAAGAGCAAAAAAACTTGGATGCAGCAAAATAACAAATGGTTTAGAAAATGGGGTATTTGCTTGAACACGTGTCCCATAAACAGCAAAGAGATAAAAGCTTTTGTTATGGAAGAGTTCCACAAACGTACTTGGGATAAGGAGCTAGGAAGAAAGGAAAATTACTATATTGAAGTGTTTAATCCCACTCATAATCATCAACCAAAAGCATACATAGAAGCCAATATCTCTTGGAGAGCCAAAACTCTTATTGCTCAGTGAAGAACTAATTCTCATCAACTCTGTTGTGAAACAGGGCGCTGGAAAAGGCCAAAGGAAGTGTGGGAGGAAACGGTATGCATTTTTTGTTCTTCCGGAAAAGTGGAAACAGAAAAACATTTCATTTTAGAATGTGAGGCCTTCAAAGACAACAGGGAAAGTTATGCAGATACGCTGGCAGCTAGCTCTTGGGATAATCTATTTAACAGGGGTTTGTCGAGAAGATGGGAGCATTTATTGTGAAGCTTCACAAAAAAAGGGCCGAATACATCAAGCAAATCAAGAAGCAACCTGTCCCATAGGCTATCTTTAGCCTCGTGGACGTTAAAATAATTTCTTTCTTTCTTCTCTACGTTCAATTTGCTATTTTCCCACCTGGAAAATACAATGCAATGTGTGCTTTACAACCAAATTTTTGTATGTGGTTGGGGTAAAAACTCCCCATCAAAATTTTACCGTTTAAAACAAAAAGAACTTTGTAAATGTTGAATTTACTATGGGTGAAAAGAACTGAAGCCTCAGTTTATTTTGTAAATGTAATTCAAGTATATTTCTTTGCGCACTTCATTCTATGTTTTTAATTTTTATCTGTTCTGCCCAATACTCTATCCTGTAGTCTACGCGTTGTGTTTTTCACTGAGTTTTATCCTCTGCCTTTTACCTTCAATAAACACTAGGTATCCTGAGGTTCATTCGTGTGAAAATGTCTGGTAATGGATTGGGTTTAGTTGGGTGAGGAATTCCTGGAGAGTCCATGGTCAAGGCCCGCTCCCAACGCGGCAATAACTTCATTGAAAACGTTGGCGTGATTACTAATTCCTGGTGAATGAATGACCAATGTAAGTCAATTTGTAGACAAGGATCCATTTTCTATGACAAGTTGGCATAAGAAATGATTTCAGTATTTGAATTTTTAAAGTAGCATTACAATGATCTCAACCTGGTTTAAACTTTTTATATAAATATTTGAAGTGACATTATGGACCACTTGGAGTTGGGTATGGTTTCAACTTGACCGTATCCCATTTCAGAGTTTTTTCATTTACATTTAATCATATAAATATCTCAATTAAATAGTAATATAATTCAACTTTAGCAAGGGCATAACATTCAGATTATAAATAATTTGAACAGACTTGAGGCTTTGTGGCTCAATAGGAAGGACTACTCAATCTCCCACATAGCTAGGGGGGGAAATCGGAGAGCAGATGCTTTGTCTAAGCAAGGGCTATCATCGCCACAAAGAATATGGAGGCTGCAGATTACTGTTGACAACACCTCCTGCTAGATCCAAGATTTTTCCATGCAAGATACATACTTCTCTATTTAGTGAGGTCATATCTGGTATGAATGATGCTCCCCATCTTTTGTCTCATTATATGTTGTTTCTTCATACATAACTTTGGCTCATGGGACTGTTTTTTGGAATTCTACATGAAGATATATCTAATATGCAACTTTCTCCTCATGACTTCTATGTTACAGATCTGTCTAGGATACATATATCCTTTTTTCAGGAGATCTTAAACCTCTCTTCTTTTTTCAGATCAGATACCCACATATTTACAATGTTGTAAATTTCTATTTTTTTTTTTTAAATATAGTATAACTATATAGCTTTTTTTTTTTCATGCTGGAAAAAAATAAAATACACGTTTTTAAACTTCAAATTTTGAAAGCATGGGCAAAATGCTGAAAAGATGAACATTCTAATTATAAATGTAGTAGGTAACATTTGGAGAAGTTTTCGTCTTCTATTTCCATTAATGGCAAGGTCGGTGGTTATGAAATCAAGAATATCGTCAAGACTGTCGGTACCACTTGAAAGTTTCGTTTTTAGAATTTAGTCTTATTGTTCTGTGTCATTGCCATTGTTAAGTTTGTGATGAAATAGAGATCTTTTAGTTGGAAGTTTCGTTTTTAGAATTTAGTTTTATTGTTCTCTGCCATTAGTCTTATTGTTCTCTGCCATTGCCATTGTTCAGTTTGTGATGAAATAGAGATCTTTTAGTTGGTTTTGGTTAATTCTATAGATAACAGATACCATGAAAGTTTACTTATATTTTTTTAACAATTCATTCTTGTATTTTGTAGAATTTCATGTAGATCTGAAGAAATGTACTACTCTTTCAATTTTTCAGAATTGAAATTTTTTATTGTTTTAGCAAAATCTCTAATTTTTTCCTCTATTTAATCTCTGTCTTTCTTGGATTCCACTTCACATGTTCTACATGTTAAGGTTTTAGGTCCATGCAATGTAACCAACCAACTATTGGCTATACTTTTTTACATGGGTTTGACACAATGCTAATAATAGTTAGCCTAGATAATAGTTATCCAATAATAGTTAGCATAGATAAATTATCTCGTTGCTAAGCACTCATGTTGAATTTGTTGGTACGATTTGCACATTTGTTGGTAAGATTTGCACGTGGCCCATGTTCCAATTGTTGAATTTGTTCATAGAATTTGCTTACAACATACGTTTTTGTTTAATTAAATATCTTCATGTACTCCACGCATGCGTTTATTTTTCTTGCTTTATTGTTGAATTTGTTCATAGAATTTGCTTACAACATACGTTTTTGTTTAATTATATATTTTCATGTACTCCACGCATGTGTTTATTTTTCTTGCTTTATCAGATAAATGAAATTTAATCTCTCTCTGCAATCTGCTTGATTATTTGCTTTTTTATTATTGTGTTTTTTTATTAAAAAATATCACAAAATATAATAACATGTGTAATTGAAACATTATCAACAAACTAAAATTAAAATAAATGATATTAATTAAAAAATTAATATAAAGTAACAAAACATCCTTTCACTAACAAAAGAATAATGTTTAACTAAAGAAAATAGGTTTATATTTTACTTTTATCTGGTGTGTATGTTTAATAAAAATACGTATTTTGCATTTTGTTTTTAAATCAAAAAATCTATATATTTTAAATTTTTATAATTGTTTAAGAAATATGAAATTGTAATGGATTTAAGTTTCCTATAAATAATAATATTTCAATCTTTATAATTTCATTTTCCATGTTTTTTATAATTTTAAATAAAATATTAAATTAAAGATAAGAAAATCAACATTAATATTGGATTAAAACATTATTTTTCATTTTCTTTAATATATATATATATATATAAATATATAACAACAATTTTAAGTTTATTAAGAAGGTTTTCCGCGATAATCACATCAAAATCCAAAAGTGTGGTTCATCGTCAGGACTAGACGAATGATCATGGCAACAAGTTACCAAAAAAAACAACTACTTTTTACTAAAGAAACGGCAACACAGGACAGGGCAACAACTATATTTGACTGGACCCAGAGACACTGAACAAAATATTAATTAGTTAATTAATTAATTAAATAGTTAGTTTGTTAAATCAATTCATTATTATTTTTATTTGTAACAAATAAATTTGTTTATATTTAACTAAATTGTTTTAATGAACTTAAACTCAGATCCTAACACTTAAATAAATTAATATCTTCTTTATTATTTTAAAACTAAATAAACTACCCAAAAATTTGTATTATTATAGGGCTATTATAAAACTAATATCTAGTTAGTTAATTGGTTAACATGATTACTAAGTTTATTTATTTATTTATTTTCACTATATATATGTAACCAGATAAGTAATAAAATAATTGTTAATTTTATGAAGAATTATGAGATAAATTGTCTATAATTAATTATTTAATTTAAATATTAAATTTATTTATTTTCATTAACTAAAGATATCATGAGATAAATAGGAATTAATCTTAAATGCTTATTATTAATGAACCAACAAATTAGTTAATATGTTTTATATTTACATTTTTATATATATCACCAATAATAAAAAATTAGGTAAAGTGTAAAATCATTTTAGAACTAAAACAAAGAAATCTAACCTAATAAAATGAAAAGAGGGAAGCTTTATTAATTTCTTATTTTCAATTTGAAAATAGAATCTAAGTGAACTAATAAGAATAAAATATTAATAATGTTAATTAAATAAAAAGATAATGAGAACCAAAGGAAAAACAAATCAATAGCAGTGTGAATAGATGAGAAATTAAATAATCTCAAAGACGAGGGAGTAATTGGTAGAAATCTTTTTGTGTTTGGAAGTATGGTTCTAGAATTTTTTTGGTTTGGAAGTATGGTTCTAGAATTTTGGTTTCAACGTTAAGTACTATCTCAGGGTATTAGCAATATTTTATGGCTACTAAAAACACTTTGTTCATTTATTCATGTATGTCTTATTTGTTTTTTACTTTAATTTAAGGATACTTAAAATAAGAAAGAATCTTTATAAAATAGCCATTGTTCAAATACAATAGTTATGTTATACATTTCAAAATTCAATAATTGAAATAAATGACATGAAACGCTAGCTATACAGCCTTATTAAGATTAAGTAGATAAAATTGTAAAAACACTTTTTCCCACCCGCTTTACAGGACACTTTTTCCACATATATTCACCGACACTTTGCAGCAAAAAAATATAGTAGCGTTTTAATGTTTTCGTTTTATAAACTTATTAAAAATATATAATTATAAACATTTCATCAAAATATATAATGAAATAAAAATAATAAACCGTATTCCAGAATCTAAGATTGAATAAAGTGTATTATCGAAAAGATTGCATATGTAATTTATGTAATTTATAGATATCACGTATAAAAAAAAGGTCATATAATAATAAATTTAATGGCTATGAATTCACCTTTTTAATGGTTTACAATTAGATTTTTAAAATTTTAATATTACCGTGAAAATTTTTAATAAATTTTTAATTTGAAGTCCATCAAATTATAATTTTTAATGTGGAGAAATTAAGTATATTATTTTATAAAAAATATATTTAAAAATATTTTAGTATTTTTAGGATGGAGATGATTAATAATTTGATGGAGGTGATAGGGATTGGATCACTATTTTTATTTGAGAACAATTACGTCGCTTAATAGTATATCTAATAAAAAGAAAATGAAAATGAAAAAGATTTGGGAAACAATTGTAAAAATAGTATGCTGGAAATTATGGATCGCAAGAAACAAAATCATATTTCAAAATGAAGAAATATATAATATTAAAGTTACAACCAAGATCAGAGTTCTCACGTGAGAAATCTTCAAGGTTAAATAGATAAAGGATTAGGATACCAATTTCAACCCTCTTTGATTGGGTCAACTCATTTATCATATCTCATTCACCAACACAGAAAAGCACTCTAAAATCAAAATAATAAGAGAAGACTTTTAAAAAATGGATATCCCAGCGCAAAATTGCATCCACTCTAAAATCAAAATAATAGGAGAAGACTTTAAGGAATGGGTATCCCAGCATAAAATTGCATCCTATTCTCATATAAAAAGAAAAAGTAATATAAAAATAAATTTAATGCCTATAAATTCACCTTTTTAATGTGTTTACAATTAAATTTTTTAAATTTTAATATTAATGTGGAAAAAAGTCAATAAAATTATAATTTCAAGTCAATAAAATTATAATTTCCAAAAGTGAATATATATATGTGTGGAGAAATTAAGTATATTATTTTATAAGAAATATATTTAAAAATATTTTAGCATTTCTAGGATGGGGATGATTAATAGCATGATGGACGTAATAGGGCCTTAGATCACCATTCTATGGAAGAAGAATCATGCAGCTTAGTAGTATATCTAACATAATAAGAAGATGGTTTGGCTACTACCTAGAATCTTTTAGTGGTAAAAAGAAAATGAAAAGGATTTGGGAAACAACTGTAAAAACGGTATGTTGGAAAATATGCATGGCAAGAAACAAAATCATATTTCAAAATGAGGAAACAAATAGTATTAAAGTTTCAACCAAGATCATAGTTCTCACATGAGAAATCCTCAAGGCTAAAGAGATAAAGAGGATACCAATTTTGACCCTCTCTGATTGGGTCAACTCATTTAACATATCTTCTTCACCACTGAAGATCATAACCCCTAAAGAGCACTCTAAAATCAGAGTAATAGGAGAAGACTTTAAGAAATGGATATCTAGTCATAAAAATTGCATCCTATTTTTTTATGTGTAGCAAAAGGAAATCCAGGGATGGAAGGAACTAGAGGGGTGGTCTTTTATCCCAAGAATCAACTGGAATAAGAATATCCTTGGGGATTATAATAGATAACCAATAATTTTCTAAATCCTACACTCTCTTTCAAGGGATTAAGCAAGCTATGGAAATGAATTCTCAAGAAATCACTATGATAGGAGATTCCCTCCTTATCATATCAAGGAGAATAAAAAATACTATCTCCCAGGATATACAAGTGGATGGTTGACTAGTATATGAGTTTCCATAAAAAGGAGGCTCTAGGATCCCCTCTCTGCATGTTCCATGGACTTTGAAGGCACATATAGGTGCCTTGATTTAGAGACGATGCCTAGAAGTTTCACTATCAATGTCAAAGGGTGTGTACCAATCATGCTAAGGAAGGTTTTGTATTTCATCATTCCTCATTCACTTAGAAGGGAAAACCGATGCATTGAATTAGTATTGAACATGGAGTTTTCAACTTGTTAGCTTCATAGGGAGGGAGAGTTCCATTATTATGTGAAGTATTAATCTAATAATTATGCATGAGGAAGATAGTACATATGTGTTATGATATGGTAAAGTGGTGGTGGTTGGTGAAGAATGACTTTGTTCAAGAGGAGAAGTTATTAATGGACCTGTCATTGGTTTTGTTGGCTTAAGTATCTCAATTACTCATCTTTTGGACCTATGATTCAAAGCTAAACCTAGGTCCTCCCTATTTTTCATTCAGTTGTGTCTTTGCATTAAGATATATTATTGGGCCCTCTATGGCAATCTATTTTACTCATGCTTTTGGTTTTGCTTTGTTTTTTGGTCTAAGATACTACTATCTTCCTATATCAGCTATTACTATCAATGCCTCTAATGGCACTCACCCTCCTGATCTTGTTAAGTCTGAGGTTAGGCGATTTTGTATTTACCTGTAGTTTACCTTTTAGGACAAAAAGTGTGCAGAGGAAATTGATGATATTGTCAATAGAACCCTAGACATAAGTAAAGCACCCAATTCTCAAGCTACAACTATCGGCTGGATTTGCATGCATCTCTTCCTTATTCATCCCTTGGCCAAAATTTTGAAATCAAATTTTATATAGGTCATTTATGTTTCACTTTGTACTCTCTGTCAAACGTACTCACTATTCATTCGTCACCTTCAAAAAAATTTACCAAGAGACCGATTTGGAGAACCCCATGAGTGGGAAAGGAAGTTGCAATGACCTTAGGAATTCTTTGAGATATTTATTCCATGACAATGTCATTGATTACATGAATTGAATCTATGGAGTTTTTCATTAAACATATCACAGTGCCATTATTCGATCATAGTGTCATTATCCGATGGATATATTCTTGGAAATATTGTGTCATATTTTATGGATTGTTGGATTCCTAATGGTGTAGTCATTGGAATCAAGTTTGTAAAGGAGACACTATGAAAAACTAGGTGAAACTCTCCCCAAAATTTTGTAACATTCAAAATCCAAATAAATAAATATTGTATTTATGTTTTCCAATAAGAATTGATTTCCATGGGTTCAAGTTATGATTTAAAATATTTTCAATTTTTGGCTTCTTACTACTTTAAGTTATCAGGATTCTTTTCATTTAAATTAAGATAAATATATATATAAACTCTCACCAAAATTTTACCATTCAAAATACAAAATATTGTGTTTGGGTTTTCAAATGTAAATTGGCTTTCATGGGTGCAAGTGATGATTTAGAATAATTTTAGTATTTGGCTTTTTTATTATTTGATGTTAACAAGATTATTTTCATATTTTTTCAATAATTTATTATTAAAAGTGAAATTAAATTATATTTATATTATTATATAATAAAAACATATTTTAAATATATATCAACTCTATGTAAAAAAAAAAAAAAAAAAATCAATTCAAAGAATACAAAATTTAAATCCCTAAAAAAGTAATCTTACAATTAATTTTTTTTTGGAGTGTAGAATTTGATGAAAAGTTTGCACCTGGAGGGATTTGATTCCTCTCGATGCATGATAGATCTGGCGTTAAGATGGATCTAGGCTGGTAGATCCATCTTAAATTGGGGATGAATCTAGTTGGTTGAGAATCTTGTTACATATTTTTTTTTAAATTATATATGTTTAACTCGTATATTAATTCTATACATAATATATTTTAGTGAAACACTGAAATATTCATGAATTTCTAGATCTAACTTCTATGTGTGTATTTGTCTTTGTGTGTCTCTTTATTCTTCCCTCTCTCTGTCCACCTTCCATCTCTATATCTATCTCCCCCCCTCTCTCCTTCTCTCTCTCCCCCTCCCTCTCTCCACCTCTCCCTCCCTCTCTCTACCTCTCTCTTCTTCCCTCTCTCCCCCTACCATCTATATCTATACCTCCCTCCATCTCCCGTAAACACATCTCTCTCTCTCTCTCCCCTAAACACGTCTCTCTCTCTCTCTCTTCATCTATATATTTATCTCCCTTTGTCTCTCCTCTTTATCTTCCTATATCAACCAACACACATATAGACTCTCTCTCCATCTCTCTCTCTCTCTCTCTCTCTCTTCCACTTCTCTATCCATACCTATCTCTCTTCCTTCCTCCCTCTCTCTGCCTCTCCCTTCTTCCCTCTCCCCTTCGTCCATCTATATCTCTAACTCCCCTTGTGTCTCCTCCTTTTATCTCCTTCTCACCCCCAAAACATACATACTCTCTCCCCTTATCTATCTCTCTCTCCCTATTTCCCTCGTCCTCTCCCTCTCTCTCTTCCCCTTCTCTCCCTATCTCTCTCCTTCTCTCTCTCTCTTCCCTACTTCTCTCCTCTCTCCCTCACTATCACTCCATCTCTCCCTTTTCACTCCCTCTCCCTCTCCACCTTTCTCTCTCTATGTCTTTTTTCTTCCCTCCCTCTCTCAACACCTCCAACTCCATCTCTCTCCCCCCTTCTCTTTCAAGTCCTCTCTCTCTTCCCTCCCCTCTCTCCCACCTCCCTCTATCTCTCCCCCCATCACACTCTCTCTCAACCCTCAAATCTGTCATTATCTCCCTCCCTCTCTCCTTCCCTCTCTACCCCTCTCTCCCCCTCCATATCTCTCTATCTCTCCTCTCCTTTTCCCTCTCTTCCCTCATCTCCTCTCTCCCTCATTACATCTTCATCTCTCCCTTATCAGCCCTCTCTCTCTCTCTCTCTCTCTCTCACACACACATCAGGAGATCATTTTAGGCTCAAAAATGAAAGTACCCAAAACTTCTTAAAACTAGCGCCAAATCGAAGAGCTCTACAATCTGAATCCAACGCAAATCATTTCATGCAAATATGACATCGAATACTTCCAAAATCATGTTCTGATCGTTTTGGGAAACATGTAAAAAAAATTGAGTTGGGTTGTACAGGGCTTCACAGTCAGTAGTTTGTACCGCTGACTGGACCTTGACTGTACAGGCTTTTTGTTCATCACTAGCCAATTGCTACTTGACACTTGGCACAATTGTATTGGCTACGAAATGGTGGAATTTCATTAGTTGATTGGGTTGGTTGAGGTAGACCAACCAGGGAGGACCACGTGGGCCAACCAAAGGCTGCCATGTGGCCTCCTGGTGGCCACTAAAATTTTGTTAAGGGTCAAACAACACCCTAGGGAATCAAACTCATGACTTCCCACCAAACAACCACAAGCTTTACCACTAGACCATCCATTGCATGTTACTTGATATGGTTATGGCAAAAACTATATTTAAATTTTAAGAGCGCGAAGTATGGTGGAGGGGGGTTAGCCCCTAAGGGCTTAGCCCCAAGACACATGTATTCCATATGCTCTCGGTGGATGCGAAAGGTGCCAATATAGAAGGCGCTAGGCTTTAACCCTAGCCATAGTCACATGCCACCCTCATACAACCAGGAGCATGTAGGGATAAAGTGCTAAGGAAAAGGCACTTGTTGCAAGAGGGCCAGCCCCAGGTTCCATCACTGCCATATGACCCAGAGCTGAAGGAAAAGGAGCTTCGATGGGCAGGGCAGGCGTTAAGGCTCGGCCTATGGACCAGTGGCACAACATGACCATGTCCCCGTGTTAAGGGGCTTAACCGACGGGGGTAGGCGTTAAGGCTTAGCCCTCGGCCCTTTGTGGCCCATGTGGCCATGTTTTTCAACCCTAAAGAGTTAGAGGGCGAATTAATGATCCAAAAAATTGCACCTGCAACGGGTGAATTTGTCACTCAGTTAGCGAATTTTCAAGCATATTTGTAGAACAGTTAGCCAAAAAGTCGAAATTCTTGGGTTTTTAACAGTGAAGTTCTTGGATGAGCTAGTAGCTCATAAATTTTTTAGTTTTTCACCAATTTGAGCTCAAAAAGAGGCTATCTGGAGGTTTTTGGATCCTCTTAATCCATTGGTAACCTTTGTTTTCTGTTTTGAGCACATCTAGATGGCATTTTTGCAGGTTGGAGGCTAAGAGGTGTATGGATCAAGCAGATTTTGGTAGCATTTCCTAATGGTATTGAGCATGAAGAAGACCTTGTAGGGGTTTCTTCATCTTCAGAATTCATTTGCAGCAATTGATACTTGCAGGGTTCAGCTCTTGGACATTTTTCTCTCTATGTCAAGTTGAGGGAAGCTTGGATTATGTCCTTCTTTTTGCATGTATGCTCATTTTCAGATGAGGTCTAGGGTCTTTGTAGGAGATTCTTTGTATTGTTGTAGTTTACATGGTGATTGCAGGTTATCATGTTGTTTTTATGTGAGGGTTCTCTACAAGGGAATATTTCCCCTGTAGAATCTTTTTTCTTTTCTTTTTTTTAGATTTAATTAAGAAATGTCATAAAATTAAATTTAATTAAATTATTTATAAAATATTTTGATTGTGAAATAAGTTATGGTTTTTGCATGTGTTATTGATAAGCCATGGTATTGGCCCATGGCATTGTAACATAATAATTAAAAGCAAAATTTAAATTTAACAAATTAAATTTTATTGTTTTTATTACTTTGTTCAAACAGATAAAATGTGAACAGAATTGAAAAGAAAGAGATGTAGTTCTCAGGTGTGGCCTGCACCTGGAGACTACACTCACCAAAAACAGAGAGATCACTCTCGTACACTCTATTATTCATCAATGAAAGATTACATCATTAAATACAATACTAGGAATTAGGAAGTTGCACCCAAACCCCTAAACTTTAGGAACTAATCCTAAACTAGGGAGAACGTTACAACAATGTAACCTATTTTCTCCATTAATAAAAAATAATATTAATTATTTTTTAACTCCCCCCCTTAATGGAGAAAGGGTTCTCCTGGACTCCTAGCATCTTTCTAAACAATTCAAATTTCACGCGTGCAAGAGGCTTTGTGAAAATATCAGCCACATTGTCACAAGTTTTACAATATTCAACAGCAATTTCTTTTGACTATATTTTCTCTCTAAAAAAATGAAATTGAGTGTCTATATGTTTGGTGTTTTTGTGAAACACTGGATTGTATGCTAATTTAATGGTGCTCTGGTTGTCGCTTTTGATGGAAGTGGGATTCTTCTGTTCTTTTCCTGCATCTTTGAGAAGCCTTCTCAACCAGATTGCTTCACACGTTGCTGCACACAATTCTTGATACTCAGCTTCACATGAAGACAAGGCTACAGTACTCTGCTTCTTGTTGCTCCAAGCTATGACCCCGGAACCTATGTTGAATGCATAACCTGTGATGGACCTCCGATCATCCAGGTTACCTGCCCAGTCTGAGTCTGAAAAACCTGCTAGAGTAACATCAGATACATCAGTGTATAAAATACCATAATTAATAGTACCACAAAGATACCTTAACACGCTCTTTGCTGCTATCCAGTGACTTTCAAGCGGTTTCGACATAAATTGGCTCAACACACTAACAGAGTATGCCAAGTCAGGTCTGGTTGTTGTAAGATATATCAAGCTGCCAACTAGTTGTCTGTACATTGTGGCATCAACCTCCTTAGTGCCATCGTCACTGCTCAATTTCAGATTCTGCTGCAAAGGTGTCGCTGCTGATCTACACTGATCCATACCAAACTTTTCCAACAGATTTCTGGCATACTTCCCTTGGGTAAGAAAAGTTTGCCCAGTATCTCTGCATACTTCTAATCCCAGACAATAGTGAAGGCTTCCGAGATCTTTCATCTCAAAAACTTGTGCCATAAGCCTTTTGATTCCTCTGATTAAATCATCTGCATTTCCTGTTATAATCATGTCATCCACATACAAAGAAATCAAAATAATCTGCCCCTGATTATTGTACTTGGTATACAAATTTGGGTCATTTAAACTTCTATGGAAACCATGCTCTACAAAGAAAGAATCAACCTTTTCGTACCAAGACCTGGGTGCTTGCTTTAAACCATATAAAGCCTTTTTCAATCTGCAAACAAGATGTTCCTGCCCCTGCTTTACAAATCCTTCTAGCTGTACTAAGTAAATTTCCTCTTTTAAATCACCATTTAAAAATGCAGATTTAACATCAAGCTGGTGTAATTCCCAATTACATTTAGTAGCTAAAGCAATAAGCATTCTTATTGTATTTAACTTTGCTACAGGTGCAAAAGTATCATCAAAATCTATACCTTCATGCTGTGAATATCCTTTTGCAACCAGCCTAGCTTTTAACTTTTCTATACTTCCATCTGCATTCATTTTTGGCTTAAACAGCCATTTGCATCCTATGGGTGTTTTATTCTTAGGCAGCTCAACTAAGTCCCAAGTATCATTTCTAAGAATTGATTCCATCTCTTCATTCATTGCATCTCTCCATTCCTTAAATTGACTAGCTTCTTTGTAATTAGAGGGTTCTACAATGTTCAAAACCTTTGACATCAAAGCATAGTTTCTCAATTTTAATGGTAATTGAGTCTTCCTACCTGACCTCCTTGGTAGGGGACTTACCTCAAATTTGTTTTCTTCTGCTATTACTAGGCTTGCATTATCACCTTCTTGTTGTTCTTCTTTTTGCTCTTCTTTCTGCTCCTGCTCTCTTTCATCCTCGCTGCTTTCCTCCAACAACAATGGAATGTGCCAATCATCACCAACGTCATATTTCCCTTCCTGTACCTGTTCATGAAACACTACATCCCTGGTTGCAAATGTCTTACGAGACTCAGGATTGAATAATTTATATGCTTTAAATTATGTGCCATAACCAACAAAGATGCATGTAACTGCTTTAGGGTCTAATTTCTTCCTATCAGCTTTGGGTATATGGGAAAATGCTTTTGACCCAAATACTCTTAGATGGTTTACTGCTGGTTTAAATCCATATAGAGCTTCAAAAGGGGTTTTGAAGCCAAGATACCTGGTAGGACTTCTGTTCTTCAAATATACAACAGTATTAATAGCCTCTGCCCAAAAGCTATTAGACAGACCCTTACCTTGTAACATGCTCCTTGCGTACTCCACCAAGGTTCTGTTTTTGTGCTCTGCAACTCCATTATGCTGTGGTGTGTGTGGCACTGTATACTGCTGAACAATCCCATGAGATTTGCATAATTTCATGAATTCCTTTAGCTTGTATTCTCCCCCTTGATCAGATCGGAGAATTTTTATACTCTTACCAAACTGCTTTTCCACCAAGGTTTTAAATTCTATAAAGCACTGGAAAGTCTGACTTTTCTTGTTCAAAAAATAAACCCATGAATATCTAGTGCAGTCATCAGTAAATAGCAAAAAATAGTATGCTCCTCCTAGCGACCTTGTCTGCATAGGTCTGCATACATCAGTGTGCACTAGTTCTAAAATCTTTGTTTCCTTCCTCCTATCATGCACAAGAAACTGTTCTCTATGCATTTTACCTGAGGCACAACCATCACAATTTAACTGAGTATTACGAAAGATAGGGAGTCCCTCGACCATACCTTTCTTCTGCAATAACATGAGGTCCTGCAAATTCAAATGACCGAACCTCTGATGCCAGAGTTGTTCGGCTATCGATCCTCCTGCAACCATGGCTTGCTTTGGTATGCTTTTTGCATCCAGTCTGTATAGGCTTCCAACTCGCATGCTTGTTGCAACTATTTCATTCCTGCAATCCTTTATCGCACAATGAGTCTTGAATAACTCGACTTGCATATCTTGATCAGCCATCATGGATACAGATATCAGATTTTTCTTAATTCCAGGTACATATAAAACATTTGTAAGGTGACTAATTTTTCCATTTGGTAACTTAACTGAAATCACCCCATGACCTTTAATCTTGTATCCACTATCATCTCCTAGATATATTTTTGATCCATTTATACTTTCTTCAAGACTATCAAAAAATTCCTTTTTACCTGTCATGTGAGAGGATGCTCCGGAATCGACATACCAAATGTCATCTTCATTAGATGCTGAAAGGGCACAGTCGACTGTGAACAGTCGAAATTCATGACTGAAGTCTTCTTCTTCAACAAAGTATCCTCTGTGCTTTGGATTTGCCTGCCTCCTCTTTGCATCATCAACCTGTTTCTTATAACATTCACTCTTATATGACCCTTCTTTCCACAATAATAACATTTCTTTTCAGAATGATTTGCAAGCATACCTTTATGAGAATGCAGATTCTTATGTGATGTTCCTCCTTTCTGCTTTGTTTGCTGTTGTGACTGCTTTCCTTTGGATGATCGTCGTTTCGCCATCAACGCAAGATCATCACTCTGGGGGTCCAAGTTCTGCCGCCGCTCCTCCTCTTACTGCAAGATCCCAGTGAGATCATCAAATGTGGGTGCTTTCTCCCTTGCCGACACTCCAGTGATGAACGTTTGAAAATCATCACACATCCCGTTCATTGTGATTGCAACAAGATCTTCATCAGACACCGCCACTCCGATGGCCCCCAATCTGTCTTTCACATCTTTAATTCGCGCAACAAATGCAGTAGCAGTCTCCCTTTCGTCCATCCTCATTGAAAATAGCTTGCTTTTAAGTGCCAAGACTCTGCTTGTATTCTGGGTCTCATACAGACTTTTAATTTTCGTCCAGATGTCCGCGGACGTTTTACAGTCTCTGATGTGCGCAATAACATTGTCCTTCACAGACATCTTCAACAAGACCTTGGCCTTGTTCTCTCGTTTTTCCCAATCTTGCTCCTGTGGCCCTCCGTTCGGCTTCTGCTCATCGCCTGTAACTATGGACCAAGCATTCGCACCCTCGAGCAAGGTCTGGATCTTAAACTTCCAATTTGTGAAGTTAGATCCATTAAGTTTACCAGACTCGTTAAAGTAAGATTCCATCGTATTACTCATTCTAAATCTACCCAACAACAAAAAAAAACAATACCTGTCATATCGATCTGTCACCTCTGCCACCGATCTACAGTGTCTGGCAATCCCGCTCCAGCGAGCAAATTTGGCATTTCCAATACAGCCGAAGAATCGATCTGATCAAAATTGATCCGATCTGCCTCTCTCAGATAGATCTGCAACTTTGTCGATCTGCACCCCTTGCAAACCGCCAAACGAAGTTGAGGCTTCCCGCAGATCCCCTTGAAGGAAGATTGGCGCATCCTCAATCAGCAAGCGAAAAATCCTCTTTGTGTTGGCGCTATCCCGAGCGAAAAATCCGCGCCAATTAAAAATCGGTTAGAGTATTTTTGCTGGCGCGATTTCCTCCTTAAATTCCGCGCCAATTGGACGTTCTGGCGCTCTGGCGCGAATAATCCCAAAAAATCCGCGCTAATTCCTCCTCCTAGCGCTTCTGTTAGCGCAAAAAGCGCACCAATATCCTCTCCACTCAGAAAAAAAATATATATCTGAGTCCGAGCCAGGTGTTCTGCAGTCCACCTACTCAATTGAGCATTGAGCTCTTTTGTACATGCGGCCACACAAGCAATTCTACCACACAGGTAAGCTAGCTACAAAGGCACTTTAGCCACAAAGGTGACAAAAGATCAGGCTCACCCAATCTGAGCTCTGATACCAAGATAAAATGTGAACAGAATTGAAAAGAAAGAGATGTAGCTCTCAGGTGTGGCCTGCACTTGGAGACTACACTCACCAAAAACAGAGAGATCACTCTCGTACACTCTATTATTCATCAATGAAAGATTACATCATTAAATACAATACTAGGAATTAGGAAGTTGCACCCAAACCCCTAAACTTTAGGAACTAATCCTAAACTAGGGAGAATGTTACAATAATGTAACCTATTTTCTCCATTAATAAAAAATAATATTAATTATTTTTTAACTAAACCAGTTTATTACAAGGACTAAAGAAAGCATGGATGTATTTTTTTTAATTATTATTAATAGTAGTAGTTGTGATATAGGGGACATTAAAAATGACATACAATTGTTCTTACATTACATCTAACACCTACACATTTACCTTATACTTAGTTCATCTACTTTATATTTAATTATAAAGTGCCCCCCTCTCTCCACTAAATAATATTTTTTATATAAAAAAATTATTAATATAAATAATAATTTTATTACATATATTTTATAATAATAAAATTAAACTCCATTACTTTCCTACAACTTATAAATTTTAAGTGATCAACTTATATATTTTAAGTGATCATCATTTCTGAATAACCTTGATATAATAATTATCATAACAAAATTCGGCAATTATCTTTAAATAATTAACCAAAAAAAACTTAGAAGTCCAAAAATAAATTAATGAAAAAAATGACAAACAACATTATAAATCCATTACTCATCTAAAATCTAATACCTTGTAACTGAAATCTTCTCTTTATTTCTACTTGCCTTAAAATAAAATATATCATAACAAAACCACGTAATTAAAAAATTAATAAATCAGCAGGAAAAACATTATAAATCCATTACTCACCTAAAACACTATTTCTCTCCCCGTGCATCAAATGTTAATGTTTTCCTTTCGTACAATGAATAGGAGATACAACGTCAATATATCTTCAAAAAAATTATTTAAAAAAATAAAAACAATTTGAAAAACTTAAAAATGAAAATTAGCAAATATATCTTCATGGAAAACTTAATTAAAAATAAATAAACAATCTCAAATAATAAACGGTAAAGCTAATAAAGACTAAAAAGCAAACCCCGCAACCACAACCTATGCCATTGCCATATCGTTTCAAATTAGACAAAATATTTTTTATTACTGGTTTGTGAATTTTTTATTTAAAATATGTTTTTAATGATGAATCATATTGGTTGGTTCGAAATGCATCGACAAATGAAATATCATGTGATTTATGCCGAAAAATTTCTCATAAATATATAAACTAATTTGCCCAGAGAGTTTTGGATTGATGGTGAATGGGTGCACTGTTAAGACACTCCTTGAGATAAGTCACTCATTCAAATCCCCCATAGTGCTTATCTACCAATATATATATATATATATATATATATAAACTAATTTAATACCATAAAGACCTTCAAAATATTTAATGAATATTTAATCATCATTAAAAAAAATTGACAATAAATTTATAACACATCTCTACCAAATTAAAAAAACAAAAACTCACCCAAAAATAAATACCAAAAACACTCAAAACTTACTGACACTTAATAGTAAGGTTAACCATTTCACATCCCTCTGTATTAGTGTGAAAAAACTTCATTGAGTTATATAACAGTGATTCAACTGTCTTTCAGCTTGCAAACAAAATCCCCAACCTCCAATAAAAATCTACACAAATATATCAGCGGTCTGTCAATTTAATAACTATGATGGTTAATACAATTTTTCCAACAAAATCAATCAAATACAATTTAACTTACATGTCTATACTCAATCAAATACAATTTAACTTACATGTCTATACTCAATCAACTATTACCATTTATGTTTTTTTCCCACCTATCCATGTTAACATCTTAAATTTTTTATTCAGTATAAAACCTATTTAAAAAAAATATATATAAGTTTCATCAAATTCCAGACCTGGTTGAACGCAATTCAGACTTTTGAACGTGCGCGATTACACGACCATTGAGATAGTTTGAACCGTTATTCATCTTCTCGATGCCACGTCAATCCCTATCTTATCCTACGTTGCGGCACATCTTTATAGGCAATTAGTTTGGGATATTATTATTGGGTTAGTATATGGCACTTAATATTTACTCTTATCTTGTATTTGCCGAAGTAAAAAGTGTCCGACGAGTTAAAATTATTAATAACATACGGTTAAAAAAATAAAATTGAAATTGAAAAGATAAAGTTTAAAAAACGTTTCTTATATTTTTTTAGTAAAAACATTAAATTATTTGTTAATTTTTGTATTAAATTGTTATAATTTTTATTCTTTTAATTTTAATATAAAGATACGTTATTGTAATTTAATATAAAGATATGTTATTGTAATTTATAAATCGTATTAGAAATTAGAATAGATTTCTGAAAATCTTTATAAACGGTATCAACCATTTGATTTATACATTTCAGCTGTAAAATATTTACATACATTTTTGTTATAAAATATTTACATATGTGTTATTTCAAAGGTCTCGGTTGATGGAGCTAAGTACCAGTGACAGCTGGCAGAAAGATTATCGAAATGGCGGCGGACGGATCAGCCGCAGGCTTCCGAAATGACGGTGAAAGAAGAGAGATGCGTAGAGGAGAGGTAGTGGGCACTCCGCTAAATATAGCGCAAAAATATGGGCCGCTGTCGCCCAAGGTTTCATTTCATTTGAGATATGCGGCGGCCTCCTTATGCTAAGCGCGTCGTCAACGAGAGTGCATAATAAAAAGTAGGTGCCAAAAGGCTCTTCGCTTCTCCGTCAGAGACGTGTGGGTAACATTAAGATGACGGTGTTTGACCTGAAAGGCCGGCGGGCACTGGGATGGTCGGTCGTGTTTGCTTTTAAAAGGAACTTCAAGAGCCGCTGTTGCCAATGTCGAACAAGATGGGCACGACACGCACAATAATAGCGGTCGCGATTTTATCGTTGGGATGGCTCTGCATAGTGTCGGATGCTTCTGCTCGAGTTGGGGGCATCCGCGACATACCGGATGTGGAACACAATAAAGAGATTCAAGACCTTGGACGCTTTGCTGTCGATGAATACAACAAGCAACAGGTGGTGGTCTGTGTGTATATTGTGTGATTTATATCCCACCAATAGGTATATGCACTTCAAAATTAATTGAGGGTTTTGTTGGCTTTGTGCAGAATGTGAGTCTTTCGTTTTGTAAAGTGGTAAAAGCGGAGGAGCAAGTAGTGGCAGGCGTGCGGTACTACCTTACAATAGAAGCCAAGGATGGCGGCAAAACCGGGGTGTATGCAGCCGAAATATGGGTGAAGGCATGGGAGAACTTCAAGCAGCTTCTTGATTTCAAGCCTGTGCAGACCCAGCATTAACGATACTCTCTTTCCTCTACAATATCTCTTGTTTTCTTCTTCTCTGAAGTTTGAAGGTTCACTCAATAAGAATGTACTGATGGTGTAGATTCAAGTAATAATAAGCTGAATGTCTGTTTATTAATTCTGCCCACGAGTTTGAAGGCCGTCATGGCATCTGCCATGTAGAGCAGGCTCTGGTTTTGTAAATATTCGTCACGTTGATGAACCAAAATAACTGTAGCAAAATGAAAATGGAAGGTGACTTAAATATGTAAAAGTCAAATTCAAATAATCTTAATAATAATCTATTATGTAATACTGATATCAAATCATAATCCAACCATTTAAATGCACTTTTATGATCCAAGACACGATTGTCATTAAAGCATAGTCTAAACAGTGTCTCTTTTGGAAAAGCAGGAGTGTTAACTGAATTTTTTTATTACCCAAAAAATTATAGAAATTTCATAAGATTTTCATAAAATTTTGTAGAGTTATAATTGTTAAATTTTAAATTTTTGGATGTTCCTAAAATTTTTGATGGTGCTAAATTTATTTCTATCATCAAAAACCTGATTCGAACATGACGGCACACCGATCCACAGACCCATGGGGCAATCAGTCGTCGACCCATGGGGCAATCAGTCGTCGTTTGGTAATGAATGGTTTGAACTTCCATCGAAAATTTGAGGGAACGATAGAAATACGCGTGAGGTGTAACTAAAGAACCCAAAACCATTGGGCCTTCTCCATGTGTTCGCAGAAACCGAGGTCAATGATATTATGGATACAAGTTGCAGTAGGACATATGAGTGTTACTTAAATCTGCGAGTACATCTGGCAGAACGCCCGCGAGAGTGTATAGTATTTGATGCGTTCCTGCATATGTTCGCCCACATTCAACTCCATAAACCGTGGGCTTTTGTCGCTGCGTAGCGTGAATCAAATGGCGAACCTATTTGTTTATTGGTTCAAAGTATCACTCGTGTTTCCACTTGCCGCCACGTTCTGCAGCGATGTATATCCATTTTTCAAATAAAACATATTTAATATGTCAATTATTTTATCTAAATTTCACGATCAAATCCAATCTTTTCATTGCCCTAAGGTTACTTAAATAAAATTGTTAGAGCACTTTTTCCACGGATGGTCCCCGCGCTTTGCAGCGAGTACTTTTTCCACGGATATACCCCGCACTTTGCAGCAAAGTATAGTAGCGTTTTAATGTTTTCGTTTTATAAACTTATTAAAAATATATAGCTATAAATATTTCACCAAAATATATAATGTATTAGGAATAACTAGCATTTGCACCTTATGTTGCAAAGGAAACGCCGTAAGGCATAGAGTGGTAAGGCATAGAGTGGGGAAGAATAGCGACATGTGAATGGGCATTGTTGAAAGCAAGGGTGGACGATAATGTGAATGGGCATTGTTGAAAGCAAGGGTGGACGATAATGTGTATTCTGAAAATGGATATTTTGTTATAGTCAACCTAATGCATTCATTAATTAGATGACAACAAAAAAGTTTCGAGCCCAGGTTGAACCAACACAAATCTTTTCTACAAGACTGAAATTGCCTAAATGATTCCTCAATTAATGGAAATAACCATTTCCCTCCTCTAATACCTAAAATACATTGTAGGAGACCGATTACAAACAATTGCCCCAAAAAGTGCAAAGAGAGGTCGATTACAAACAAGTTTTTTTATGTATAAAGTGTTGAGAATGGAGGATCTCGGATTAGACTTTAGTTGGACTCCGTTGGTTTGGGAGATGTATCATGTGTTACCATTTGTGCATATTATGGGCATAAAGTTGGTTATGATGATGGAGATTATTTTCAACCAGTTGTGGGTTGGCAACAACTTTTGTGAATTCCTTGGGTAAGATTCGATCTTCTGGATAACGGAAATTCCATTGTCCATTTAGTCTATACTAGAGTACAATGATTGTTGGCAAAGCTAAAGAAACTGCGATCAATGTATAGAGCCAATGTAACTCGTAGTCATCATTTTTATCCATACAGGGCTATGATTATAGGTACCAACCATTTGAGCAGGCAGGGGGTGTATTTGCTAAATAGGGATCATGTTATCCTCGTGGAGTTATTGGTTGCACTTAGAAAATATAAAGTAGGATTGAGCATCGGCTATCTGGCTGGATGGAATTTTTGATAAGCGCTGGCCAATTTTATCTATTGTGTAATCATTTCCCTGATTTAAAGGCTGCTCTGAGTTACTAATAGAGATGGTTCTAAAAGATAAGGCTTCGAGAACCTTACTTTAGTTGGTGGAGGCTTAGTACATTTTCTTCTGAAGCTTTGGCCTCAAACTCGAAAGCTACTTGTAAAGCATTCTCCAAAGCATTTATACTAAGCAGGTCCATTTTTCTTTGGATATTTTGGTTGAGAGTCCTCTGAGAAGTGAGTCGAGGAACTTCCAATTCGTCACCATGGACTTGAAGCCATCAAAAATATTGTTTGATGCCTTTGACTAGGTACTTGCCTTACATGAATCCATTGCTTCATGATTTCCTCTGCTTACCCCTTCAGGTATAACCTATCTTGCATTTCTTGCTTGAAGCATATCAAAGTTTGTGTAGGAGGTGAATTTGAGCTGACTAAGTCTCGTACAAGAGCCCACCACCATGTTAAGGGTTGGTCGCTCCATACTGACTTCTTTTAGCATCAACTTCTGTGCATCATTCAGTTGTTATATTTGAAAGAAGGCTTCTCGTACAAGAGCCCACCACCATGTTATGGGTTGGTCACTCCATACGGACTTCTATTAGCATCAACTTCTGTGCATCATCCAATTGTTACATTTGAAAGAAGACTTCTAGGCTTCGTAATGAAGCATCCATCACTTATATTTTAGGATTAAAAGCTTGATATATAGTTCATATATCAGTGATGTTATTGTCCCATAATACCATAAGACTGAAAGATTCATATCTGGTTGGAATTTCGATGATAATGACGGCCTCACATTCTGCTAGACTCCACATTTTCTGAAAGGCCGAGAACATATTTTTCATTTTAGATGCAATTGTTGGTTGTCAAATATGTCTTATACATTATTTTTATTGGACTTCATGCCTGTAGAGATATTTACTCTTGGCTACTTCCCCAGCCATGATAGAGAAAAGGAGCCCAAACACTTGTGAAGCTTCTTCCTCTGCATAGGTGATGTGTCAAAATGGGTTCTCTTTTTGGCAGACATTTGAGTAACGGTCTTCCGCCAATATAAGATTCTGGTATGCAAGTATAATTTCAACATAGAATTGCCTACATGAACTTAGACCTGAACATTGCCTGAGAATAGAGACTTCAAAGCTAGTTCTTCAAGCGCATGTAATATAGATTCATTTAGAAAAAGGATGCGTGAAGACAATTGTAATGTTGAAGACAGACTTTGATCACCATATTGAGGAACTAACATTGTGCCGGAGCCCTACTGGCTTGAGAGTTTTGACAAGGTTTGTGATCGACTAATATAGTCAACGAAGGTGAGTATTGAATAGGTTCTGATTGGACCACAAAACCATGATGAGTCTCAATGATTCCTCAGCAAGGCATCAACCAAAACAAAGCAGGAATTACACAAGCCTTTCGGGATGCTCTCTAAAGAAGCATGAAACTTCTCATTGTGTTCAGCAACATTTCTATTGAAGGTCAAGTTGGCTCATGTAAAGCAAGGGAAGTTTTGCATCTTCCACAACTTCACATTGTCAAAGACAGCCGTATTCTCTTGTCCAATGTAAGAAGAGAGAACACTTACAATGCAATATATTCATAAAAACATACTAAGAAATGATAGTTATCAAGATAGAATCTAAATTCAAATGTGGATACCGTACAATACAGAAAACAATTGGCCCACAAAACTACAGTTCAGAAAATTTAGGAGTATACATATTATTAAAGCAAAAACATGCACTTCTTCAAATTTATTGAAAAAAATAGGCATGTGGATAGTCCAGACTAATTTTATCAAAAATTTTAATGATTGGATAACTTAAACCCCTACAAAAATGCTCAAAGGTCCGTTGAGCCTTCTGATGCAATCCCTTCAAGAAATGTATTTCCTTATGATACACTATAAACTGTACGAAACCCAACAAAAACTAGAGTAGCAGGTCTTCTCTAAAGAACATTAGATTTATTATTGAGATTATTACAAGTTTGATTTAAAAAAGTTGATAGCCATCACACTATTTTCTTGTGCTTGGTGGGCGTATGTAAAGTTGCCATCACACTATTTTCTTGTGCTTGGTGGGCGTATGTATTTGTTTGCGTGTGTTGTGATTCTACTTTTGATAATGCAAATGATGTAACCTATTCTAGGTGTTCTGGAAGTAAGAAGGATATGCACAGACATTAGGTACACCCTTTCAAGTTGAAAAATAAAAAATAAATAAGCACATATCAAACAGAGAATATATGACTAAATACCTAGTGGAAGCTACTTATTTAGTATGTTGGCTCGGTTGGCATGCTTCATTTGAATGTAACTTTGTTTATGAAGGTCTAAGCAGGCCTTTAAGGTGCAGGCAACAGTGTCCCAACTACAAATGCAGTCTCCTCGAGACTTCACACATGAACAAAATAGACAAACCTCTCTAGGCATCAGCAGCAGCATAGTCTTCTGAAATCTCCCATGGCTAGCTCCTAAAACGTCGTTAAACCATGCACTGAATCATTGTAAGCGCTCACTGTATCTTAAAAAATTATTATTACTTGTAAAATTTGTCATTGAAAACAGAATTTTTGTGCGACAGGATAAACAAATTAGTGCAGCACGGACAATCAAGTGAGGATCTGCAGGTTGTTAAAAGGCGAGTCCGTTCGAAAATGCACCTCCCCTTTGAACTTTCTCATTAAATAATTTTAGGTCGAGGGGACCCATGTGAAGGCTTCATAGCAGCACGGATTAAGAGCATATCGATGCGGGTTATATGGATCTTTCAATTTTTGTAACATGTCAAAGGTTGTACTTGAATGGAGTGGTGTTCATTTTTTATGAAATGAAATAAAGTGCGAAACCGTCGAAACCCCGGGGCCTCCGTCCCAGTCCCATGAGGCCCGGTTCATGGAGCATATAGATCCCGTCGGGCTGCAGGATTCGAACCTTGGCTTCACGGAAAGGAAATCCTCTGGGGTTTTCCCTCCATTGCAATGCCAATGGGGTTCATAGTCGGCGAAAATCATGACCATCGTAGGAAAGGCCTCCAGTGTCCGTGCGAGGCTCGACAGCAAGAAATGCTTAATCTGCCACCGCCCGAACAATAACTCAGAAGACACAGAGGCCATTGGGTTGGGAGACAAAAGGACAGTGTGAGGATCAACGACCAAACTTCCTTCAATTGTCTAACACCACAAATCTACGGTCAACAATAAGACACGGCATCGGCTGGGGCAATTCATTTCAAAGGGAAACGCCTTACGGCGTAATGAATTGAATTTTGTATCCCAAACTCGGTCAACAATAAGACACGGCATCGGCTGGGGCAATTCATTTCAAAGGGAAACGCCTTACGGCGTAATGAATTGAATTTTGTATCCCAAACTGTTTTCGAAATTATATCCATATGGATTAACTGTTAATAGTTTTTGTGAAGATCTATGATAAACACTTCACTGTTTTTGTGGAGATCTATGATAAAGATCTATGATAAACACTTCACTGTTTTTGTGGAGATCTATGATAAACACTTGCACTAGTGGATCACTTTGAAGAATACCTGCAACTAGGGCAAAGCCATGTCCAAATGACTTGGTCAGCTAGCCAAATAATGCTAGAACATAAATTATAAACTAATGAATATATTCTCTATTCTCAGGAATCCTCTGCTTTTTATATTTGGATCATATAGATAATGAGATCAACATATATGAATCAGAATAAGTGATTAATAAACCAACACAAATCCACAATACAACGAAAGTCACCTTCCTGATCTTAAAATGACCTTGCATTCTGCCACCAACCAGCATTTTCTATTAATTAATTTAACAAGAGTTCTCTCTTGTTTATTTAAACTACATGACTCCATTAGGCCTGCACAAAATTTAATTTGAATATTATTAAATGCAGGCCTGCTAATGGTGATGGAGTAGTTGATGGCCACCATTTCCAAATCTTATATTAAGTCGTAGAGATGGAAATCGTGCTATAAATATATATATATATATATATATATATATATATATATATATATATATATATATATATATATATATATATATATATATATATATATATAGTTAGTCACATTAGCAATTATAATTCAATGGTGCTGGCTTGGGCATTGATTTTGAGAATATCATCATTCAAATTCAAAATTCAAGTAAGCAACCTGCCTACTCTTTCCGAATCAAAAAGGGAAGTTATTGGTTTTTTCTCATTTCAAGGATAATCTGTGTTATGAACTCACAAAGAGTTTATTATAGATAATAGAATTTTTCGTCCAATTTCTGTGTTGCAGGGTTTTTTTCTTTTCTTTTCTTAGTGTTGTTCCCTGCAATTGGAAGTTATATTGAGTGGTAGAGTCATCGTAACTACTATGTATTAATCATGGATAGGGATCATTATGAATAATATGTACATGTGCATGGGAAATGATAAGCTCTTGCTGCTTGCTCTATTAATGATGAAGGGAAAGCGTGAACTTTCACAGGAAGTCCTCAATTTTTGGAATATTTGATGGCGTCTAAGCTGGCGGTAGAGGATAACTTTGACTTTCTCCATCCATGGCACTGAAATTCTATCTTCGCACAGATTTTCCTAAAGCTAGAATCTCATCAGAAAACCTTTTCAACCTTAAATTTCCGATAAAACTTTAATGCTTTTAAACTGTTTAGGTGTGCGTATTATATGACTTGGAATTCTGAAACTGAGTCTAACTTGAGAGATTTTGAACCAGAACTCCTTGATGTGTCAGTCTTAATTATTCAAAATCATTGAAATTGGTACATCCAGGAATTTTACGAAGTAAAGATGGAATTGTACCACTAAGTAAGATAAAACAAGATGGATTTCTGCGACGAATTAATAGATCAAAACATCATAATGAGAGTCCATGAACTCATGGGTATCTTAACGTAGATAAAACTGAGTGAATGAGGAAACTTGCAGGCATAAAGTAGAAACCTGAGCTTAGAGAAGCCAAAAAGCACAGTAGATTTTGGAATGGAAATAAGCTTTCCTATTTTGGGTATTCTAAGATATCTGTTTTTGTATTTGAAAAATCAGGTGACGTGGCAAATTTATCTCGACACCAGACTTGTGACTGAATTCTGATAATGTTGGTCTGCGATGAACAATTGAAAGGCTACAGTCCTTAATGTGAATAACCTATGCAAAATTATCTTTAACTGCTTCAATATAAATGAGTTCCATGGCCTTACAAGAAGGAAAAGTGTCTGATACCAACTTGACAACTTCTGATAAAAACAGCATACATGATACAGTACAAAAAATCATACAAAATATTAAGAGTTCAAAAAGAGAATTTGTTGGTGGAAGTACTCTGGTAGAGGATCTCGATGCTGAAGGTGCACTCAAATATCATAGAAGGAAAAGCAACCGAAAAAATCCCAAGTACTTTCAGAAAAGAAAACTTGTTGCTAGAAAGAGCAAATCTACATCTTCAAGATCATTCAAAATATACCAGGGATTTACCGATGAAAACCATCCTGCAGCTCTGAATTCCTTCCATGAGTTTACACTGCCTGTAGATGAAGATGATTTTTCATTGATTAGTTCTCCCGCTAATACTTGCAAAGAAGAAAGCTTCGAACTTGTTTTAGATGACAATGGGGCTTATACTATAGACCCTTACATTGGGCCTTATGATCATAAAACTTTAAGGGAGGAAAATCTGCAAAACAACATCGATATACAAAGAAATGTTGAAGAGTTTGGGGGTTGTCAAACAATTTCAAGAAATGGATGCAGACTTCCTTGGTCCTGGTCTGGAAGGCGAAATGGTAGAGGTAAAAAATTGAAGGGCATCAGAGGGAAGAGGTTTTCATGTGGTGTGCTGGTTGCCAATAGGAGAAAATCACTCTCTGATTCTACTAGTACTCTGCACTATCAAGAACCTATTCAATTTGAATATGTTACAGATTTTTCTTCCTCGGATTGCTCCTATTCAAAGGATGAAACCCCATTGGTCAGATCCCCCCCCACACGAATGTTTTAACCTTGGACTCGCCTCTGGACGATTATGGTGATTCTCCCCATGTAAACAACAGACGTTTCAGTGAGCTAGATCTCCATCCTCTCATCAAAACTCATCACAGGACCAAAAAGTCAGGGATTAGTGAATATGAGACAGAGGAGGAATCCTTACAGATGAGGACTGACGAAAACATGTTAGTGAATAGAAGCTTGAGTCAAAAGTACAGTCCCAAGTCTTTCGAGGAACTGGTTGGGCAGAGCATTATTGCTCAAGCTCTTTCCAGTGCAATTAACAAAGATAAGATTGCACCCTTTTATCTTTGGGCCCAGAGGTACAGGGAAGACATCTGCTGCAAGAATATTTGGTTTTTCTTTGAATTGCATGGCTGATTGCAATGCAAAGCCCTGTGGAAATTGCAACGGGGGAAAGAATAAGAATAAAGAATAAGAAAGCTTTTGCCAACAGAGAACGAGAATGCCGAGGAGCCATGAAATGAGTGACCACAAAGTAGAGCGATCAAGTGAAGAACTGGTGTGAACTGGTGTGAATATTCGGCTGACTGTGTACCATGGCTTTTCTGTCACCTTCTTCACCGCCGAATGGATGGACGGCTCTCCTCACCACACCCTGCCATCTTCGTCAAGGGACATGATCCGCTTCATAGAGCTCCCCGATGTTCAGATCGAAGGGGATCGAGGCGCCTCAGATTGCTGTCCTCTCTCATCCATCCACAGACGCTTGGCCTCTCTTCGCTGACGCTTGGTTTCTAAAAAGGCCGATGATCTAATGGTTGGAGTTTATTCCATCGTCTAACAATCGATCTAAGGGCCCATAATGAGACACCACGGCACGAAGGGGAGTTCCTCTCAGAGGGAACGCCTTACGGCGTAAAAATATGTTTTATAATTAATTAAATTTTAAATTATTATTATTATTTCTATTTTCTCAATATTTTACTGTATATTTTTTAATTCAATTTTATTGTTTTTAATTCATTTTTTTCCTTCTTATTTCCATGTTTCACATTTACAACTTATTCCTCAACCATCATTGCAGAATAAGATTTCAATTCTTTTCACAAATAAAATAATACAAAATATCAAATTTTAATATTATAAAATTAAAAATTTTACTGTATATTTTTTAATTCAATTTTATTATTTTTAATTCATTTTTTTTTCATCTTACTTATGTGTTTCACATTTACTTCTTACTCAACCATCATTGCAGAATAAGATTCCAATTCTTTTCACAAATAAAATAATACAAAATATCAAATTTTAATATTATAAAATAAAAATTTTACAATTAACTCAAGATTGCTTTAGCTAACTAAGTTCAAAATTTATAAATACATCTACAATATGACCCCTCTGTAAACCATTACAAATGTTATGTTTCAGTGATGAAAAGCCAAAACTTCTAAACCCAATTTATAAGTGTCTATAAGATCTATATGACCTCTGTGAACAGTTATAAATCTTATGCTACAATTATGAAAATTCATATACATCCGCCCAATACAGCTAAAGCTTTTTTAATTATCTCTGAACCTTAAATATAGGAATAGATATGATGATTTTCATGTAAATTAGGTTTTTATGCATGATTTGACTTCATATATAATCTTGCATTTAGAAGTTTGCTTTGAACCGTTCTGATGTTCATCATACTCATTACTCAGAAAGAAATTAAAGACAATTAGAGTTCAAAGCAGGAACACAGCAATATTTTACATGAGTAGAGTGATTTCATTTCAGATAAATTGGTTATGACCAGCAAGGAACATATAGGACATTCAAAAACAGAGTATATATGGGAGATTCAAAACCGTGTCTTCTCATGACAAGCATTCCATAACTGACACCACCAATGATCAGAACAAGCAACAGACACTTGAATGTAACTTTGCCCTGCCTGCATTCCCCTCCGCCTGCCCCTCCCCCTGTTCTAAAAATCCACACCAACCCTCTGTGCAGAAATGGAGTAGTCCAGACTCCAAACCCATGCCTTTCTTAAAGCAACCCTTCCATTTCTTGCCCTGGGCAGATCACATGGGCATTATCAAGTCGGGTGCATATGCAGAAACTGCATACGCAGGTATATAATCAAACTTAAGCCAGATATGATGTATCTCCATACCCAACCCACCAAAAGCCCATGCATATTATACAGTCTTCCCCAACTGGGACATTTTTAAAATTACAAAAACACCCTTTTGGGATTAAAAACTGAAAACTACCCCAATAACTCCAGCAAATCAACTACATCACCACAATCATCATCATCCTCATCCTCATCCCCATAATCATCACTAGAATTGGAATCACATTGAATAGTAGAACAGGTTTGAAAAGAAATGGGAAACCTGCTAACCCTAGGCATGGATGCCAAAACAAATCTCTGAACCTTATCAATGGCCACAGTTGAAGGAGGCTCCTCAATAAGCTCCTGCTGCACGTACTGGTTGCTCACATAATAACCCACACGTGTAAACTCCCGCCCTCTGTAAGAGCAGCTCAGAACAATGGCCGCCACACCCAATAAGTCCTCGGATCGAATCAACTCAACCTCTAGAGGATGCGCTTGGAAAAGAATTAAAATTGAAGAAAATCTCAAAACCCCAGAACTACAAATAAATAAACTCAAACCCCATCAGAAACTGCATTGATTATTGATCAATACCTGCAGGACAAATCGATAATTCCCGACTTTCACAGGTCCGACGTGCACAGTCTGAAGGACCTGATCATAGCTTTCGTCCTCTGCGCATCCCACATATATGAGGTTCCATTCCAGATCTATAACAGCAGAAGCCAATGGGATTAAATTTTACACAAAAATCCCTAAAAAATGGCTATAGACATACCAGCAATTTGAAGCAAAACTGACCATAATTGAGGGGAAGAAGGATCTCCTAATTTAGAAGTTTGCTTTGAACCGTTCTGATGTTCATCATACTCATTACTCAGAAAGAAATTAAAGACAATTAGAGTTCAAAGCAGGAACACAGCAATATTTTACATGAGTAGAGTGATTTCATTTCAGATAAATTGGTTATGACCAGCAAGGAACATATAGAACATTAAAAAACAGAGTATATATGGGAGATTCAAAACCGTGTCTTCTCATGACAAGCATTCCATAACTGACACCACCAATGATCATAACAAGCAACAGACACTTGAATGTAACTTTGCCCTGCCTGCATTCCCCTCCGCCTGCCCCTCCCCCTGTTCTAAAAATCCACACCAACCCTCTGTGCAGAAATGGAGTAGTCTAGACTCCAAACCCATGCCTTTCTTAAAGCAACCCTTCCATTTCTTGCCCTGGGCAGATCACATGGGCATTATCAAGTCGGGTGCATATGCAGAAACTGCATACGCAGGTATATAATCAAACTTAAGCCAGATATGATGTATCTCCATACCCAACCCACCAAAAGCCCATGCATATTATACAGTCTTCCCCAACTGGGACATTTTTAAAATTACAAAAACACCCTTTTGGGATTAAAAACTGAAAACTACCCCAATAACTCCAGCAAATCAACTACATCACCACAATCATCATCATCCTCATCCTCATCCCCATAATCATCACTAGAATTGGAATCACATTGAATAGTAGAACAGGTTTGAAAAGAAATGGGAAACCTGCTAACCCTAGGCATGGATGCCAAAACAAATCTCTGAACCTTGTCAATGGCCACAATTGAAGGAGGCTCCTCAATAAGCTCCTGCTGCACGTACTGGTTGCTCACATAATAACCCACACGTGTAAACTCCCGCCCTCTGTAAGAGCAGCTCAGAACAATGGCCGCCACACCCAATAAGTCCTCGGATCGAATCAACTCAACCTCTGGAGGATCCGCCTGGAAAAGAATTAAAATTGAAGAAAATCTCAAAACCCCAGAACTACAAATAAATAAACTCAAACCCCATCAGAAACTGCATTGATTATTGATCAATACCTGCAGGACAAATCGATAATTCCCGACTTTCACAGGTCCGACGTGCACAGTCTGAAGGACCTGATCATAGCTTTCGTCCTCTGCGCATCCCACATATATGAGGTTCCATTCCAGATCTATAACAGCAGAAGCCAATGGGATTAAATTTTACACAAAAATCCCTAAAAAATGGCTATAGACATACCAGCAATTTGAAGCAAAACTGACCATAATTGAGGGGAAGAAGGCTCTCGTAGGAGATCTCGAGCTGAAATGGATTGGGAAACATGGCAGGATTGTCCAGCACGGTCACATTAGTTATGCTCACGCAGCTCGCCATCTTTCTCTCTGAGCTGCAACTGCTTGCTTCTCTGGTTTGGCAGGGATCTTGCTAATAATATCTCCACTTTGGCAGAGGCCTTGCTAATTCATCCATCCACAGACGCTTGGCCTCTCTTCGCTGACGCTTGGTTTCTAAAAAGGCCGATGATCTAATGGTTGGAGTTTATTCCATCGTCTAACAATCGATCTAAGGGTCCATAACGAGACACCGCGGCACAGAGGGGAGTTCCTCTCAGAGGGAACGCCTTACGGCGTAAAACTAATAAACCGTATTCCAGAATCTAAGATCGAATAAAGTGTATTATCGAAAAGATTGCATATGTAATTTATATATTGCATTCTTAAAATTGAAAAGTGTAATATATGTTCTATATAAATATCTTGTATAAAAAGAAAAGGTCATATAATAATAAATTTAATTGCTATGAATTCACCTTTTTAATGGGTTTACAATTAGATTTTTAAAAGTTTAATATTAATGTGAAAAAAATAATAAAATTTTAAAAGTTTAATATTAATGTGAAAAAAATAATAAAATTATAATTTCAAGTAAATAAAATTATAATTTCTAATGTGGAGAAATTAAGTATATTATTTTATAAGAAATATATTTATAAATATTTTAGTATTTTTAGGATGGAGATGATTAATAATTTGATGGAGGTGATAGGGATTGGATCACTATTTCTATGTGAGAACAATTACGTAGCTTAATAGTATATCTAAATAATAGGAAGATGGTTTGGTTACTATCTAGAATATTTTAGTGATAAAAAGAAAATGAAAATGAAAAGGATTTGGGAAACAATTGTAAAAATAGTACGCTGGAAATTATGGATAGTAAGAAACAAAATCATATTTCAAAATGAGGAAACATATAATATTAAAGTTACAGCCAGGATCAGAGTTCTCACGTGAGAAATCTTCAAGGCTAAATAGATAAAGGATTAGGATACCAATTTCAACCCTCTCTGATTGGGTCAACTCATTTATCATATCTCCTTTACCAATGCAGAAAACCACTCTAAAATCAAAATAATAAGAGAAGACTTTAAAAAATGGGTATCCCAGCATAAAAATTGCATCCACTCTAAAATCAAAATAATAGGAGAAGACTTTAAGGATTGGGTATCCCAGCATAAAAATTGCATCCTATTCTCATATAAAAAGAAAAAGTAATATAAAAATAAATTTAATGCCTATAAATTCACCTTTTTAATGTGTTTACAATTAGATTTTTTTAATTTTAATATTAATGTGAAAAAAAATCAATAAAATTATAATTTCAAGTCAATAAAACTATAATTTCCAAAAGTGAATATATATGTATGTGGAGAAATTAAGTATATTATTTTATAAGAAATATATTTAAAAATATTTTAGCATTTCTAGGATGGGGATGATTAATATCCTGATGGACGTAATAGGGCCTTAGATCACCATTCTATGCAAGAACAATCATGCAACTTAATAGTATATCTAACATAATAAGAAGATGGTTTGGCTACTACCTAGAATCTTTTAGTGGTGAAAAGAAAATGGAAAGGATTTGGGAAACAACTGTAAAAATGGTATCCTGGAAAATATGGATGGCAAGAAACAAAATCATATTTCAAAATGAGGAAACAAATAGTATAAAAGTTTCAACCAGGATCATAGTTCTCACATGAGAAATCCTCAAGGCTAAAGAGATAAAGAGGATACCAATTTAGACCCTCTCTGATTGGGTCAACTCATTTAACATATCTTCTTCACCAATGCAGATCATAACCCCTAAAGAGCACTCTAAAATCAGAATAATAGGAGAAGACTTTAAGAAATGGGTATCTATTCATAAAAATTGCATCCTATTTTTTTATGGGTAGCAAAAGGAAATCCAGGGATGGAAGGAACTACAGGGGTGGTCTTTTATCCCAGGAATCAACTGGAATAAGAATATCCTTGGGGATTATAATTGATGACCAATAATTTTCTAAATCCTACACTCTCTTTCAGGGGATTAAGCAAGCTATGGAAATGAATTCTCAAGAGATCACTATGATAGGAGATTCCCTCCTTATCATATCAAGGAGAATAAAAAATACTCTTCCCCAGGATATACGACTTGCTCAGATAGACACAAGAATTGTGAAGAACTTGAATCATACCCCAAGATCCCACATCTAACATGTGTTGAGAGTAAATACCTCTAAAGAACAACCTAATCAAGGGAAGGCTTGAGTGTGATAGTCAACTAGAATATGAATCTCCATAAAAAGGAGGCTATAGGACCCCCTCTCTGCATGTTCCATGGACTTTGAAGGCACATATAGGTGCCTTGATTTAGAGACGATGCTTAGAAGTTTCACTATCAATGTCAAAGGGTGTGTACCAATCATGCTAAGGAAGGTTTTGTATTTCATCATTCCTCATTCACTCAGAAGGGAAAACCGATGCATTGAATTAGTATTGAACATGGAGTTTTCAACTTGTTAGCTTCATAGGGAGGAAGAGTTCCATTATTATGTGAAGTAAAGTATTAATCTAATAATTACGCATGAGGAAGATAGTACATAAGTGGTATGATATGGTAAAGTGGTGGTGGTTGGTGAAGAATGACTTTGTTCAAGAGGAGAAGTTATTAATGGACCTATCATTGGTTTTGTTGGCTTAAGTATCTCAATTACTCATCTTTTGGACCTATGATTCAAAGCTAAACCTAGGTGCTCCCTATTTTTCATTCAGTTGTGTCTTTGCATTAGGATATATTATTGGCCCCTCTGTGGCAATCTATTTTACTCATGCTTTTGGTTATGCTTTGTTTGTTGGTCTAAGATACTACTATGTTCCTATATTGGCGATTACTATCAATGCCTCTAATGGCGCTCACCCTCATGATCTTGTTAAGGCCGAGGTTAGGCGATTTTGCAGTTACCTGCAGTTCACCTTTTAGGACAAAAACTGTGCAGAGGAAATTGATGATATTGTCAAGAGAACCCTAGACATAAGTAAAGCACCCAATTCTCAAGCTACAACTATCGTCTGGATTTGCATGCATCTCTCCCTTATTCATCCCTTGGCCAAAATTTTGAAATCAGATTTTATACAGGTCATATATGTTTCACTTTGTACTCTCCGTCAAACGTACTCACTATTCATTCATCACCTTCAAAAAAATTTACCAAGAGACCGATTTGGAGAGCCCCATGAGTGGGAAAGGAAGTTGCAACGACCTTAGGAATTCTTTGAGATGTTTATTCCATCACGATGTCATTGATTACATGAATTGAATCTATGGAGTTGTTCATTAAACCTATCATAGTGTCATTATTCGGTCATAGTGTCATTATTCGATGGATATATTCTTGGAAATATTGTGTCATATTTTATGGATTGTTGGATTCGTAATGGTGTAATCATTGGAATCAAGTCTCTAAACGAGACACAATGAAAAACTAGGTGAAACTCTCCCCAAAATTTTGTAACATTCAAGATCCAAATAAATAAATATTGTATTTATGTTTTCCAATAAGAATTGATTTCCATGGGTTCAAGTTATAATTTTAAAATATTTTCAGTTTTTGGCTTCTTACTACTTTAAGTTATCAAGATTCTTTTCATTTATATATATATATATATATATAAACTCTCACCAAAATTTTACCATTCAAAATACAAAATATTGTGTTTGGGTTTTCAAATGTAAATTGGCTTCCATGGGTGCAAGTGATGATTTAGAATAATTTCAGTGTTTGACTTTTTTATTATTTGATGCTAACAAGATTATTTTCATCTTTTTTCAATACTTTATTATTAAAAGTAAAATTAAATTAAATTTATATTATTATATAATAAAAACATATTTTAAATACATATCAACTCTAATTAAATTAAGTAAATTAATATAAAAATATCAATTCAAAGAATACAAAATTTAAATCCCTAAAAGAATAATCTTACAATTAATTAATATCATAAATTATTATTAAAAAAATAATAAAAAGTAAAATAACATTAAAAACAAAATAATATATATCAAAAGAATATCAAAACTATATATATATATATATATATAGATATATATATATATATATATATATATATATATTAAGCAAAGTCTTTTGGTAGAAATCACATAAAAGAAATTTTTGGCCTACGAGTTTTGAACCAACAAGTTTTGATATATATATTTGTGTGTGTCACTTTTAAGTGGTAACATTAAAATTAATTGATATAATAAATGGTTATTAATGAAATTTTAATAAAAATAAATAAAAGAAAAGAAAAAGAAAAAATATTGTAATTGATTTCTAGTATATATCAAAGATAAATTATATAAATTTATTAATTAATTAGAAAATAAATTTAATGGAAAAAACAAACATTATTTTCATATAATTTATTTAATAAAATTAAAATATATATTATATATAAGTTTTTAATTAATAAATTTTAAAATATTAATTTTATATTGATATTTCTATTTTATAAAATTATAATAAGAATTAATATAAAATTAATGATAAGATTTAATTGACACATAACGTTTTTAGTAATCACAAATTAAATAAGTGTTTTAGTGAGAGCATTCATATACAAATAGATGTTTTTTCCATATAATATTGGATCTCACTTTAACTCAATTTAGAAAGAATATATATGTTCTAATTTTGAAAAAAAAAATATTTGTATAAAATGTATAACTATTTTCAAAATTATTTGTATAAAATGTATAACTAATATTAAAGTAATATGAAATATTTATGATAATTTAAAATTAATTTTTGTAACATATTTTATTTTGAATATATAAGAAATGATAAAAGAAGTGATAATTATGGTTTTTAATTTACTTGTAATTATGTTGATGAGCAATTTTCCCTATAAAAATCCCTCAATTAATAGAATATATATCAATTTAAAAACATTAAAAAATACAAAAAAAAAAACTTAAATTCTAAAATCAAAATATAAAACTAAAATATACCTTCTTCAATTTTAAAAACCTACATTTAAAAAATAATAAGAATAATAAGAATAATTTTAAAAACCAAAATACAACTTTTTCCATTTTAACAAAATATTGATATCGTTTTACACTTTTTGGAACAATTATTAATTTAATAATTATCAAATACTATTTTTTTATTTAATCCAGAATTGACCTTCTTTAACTTAGAAATTCCATTTAAAATATTCACTATACATTTTGTCAGTTGCACAAGCCAGTCCAACCAATAGACAAGTCAACCCATCTAGTGGACAAATTGAATTGATTTTTTGAATATTCACTATACATTTTGTCAATTGCACAAGTCAGTTCAACCAATAGACAAGTCAACCCATCTAGTGGACAAATCGAATCAATCTAGACCTTGAATGCACTATAAATAGGTCAATAATGAGCATTTCAAGTCATTCACTCAAGAAAATTTGGACCTATTCAAATAAGCAAAGAAAAGAAGAAATTCTAAGGTTCATACCTCATGAGCTAGAAGTGAAGAGGAGTTGATTTGGAGAGACTTTGTGGGGAAGGATTTTTGGCACACTTTTTGAAGGTTTAAGTCCTAGTTTGGGGCCTATTGAGGTCGAGTTCTCCTAATGAGGTTGAGTTCAAGGATCATTTTTTGAGGGAAGTTTTGTTGCTAAGAAGGCCGTGTTTGGGGAATTGGGTTCCTCTGTGAAGGATAAAGGAGTAGTTATCAGGAGGGCAGACTTTCTTTGACTAATATTGACTCTTACACAAGCTTTGGTGCTAATAAATTAAGGAGTTGGTGTTGATAAACCAGGGAGTTGGTTCTTCCTTTTAGTTGGTGTTGATAAATCAAGAATTTGGTGCTTCCTTTCAGTTGGTGCTAATAAACCAGGGAGTTGGGGCTTCCTTTTAGTTGATGCTGATAAATTTGAAGGTACTCTTTATATATATTACTAAAATAATTATTTAGTTTTCTACTGCTTTGGGCTTCCACTATAATTGAATATTCCAACAATTGGTATTAGAGTGGGTTCCTTCATAAAGAGTTTGACCACTAGAAGGTATATCTCAGTAAGACTCATGGAAAAGCAAGCAGAATACACCAAACATGTTCTACCATTGTTGATGGAAAAAATATTCCTTTTGGAGCATAAGGATGAGATTGTTATTACAAGCACAAGGAGTTGATGTTTGGAAAGTTGTTCTAAATGAATATAATGTACCATGCTCTGCCCCAACAGACCTGATTGAAAGAATACTTTATGAAATTAATTCAAAGGTTATGTATTTCATTCTAGGTGGATTGAAAGGATCAGAAATTTTCAAGGTTATGCATCTTCAGAGGGGCCAAGCTTCAAACTTATTGAAGACAATCTGAACATCTATAGATGACGAAAGATGAAGACATTGGAACTTACTTTCTTCGAGTTGATGAGATCGTGAATATTATGAGAGGACTAAGAGGGAAGATTGTAGATATAGTCATCACTCAAAATATACGAAGATCTCTCCTAATGAGCTTTGATTCTAAAATCTCATATTTAAAAGAAAGACAAGATATAGCTACATTGAATATGGATGAACTAAATGGAATTCTTATAGCATATGAAATGAGGACAAAATAGGAAAATCCATCTAAAATAGAACTAGCTTTCAAGGTCTCTAAGAAGACAAGGAAGAACAAGCAAAAGCAAAAAAGCAAGCTCTAGGTGTAGTGATGATTCATATGATGAAGAAGCCAATTTTGTGAGAAAGTTGAAAAGAGGAATTGGAAAATATAAAGTTAAGATTCCCTTAAAATGTTTTGAATGTAGTAGAATTGTTTACTATGCTTCAAAATGTTCTTTTGTAAATGGGTGAGATAGTGATGAAGAAGAAAGTTATAAGAAAGAAAATAAATAAAAGAAAAAGGGAAATATATTCAAGAAAATACTATATCCAAGAGAATGAAATAACTCATCTTTGAACATGATGATAATAACCATGATTCTGACGGAGTGTTTTTCATTGCATTAGATACTCATAATGAAACTCCTAAAAACTATGAAGGAAATCATTAAGAAGAAGAAGGAGAAGTGGATCTTGAGGTAGAATTGATTAGTGCCTTAAGTGATCTTAGAAGAACAAGGAAGAAAAATCTCATACTCAAGGAAGAGGTAAAGAAACTAAAAGAATGTTTACAAAGTCCCAATATGAACTTTAAAGAGACCAAGCAGAGTATCATAAATCTGAAAGTACAATTAGAAGAAGCCAGAGTGATTGAATAAACACTCAAGAGACAGTTGGAAGAGAAGGAGAGAATAATTGGGAATCTAGAAGCTAAGATAGTCTCCTTGAGGAAGGAACTATGGAAGAAGGATATCCAACAAAACTTTGACAATAGTACTAGAATACTAGATGAAATCATCAACAACTAGAAACCATTCAATGATAGGTTTGGACTAGGATATAAACAAAATAATATTGATAACAATTCAAGCTCTATGATGACAAGAAATGAACCAAAGCAAGGAAGCTATGTTGATGCACTCAAGGGTCCTAACAAGAAGAAAGATTACAAGTCGCTAAAGAAGAATTTACAAAAACTAGCAATGAAGAAGATTCAAGAAGAATATCATGGCTTAAGAAGGATGACACCATCAAAAAGACCACCTACACGCAAGTACCAAATTTTTTTTTTTGGAATGCATTATTATTGCAATATTTTTGGCATAAAGATATCCATTGTAGACATGTGCAAGGTGTAGAAATATAAGAAATAGATATGAAAATCATAAGAACTACTATGAAGGCAGTTATCGTAAAAAAAAAGTCATGAGGTTTTCAACATAAATCATGACAGTGTTGGTGCTCTTAGTTATGCAAATGAATGTTACAAATGCAATAATTTTGGAAACATAGCCAAAAAATGTAAAATAAATTTGACAGTTCCTTCAAGGGAAACGAGGAAGGTTATTGTCCATCATATGAGGGAAAAACCAAGAATTTGGAAAAGGTAGGAAGATTTGAAGTTTGAGGAATGTGGGTTTGATCTATAAGCCCAAAGTAAAAGAATTCAATTGTATATTGATAGTGGATGCTCAAATCATATGACTAGAGACAAAACAAAATTTGAAACATTGATGTACGGTCTGCTTGGTTTCCTATGAGTCCCAAAAACACCTTCCTTGTAGTTGGTTGCTTCCTACGAGTATACAAACAAATGAGTGGTGTTAGTAATCAAACATGGACTAACAAAGCATTGAATGGAATGGAAACAATGAATAAATAAGACTACACTAAAACTAGACTAAATAGCATAAAACAAGCTTATGAAGCAAAACAAATTTATAATGCAGTAGGAAAAGGATCATCTTTATTGGTTGTTAGTGGTGGAAGAGATACAAATAAATGTTAGTGGTGGAAGAGATACAAATAAAGTATCAAAGACACTTGAAGAGATTTGTTTGAGAAATGGTACTCAATAGCTCTCAACAAGGATGTCCCATTCTCAATCTCTTTTGTAAGTTCTTACTCTCTCAAAGAAGCATAGAAAACTCTCTACAATGGTGGAATTCTCCTCAAAATGGTACGATAAATTGCTTTGGAGAAATTTTGGTAATATAACAATTCATAACTTTTTTGGCTCTCAATGCACTTGCATTTATAGGAATTTTCAACACTCCTTCCCTCCTTTGGCTCATCAAAGAGGTTGTTGCCTCATAAATGAGATGAGAGCTAACATCCTCTTTCCATTAAAGCTTCTTGGGGCTCAAGGCCTGAATGGTTGCTACTTTCAGCTTGTTTGTGGATTAGGTTTTGTTGGAGAATTCACTTAAGATCCTCCAACTTATGATTTCTAACAAAAGAAAACATCTTACAGCTTTGTGTTTTATTTTGTGCAGGTTCATCTTCTCAACATTGTTCTTTTTCTCGTAGTGAGTAATGTATCTTTTCCTATTCATTATTTTATAACAAGCTCCCTAGTTGTATTTGCTGCAAAATGTATAAGCTATGTTCGATGTTTGTTTCCAGGATTCCAAAGATTTGAACCGCTTAAAATGTTTGAATATGTAGGATAGTTTTTTGTTCCTAGATACAATGGATTTCATAGGTAGTGCGGGATGTCTATTTAGTGTGTTAAGAAGCTCCATTTGTATGAAACTATGCTTCCATCTAATCCCATGCATAAAATTTGGGGCTTAACAAAAGAGAAAACACTATGAGAACCCTTGGACTAGTTGTGCTTATTGTGTGGTCATTTGTGGTTTTGATCATGAATTCAAGATATACGGCAAGCCTAACTTCAATCCTCATTGTACAAAAATTATCACCAAAAATTAAAGGAATAGATAGTTTGATAACAAGTGACGCTCCTATATAAGGTCAATGGAGGTGGCTGGTTGGTAAAGTCAGACTCGTAAAGACGGTGAGGTCTTGTGCTCAAACCTAAGCGAGGGCGTTGACTAGTCGCGAGGAGTGACTTGCCTGGGCCAAGCCCGCTCACCTTTTAATCTCCAAAGAACTCGGGTAGGAAAAGAGGAAGAAAGAGACAGAATGAACTGCTAAACGAATGTGGAAAACTGTTGATCAACTCAGGTAAGATGAAAGATCTTACCAGTTATTCCTTTACTAACCTTTCTTAATGAAGTTCACAACCTAGAACATTAGAGGAATAGGGAATAGGAGGAAACAAAGAAATATTAGTAACATAATAAAAGAAGAAAAACCAGATATGGTTTTCATTTAGGAGACAAAATGTTCGATGGAAAAGATAAGAGATATTCATAATAAGTGGTTATTTAAATATGAGTATTTAGAGGTTAAGGAAAATCACTCGGCGGGGGGGATTCTCACTTTGTGGGACCCACAGAAATTTGGAATTCTGGATGCTGAAGCATCCAGGAACTATCTCTCCCTGATATGTCAACCTGTAGGGGACAAGGAGATATACATGATTACAAATGTTTATGGACCTCAAAAACAAGCAGACAAACTCAAGCTTCTCACTTCCCTGGAGGAACTAAGAGCGAGACATCCCATTTTTCCCTGGATCGTTGCAGGAGATTTCAATATGATAAGATCTCTTTTGGGAAAAAAAGGAGGTACTAGACAGCTAGGCAGTGACTCCATGGCCTTCCAAAACTTCATTATGAACATGAGGCTAGTGGACACTGAAACAATTAATGGAACCTTCACTTGGAACAACAAAAGGGGAGGGGCTCATCAAGTTGCTTCCAAACTTGATAGGTTCATGATTTCAGAGGACCTCTTTCTCTCAAGACCTGCCATGACAGCCTCCATTCTTCCCTTTGGAGGATCAGATCATTGGCCTGTACAGCTGGAAGCTACCTTTATGGGCACTCCGAGAAACAGACCTTTCAAGTTTGAAAATTCCTAGCTCTCACACCCTAATTTCACTAATAACGTTGATAAATGGTGGAGAGAGGAGTTAAGTATTTAGGGCACAAAAATGTATATGCTCCAGCAAAAACTTAACCAAATCAAATCCCATCTTAAAGTTTGGAACAAAAATGAATTTGGAGACATCTTCAAAGCCAAAAGAGAAACTGAACTGAAGCTCTAGGAGATCAATCAGATCAACATCACAGATGGATTCACCGAAGAGCGGCAAAAATTAACTGACTCTATGCAGGAAGAATGGGAGGATCGATGCTTACAAGAAGAAATTTTCTGGAGGCGAAAATCAAGGATACATTGGATCAAAGAGGGAGAAAGAAACACAAAATTCTTCCACAAAACCACTATGGCTCATAAGGCACACAACAGAATCACAAAAATCAAAGATTCTCAAGGCATTGAGCTTATTTCTCACAATGATATGGAATCGGTCCTTGTGCAACACTTCTGCAAAATTGCAAAGGAGCCACTAGAGGACAGATCTAGGTTCATTGATCATTTCACTCAGCATATCCCTCTGCTGGTTACCAAAGAGGACAACCACAATCTCAACAGGCTAGTATCGAAAGAGGAGGTCAATGAAGTGATTAATGAAATGCAGAGTGGAAAAGCACTAGGCTCAGATGGATTCAATGTAGACTTCTTCAAAGCCTGTTGGGAAACTATTAAACATGACATCCTTGAGGTTGTGGAAGACTCAAGAAGATCCAAAAAAGTTTTTAAGGCTCTGAATGCATCATTCATAGCTCTCATTCCAAAGCATGAAAATGCCATGACTCTGGATGGTTTCCGACCCATAACCTTATGTAATGTGGTGTATAAAATTATCTCCAAAGTTATAGCCAATCGACTCAAACCACTTCTACCCTCTCTCATATCAAAGGAGCAAATAGACTATGTGGAGGAAAGACAAATCCTCAACAATATCATCCAAGCTCATGAGGTAGTACACTCTCTCAAAAACAACAAACAAGCTGGTATGATCATTCAGTTGGACCTCACGAAAGCCTATGACAAATTGAGCTGGGCTTACATAAGAGCAATTCTAAAAGCCTATGGTTTTGATCAGAACTAGATAAGATGGGTCATGGCTTTAGTTACCTCAACTAGTTTTTCCATATTGCTTAATGGAGCTCCATCAAGGACCTTCACTCCCTCCAGAGGGCTCAGACAAGGAGACCCGCTTTCACCGTTCCTCTTCGTCCTCATGATGGAAGGGCTAGGTAGAGCGATTAAAATGGCAAATGCTGAAGGAATAATTCAGGGTATCAAACTCACCGTGGATGGAGAGGCAAACACACATCAACAATTTGTCGATGACAAAATGTTGCAGGGCATACCTACAGTCAGGGAGGCCAGAGCTATCAAAAGCATATTAAATGACTTTTTTATGGCAGCAGGCACTGAGGTAAGCCTTCACAAGTCCAAAGTTTTTTTATTTAACACTAATATTGTTATTCAGAGAAATATTACCAGAATTCTTGGATTTCAAAGAGAACAGCTACCTTCCAAATATCTTGGCATTCCCCTTACTAACAAACCGCTAAGCAAGAAAGTGTGGGAACCAATTTTAAATAAACTTCAGGACAAGATCAGAAAATGGACATGTAGATCACTAAATCTAGCAGGGAGCCTTGTGCTCACACAGGCAGTCTTGCAGGCCATTCCCATTTTTATGTTTACAGCTCTTCCGACTCCTCAAGGTATTAAGCAGCAAATAAGAAGCATACAAAGGGACTTTCTGTGGGGCAGAGGGGAAGAGAAAAAGAAGTGGGCTTTAGTAGCCTGGGACAAGTTGTGCAAGCCCAAGATCCATGGTGGATTGGGGCTTCATGATCCTGAGACCCTCAACAAAGTCTCGGGAGCCAAGCTTTGGTGGAGATGGATTAAGGAACCGAATGCCCCCGGGCTAAGCTTTGGAAACAAAAATATGCAAAGCACTGGCAGGAGAAGGATCACATTAGAATGTCAGGGCAAATCAGGGGCTCCCATTTTTGGAACCTTGCCTGGGATAATAAAAACATTGTTCAGCATCAAATTTGAGCAAGGGATCTTGCTCGATTTTGGGAGGACAACTGGCAACAAGAACCCAGCCTTTATAGGGATGAATTTGCAAATCTCAAAAGTGACACAGACAGTAAAGGTATGGTTCTGGTAAAAGACTTCTGGGATCGGGGAAGGAATAATGGAAAATGGAGGGAGTGGAAGGATCTTGGATACATTGATGAAAACCAGCTGCAGACCAAGGCAGAAGCCCTCACCCAGGAGCTAGAGCATAGAAGGATTCTTGTCTCTTCTTCAACGGATCAATTAAGATGGGGTAAGAACACTGAAGGAAACTTTAACCTCAAAGAGGCCAAACAGGAAGTCACAGGATTTAACTTTGTGAATCTGGATCAAATCTGGAAGAAACTTTGGCAAAGTCTGCATTGCATGAAGATAAAGCTTTTCATATAGCTAGTGCATCAAAGGAAGATCTTAACTTGGGAGAATCTCCTCAAAAAAGGCTTCATTGGTCCTTCCAGGTGTTACCTTTGTGGCGCTCATGAGGAGACGATTGAACACCTTCTCAACCTCCATCCTTTCACTTCAAAGGTGTGGGACTGGGTGGCTGCTATTTTTAGACAAACTGATAGGGATAGTTTCATCATATCCAACACTCTAAAGAACTAGAGGAAGAACTTCTCAGGGAATGAGATAGTTAATAAAGCCTGGATTCTGGTTCCAGATTTTATCATCTGGAATGTGTGGAAAGAACGCAATAGTCAAATCTTCAAAAACAAATCAAACAAGCCCCAATATATAATTGATCAAATTCTGAGGCAACTCAAAGACACAGTAAGAATCTTGCTAAGGACCCTTCCTAAAGATCCTCCCCTACCCCATGAGGAGAGAATTCTACTTCACTTGGGTCTCCAGTCTATCAATCCTCTTGGAATAATGAAGGCAGTGAGCCTTATAAACAAGTGTGCTACCATTTGGAAGCCTCCTCCTTATGGTTTCTTAAAGGTTAACATTGATGGAGCAGCTAAGGGCAACCCAGGATTAGCAGGCTTTGGGGGTGCCATAAGAGACGATCAGGGACAAATACAAATAATCTTCCATGGCCACTTGGGGAAGGCCACAAACAACATGGCTGAGCTCATGGCATTAGAGCAATGCTTGGAAATCCTGGTGAATTCAAGTTTACACAATGTTATAATTGAAGCGGATTCGAAATTAATTATTAGAGCTGCTAAGAAAATTAGCAATGGAACCTCTCCAGATAAAGTGTCGAAGCACTGGAAGCTCTTGCAGGTTTTTTACCGCATCTATTCTCACCTGCGAACCCTTAAAACTGTCAGATTTGCTCATGTGAAAAGGAAGGCTAACATGTTAGCGGATCATTTGGCGAATGAAGGAGTCACAAATAGGGACAGGGATTCTAGGTATGCCTGGGATTCGCTTCCCCTAGGTAAATTGCAGGAGGACTGTCTCTGTCAGGCTACCTAGGATATGGAACAATGGACTAACAGGTTGGATCAAAGGGACCCTGAAGACCAGCAGGAGGTTGGAGAACTCCACACAATCTAACCCGCCTTGGTTCGGTTTTTTCCAAAGTCCGATTTCCCTTTGTTTGAATGATGAAAGGTTTGACTCGGACAGCTCCACAGGATGGGGTAGCCCTCATCATTTGGCTTAGGTGGTGGTTGACAGAGAATCCAGGTGAACGGGATTGGCTCAAGTACTGCCTGCTAGACGGAATTAAGGGACAACACATGGCAAAAGGACGTGTTTGGTTTTTCCGCGAGTCAACCGGTCCAAAACCGCAAGCGGTATATCGGGCGGGGTCTGAATGGTTTCTGGTTTTTCTGTGTTTGGCTCCGATTCCACTCTTTGAGTGACGCGTGGCAGAGCGAGGTGAGAGAAAAGGTTAACTCACGTGCTTCTCGTCCTTCCGATATCCACGATTACCATTGGATCTTCATCTATGGATCAACGGTGGGGATTGTTTGTGCGTTTTGGTCGGACCTAAAATCTGTTTAGAGTATTATGCTTTAACTTCCGTCGGGTCCGTTTGTCAGTTTTCAGGTTAGCTTGTGGTAGGACCTTTTGTGAACCCACAGCAAGTTATGGGCTTGCCCTCCATGGTTTTCTAGGTTCATTTGATGCACGGTAGCACTGCCAGATGACCTTGTGCTCTGTTTGACGATTCTCCCCGGATTTCTGGTTTAGGTTTCTCTTAGTTTTGGGTGATTAGTTTGGTTTGGCCTGCCCGGCTGACTGTTGAACGCTCGCAGAGTGGGTGTGGCTCCTTGTAAATTATGTATATTTGGCTAAGTTTAATAGAAGGTCCTACTCTTACCTGATCAAAAAAAAAAACAAGTGACACTCCTATAGGATATCAGGCAAGATCCTTTGTAAGAAACTATTTAACGGAGGAGCTAGGTATAGCCCCATCAAGACTCATCCCCCTTGCTTCTAAACGAAAATATGTTGAAGCATTGTCTCTGGGAACAAACAATAGATGGGTGGATGCAATTGTAGATGATCTTCCTTATGCCCAGTACTTTCTATCAACTCAATGCAGATTTGCAATTATTGTCAGCAATTGACTAGAAGTGGATGGGGTTTTGTAAGAAAACTCTCCTTTACTAGATGCACCTATTTTTGGCTAAGATTTCTCATAAACCATGAATTATTTTCCTTTTGATATGGGAATTCTTTTTTATTTACAAATTTAAGGACTACTGTTTTGAAAATTTTCAATTTTTTCTGTTAACAAACCTTTGCAAAGGGTTCACAGCTAGAAATTGACATGTCAATATCAATTCTGACCCTGTCAGAGACTGGTGAGCTTCAGAGAATTCATGATAAATGGTTAAGTCAAAGTGGATGCACCTCAGACGACGATCAACTTGAATCCAATCAACTAGGCCTGAAAAGCTTTTGGGGTCATTTCCTGATTAGTGGAGATGCATCCTTCATTTCCATCATTGTATTTATGTCGTAGGATTTTTTAATTCATTATTCAACCTCGGAAATCTGATAATGAAGATGGTGATGTCTCTGAATATCATTCCCTTGTTTCTATGAGTTCAAAAGTTCTACAATCATTTTCTAGTTATATTGACGAGAAAAAAATTGATGCAAGAGAAAAGAATAGGCTTAAGAGGAAATGGATGGAGAACCAAGCTAGTGTAGGAGATTAGTGCCAATCCAGTACAGGGTAAATAAAGGGTAAATAAAAGCTCCCTTCGCTTTACATACTCGAAGAACCCTATACTGGACAAAGGGATTGACAACAAGGAAAAAATGGTTTCCACGTATTGAATTTTGAAGGGAGGGAACAACAAAAAATGAGCTAGGAGATTGGCTAGGTTGAACAATGTTTGCCCAACCAACTCCATAGAGAAAACACCTTTTGGCATAAATATGGAAAAATAAATCACATAACAAGAAAAGTAAAGTCCAATTAAATAGTCTTAAATTAATTAGAAGTTCAAAATATCAAATTTAATAAAATTTGAAACTAAATTAAATTTTACAAATAAATCAAAATTATATAAACGAAATATATGTTTGTTAATTTTCTTGTTTTGGTCCAGGATTTATCTCCCTCTAAGGAGCAATGAGGTAGTTTATGGGAAAGGTTTGTGACAGAACATCCTCAGGTTGAATGATTCTGTTTAAGATAAATGATTTGAACAGAGTGAGTTTTGGAGCTCAAATCTTTGAGAATATTCATCTCAGGCAGACCCCGAGTTTACATGGGTAGAAGACGTGAGTTTTGGGACAAACATAGAAGCAATATGTGGAAGGAAAACAATAGTGATATTTCTAACGATTTCTTGGCGGGCGAGGGTTTCTGGTCTAAAAGAAGCGATTTTTGTGGGAGTCTGTGGCTTGAATTCTAGCTCAAAACACAGATCTGTGACTAGAAGAGACCCCAAGGCTCTGCTACCAAAATTATGGGTGATGGCATGTGAAGGAAATGTAATTTTTCAGACCTATAGAGACATCTTTTTGCAAGCCGAACTCTCCCTGTAGTTCAAACCCCCTGTAGTTGACAAAAGGTAGAATATTAACAGAAGGAAGGTCGAAGTGGTGTTTCCTAACGCTCGTGTTCTGTATCAAAGGAGGTTGAAGTGGAGTGTGCTTGATATTGGCTGAAGTCGGAGGAAGATTGCCTAATTTTTTTTTATCTGTCATTTTTGGTTAGGGCCTTCATGATTGACTTTGGATCTATAGTCTCTAATTATAGCTTATAATTCTTTCAAGTACCTTAGTTTGTACGAATTGGATTACATGTTGCATGGTATTGTGGGACCAATTTACACTGTATTGCTAGACATAACATACTATTTAACTATATATTATTTTTCCACGATTAATTGTATTGTTGTTGCATAAGGGTTGGATTGTTGGTTGATATATTGTTCATTGCAAGGTTAGACTATTCAACAATGGTATTGAATTAAGTTACTATAGTGGAGGAAAGGAAATTAATTTTCTACAGCAAGCCTTAGGGCAGAATTACCATAGAATACTACAAATGTATTGTCCTAGGGTAATTTTTCTTTTCCCTTAGGGTTTCACAATAGTACGCAATCGTTTATTCATCAAATAATAGGCATGCATGAGTATAAAAGATCTTCACAATAATATAAATGTTCAACAGTAGTACACATTCACAATTTCATATAACCATAGGTGTCATGGAATAGTATTAAAAGTTCTACAATAATTTGATCCTCCAATAAAATCACAGCAAGTGAGGGTTGGTTTCCTACATAGCAAATGTATCAATGATCACCAATACAATGTTTCTTTGCAGCTTCAACAAATTAATAAACCAATCTTCAACTATACTAAACTACTCAAAATGAGCTACGTTAATTGACCATCTACCATGCGGTCCAAAGCTTACTAAACAGGAGCACGAATTGTTCTAGGATATTTGCGAACTTGTTTGCGGAGATAGCAATTGCTTGTTGTTTGTTTGTGCTATAATGGACTCAGACTGTAATAGAGCTCAGATGAACAGATGAATAGAGCTCGGTTGGTTATGCAGCCCTATGGCCTTGATCTATGACATTGCAGCCCAGAATTCCTCAAATCTTGCTTTAATTCACTTTGTTGGACCTTAAAACTTTGGTGTCTGCTCCAGACCAAGATGTTGGTGCTTAGAACGAGCCCTTCTCCTGTGTAGATTCCCTGCGACTTTCAACTTAGACCTCACAATACTTGGAGTAACCAATGCCATATTTTGACGACCGATCCATCGAGACCTCATAATACTTGGAGTGACCAAAGCCAAATATTGACGACCAATGCATCGAAAATTCCCAAGGTGAGATCCTATACTGGACAAAGGGACTGACAAGAAGGAAAAATTGGTTTCCACGTGTTGAATTTTGATAAGAGAAAACGATGAAAATGGAGTGAGGAGATTGGTTGAGTTGAATAGTGTTTGCCCAATCAACTCTATAAAGAAAATATCTTACGACATAATTAAAAAAAAACAACATGTGTCTATAATCAAGGACTTCCACCTATATAATTATAATATCTACCACATTTATAAGAACTCCAAACACTACCGCTCGAGCCAACAATTATATAAAAAGTATAATGTATGTTTAAGAAAGTTTCTTGATATTGTATATTAGGGCAAACCAATATATCATTAATGACATGTATTTACTCCGATAATAATAATAGTAAATATGAAAAGAAGTTAATACTTGATTAATGGTTGGATTCATATTGAATAGAGATATGCTAAATGTTAATGAGTGAATGTCCAAGTGTGTAAAACAAAGGTAAAGGATTTTCGTTTAATAGAGTTATGGAGGCATGTTTCAATGTGTAATATTTTTTATTTTATTTTTAAAATATAATAAATATAGCACATAACAGAATATTAATTAAAAAATATTTTAATGTTGGTTAAATATAGTATTTTAGTAGCCATAATATATATTTTAAGTGAAATAATTGTAAATCAATTTTACATACAATGATGATGATGATATGATCGAACTTTAAGAAGGTAAGAAAATGATCATTTTTAGAAAATGTAAGAGATTATTAAAAAGATTGGAAAAATATTTTTACTTTAGAAAAACATTAAAAAAATGTTTCAAGATCACCATAATTTTGTTGGATTGAATGGTCAAAAAAGCTAATATTATGACAAATATTTTGAAAAATAAATTGAATGTTAATTTTCGACACACTTATTTCATGATACATTTCACATTAATAATATTTAAAAATCATAAAAATTAACTAAATTGCAATTTTCTTTGTTATTATAAAAATAATTAATATATGAATGAAACATTTAACATTTAACCAAAACAAAAATGCAACAAGTTTTTTATTTATGGAGATTGCCACTCATTTTATGGAAAAGATATACTTAACTTGTAAATAGATTATGTTATACTACAATGGTTTAATATCACATACCCAAAAAATTATAACTTGTTTTTCTTCTCCATCATATATATAATTAGATTTCTAAATTAGTAATAAAATAAAACTTATGTTTTTTTACTTCCAAATAAATGATAACCATGATTTTGGTTTAGTTATTAATTTGGTTTAATTTTTAATTAAATGTTTTGATATTAAAATTTATAATAATTTTATGTTAAAATATTACATAATTATTGTTTTTTAATAAATGTTTTGGATGTGGGGACTATCAAGATGACACTGTCACAACAACTTTCCATCGTCCTACTTGATTTTAAAATTGGGCATAATATATTTTGGATAACATTATAATGTCAATGCTAGATATCTAGTTTAAGTGGTTTTGTTGTGAATAACTAATTTTGTTAGTTTCAAATTAGTTTGCAATTTTTATTAACTAGGAAAGAAAGAAACTTTGCGTAGACATGTTGTTGCTCTATCACAATCATTGTCGATTAATATATTTAAAATGTTATATATAATAATATAAGTTAATAAATGTTATAATTTAATAATTTAATTTAATGTAATGTAATTTAATTTAAGTAAATATTAGATATATTATGTTATTTTTATAATATATAAAAATAATTATGTGTATGTGGTTGATATATTACATTTATTAATGTGATTGTGTTAGTTGTATTTTGTTTTGGGATTATTACAATTTGGATTTTAAAAATTTTCAAAAATAAGCGTATAATATATAAAAATAATTATGTGTATGTGGTTGATATATTACATTTATTAATGTGATTGTGTTAGTTGTATTTTGCTTTGAGATTACTACAATTTGGATTTTAAAAATTTTCAAAAATCAAGCCTTACATTAATATTAAGAAATTCCATGAGAAATAAAGCATAATAAGCAAACAAGATATGTGAATGAGAAATTTACAAATATAAACAAAAAAATATTTTGGGTGGGAGAAGAAATTTACAAATATAAACAAAAAAATATTTTGGGAAGATCTCCCACCCTGTGGTATCATTTAAGAGGAGGTTAGCATAGCTGACCTGAGGAGGTTAGCATAGCCGACCTACCTCATGCAACGCAAATGCGAATATAGATTAATACTCTCCATTCATATGCTAGACGATGCTATACTCAATCGCTTTAAGAAGAGAGACCTTGCTCTCTCGTTTTTATGTTATCTTTAGGATTCTCCTCCATCACATGTGGGATAATTCCCTCAAGTGATTGATAGTAAGAAGTGTGTCTTCGGCAGAAAATGCATAGAGCTGGGGTGTACTTAGTGATATTTCTTTCAGGCTTGGGCATTAGCATTTTGCTATGGTCATGAATCAACATGCAGTTGCACTCTAGGAAACTTGGATTCCAGGATTGAAGGCCTTCGACCCATGCATTGGTCGTTGAGCAATGGTAAAGGGATCGGCTTGGGGAAAGTAGGGGTCGGATCTTCGAGATGCTAACGATAACTTCAAAGCTCGACAGTGTAGGAGCAGGAGGTGTCAGTCTTCATCCAACTCACATATCCTCACTGGTTCATGTTTGGAGGGATGGTTAGTACTAGGTAATGTTTTATATATCAAATTCCTCTAGTTTAGTCATTTCGTTCTCTAGTTATGTTTTTAGTTGTTGTATGGTAGCTTGTTATGTTTTGAGCTCAACTGACGTGTGTGGTTGACCAAATTTTGGTGTCTCCCGGTAGTTATTAGACCTTTTTAGGAGTCTTTCATTTGCCATTCCTTTTCATAGGGCTTCCTTTGATAGTTGTCACAAACCTGGAATCCCCTAGGTTTTTCCTTTATCTGGTTTTCTCAATATCAATCCCTCGGATCTCCAAGTGTTGTGGTTAAGAAATCTAGCTAGGTTATTTCTTATTTAGTGCAGTATGCCCTAGCAATAAATGTGTTGCCGCTAGAGGACTAAGAGAAGGGGTCCTCAAGGCAGGTTGCGTGCCCAAGCCCAAAAAGCTATAACTATCTTCCACTCTCCCACCTTCCTTGAATTTTTTGAAAAAATCGTGAACATGAAGCTTTCACCACTAGTAACGAATGAGCTTATTTTGATTCAGAAATCAAAGCAGAGGTAGCCAATTAGATTCTTTGCCCTAGAGAAACTAGGAGAAGACAAAGCTAGTACTTGAATTCTGTCACCCTTCATTAGCAAATGAAAACACTTTTAGGCAGGGTCCTGAAAGAGAAACATGAAGACCACAATGATATAATCTCTTCATTGAATGAAATGAAATGGGTGCAATGATATCAACACTCCTATCTTGCTAGTTTGGATTCCCGACTTGCTCATCTTGAAAGCCACTTCGTACTCCAGCTACAACACGTGCTCAAAACCTGGCCGAGTCACTTCATCAAACTCTTGATGTTATGCTTTGCTACTCTACAATTGTTTTTTACTTTATATAGTTCAGTCTTTGGTAGATATGGAAAGTTTCTCAATTTTAGTTGCCTTTATTTTCAACTATTTGAAATCTGGTCAATGGTGAACACATTTGGTTTTCCTAGAGGCAAATTGAGACTAGACATTGCATGAACAATGATATTATTTTTGTTGGTGTATGAAGAAATTACGAAGAAATAAAATCTAAATTAACAACAAAAGAAAAAAGAAAAAAAATTAGAGTTTTGTAGTGGCAATTAATAAACAAACCTTGAAAATAAATGTGGAAGAAGACAATAGGACATCCTAAGAAATAACTATTTTTCATAACAAGAAACAATACTCTGCTTACTTGCAAACAAGATCATTTTATTCCAAATCAATCAATACAATTGAATGTGCATATTTGCAATCGCCCTAGTCTAACTTATTTACAAAATGATGGTTTTCATGACTTTTTTTGGGTTAATTATAACCAAAAATGAGAGATTTTTAAGTGCTTGAATTTATATTGTTTGATACAAATTTCTCATAATATTGAATCAATTGATGTATTCAAAAATATATTTTAAACAACAAAAATTGAGATAATTTTAATTGTTATTCATCTTCTTTGTGCCACATCAATCCCTATCCTCTCCTCTGTCGTTGTACCTCTGTATACTCAATTAGTTTCGCATACCAGCGGCCCACCTAAAAACATAGCCACGTAATCAACTTGGCTTTGCTGGTTGCACACACACCAATGAGGTGCAAAGTGTCTAAGAGTTTAAATTATTAAAGTATTAATAACCTACCATTAAAAGAAATTAAAGTAAAGTTGAAAAGATAAAATTATATATATATATATATATTCATTTTTTTAAAGTGAAAACATCAAATTATTTATTAATTTTATATTAAACTGTTATAAAATAATTAAAATTTTAATATAAAACATAGTTACTAAATTTGAATTTAGATTGATAAATTTAAAAAAATCAATTCCGAAAAAAATTAATAATATATATTTTAAATATTTATATTTTTTATGTTTTCTAATAATTATGTTTTTTATTCATATTTTTTTTATTTGTTTTTAAATTTAAATTATTTTAATAATATTTTTAAAACTGCAATTCACTTAAAAAAAAACACAACCAAGTTTCTCACCTATCTTAAAAATCTCTATACTTTTCAAAATACAAAACTATATCCTCCCAAATTTCAAATATTATTTAAAAAAATATATATTTTTAAAAATTAAATATTCAAAAATACAAAACTATATCCTCCCAAATTTCAAATATTATTTAAAAATATATATATATTTAATATATTTTTAAAAATTAAATATTCAAAACTCAACCATAAATCTTTTTCTAATTTCAAAGTAAAATCTTTTTCAAAAACTAAATATTCAAAATTTATTTTATAAAATTAATTTGGTGTTGAGAGGACACTGCACTTGCCATTCCAACCACGTAAACTGCCAATTCCGTGTGATGCGATTAGCTACCCTTTAAGTTTTAACCGACTCGAATTTTTTATTCGATGTACGAATCGAATTCTAGAATTTCCGTATTTTTTCACTATTGGAAAGCATCTGACAGCTGGCAGAAGATTATCGAAATGGCGGCAGATGGATTGACACGGACTTTCGAAATGACTAGTGCCATTCGTGTTTCCACTTGCCCGCCACGTTGTGGACTAATGTATATCCATTTTTTAAATAATTCAAATAAAACATATTTAACATGTCAATTATTTTAACTAAATTTACCAACAAAATAAATATGGTTAGGTAGATAAAATTGTTAGAGCACCTTTTCCGCGGATAGTCCCGCGCTTTACGCACTTTTTCCACGGATGGTCCCCGCACACTTCATTTCTCAACGCTAAAGAGATAAAGGATGAGGATACCAATTTCGACTATTTTTTTATTTGGGTCAACTCATTTAACATATCTCTTTTACTAATGCAGATCATAACCCCCCAATAGGTATCCCAACATAAAAATTATATTTTATTTTTTGATGGGTATATGTTATATATAAATATCTCATATAAAAAGAAAAAGTAATATAACTAGCCATTGCTCTTAAAAGTGCAAAGATACAATATTTAAGTTAATAGTTACAATTTTTTTTAGATAAAAATAAGAGTGGAAGTTTATGAAATTTTATTGCAAATGAGAAAGGATATTTAATGGTTTCTTTTTATAAATGCTATCCACACTTCTTTGCCTTTATTCTATCTAAAATGATTTTTGCCTTAGCATTAGTGCATCATTTATTTTTTCCATAAATAACAACAAGACTTAAACTCCAAAGAGGATGCATCTAGGATTATCCTGTTCTTATGTCACATGTTAAATTTCCTATTTAGAAGGTTCAAAGAATTTATTAATGCTATATTGTCATTGTAATGGACTATCAAGGTTATGCAAAGATAAAACAGAGAGCTTTGTATGGATGCTTATGGTGGAAAACAACTATTGTGAATGCTTTGTATGGATGTTTATGGTGGAAAACAATTATTAGTAAAATTGTCAGTGATTTTTTTTCACAAGACTTTACCCAAAAAAAACTTTGTATTTTAAATTTTTAAAAACATATTAATAAAATAATATTTTAATAAATAATAATGACAATATTTGTGAAATTTTCCCTACACTAAAATAGAAATTGCAAAAATTTTCCTTCTAAGGAAGAAATTGCAAAAAAAAACTCTTGAATAATATTTGCAAAACTTTAAGGAGTTTGTTTTTTCATCTATGTAAACGTTAGGAAAGTAAGTGTTTTTTCAAATTTAAAAAGGCGGTCTTTTGGCATTATCTTGATCAAATAGTTTTGTGAAGGATGCAAACTTTCTGAGTTTTATACGCTGTCACCTTCAGCGTATAAAACTGCATTAGCTCAGTATAACTGTCACCTTTATACGCTCGCAGAAAACGATTTATATTTTATTTTGCAGTTGTTTATAACGCGACTTTTTGAAAGTCTTTCCGGCGGGTTTTTCCGGTCGAAATCCGGCAGGAATTTATTGGAATCGCAAGTTTGATAGCTAGTTTCTGCACAATGAAAGCGTCCCAGGGGTTTTTCAGGGTGCTGAATCCAAATATGCAGTTAAAAAACCATTTTAACTGCAACAAATCAAGATTTAACCTCAATTTCTTCCACCGGATTCTATCACCGGAATCTCTAAAAAATCGCATTATAGACAACTCCTTTTATTTTGGTTTACCGTGAAACCAAACTCCAATTGAAATAAATATTTCCAACCTCGCCTTATCTTTTTTACAACAATGTCTAACACCACACTTGTCATCAAATTTACTACTTCGTGAATTCACCGACTGCGTGTACATCCAGATTTTAATTCTTCTTCTGGTACCTTCGCAGTGAAGCAAAATATAAATCGGGAAGGAGAGAATACTATAAAAACTTCTTCTGGTACAAGTCCGAACAAAGAAACTACTCTGGTAGAGAAGAGTTGGCCTCACATTGGGTAGAGAAGAATGAGGGAGCGAATCCAAACAAAGAAATTACTCTGGTTTCTTGTTATTGTAGTCTAACCTAGTTGATGGAGGAGAGCAAGAAAGGGATGACGATGACAATGGGGGATTTGCTAGAGAGCTGCATATCACCACACCTAGAGATGTTTGTTGTCAATCAGACATTCAGTTTGTCCGGCAATTCAAACTCCGTGTGGGACAAGATTCTTCTGCACCTTCTTGCATGGATGGATTCGACTTTAGAAATATGTTCCAAGAAAGAGTTGTATTTCGCTCCCTGTCATCCCAATTGGGTCGACGGCAAAACCAAGGTAATGCTATATTTCTTTGTCTGAATCTCTTTCAATCTCAAGTACTACGAGGTGGGAAATTATAGATGGGAGAAGTCGAACGTCTTTCAATTTCGCCAAAATAAATGAATAAAATTTACGAATATATGGGAATGCCTATGTGCGTGCATACCCCGGTAATCTCAGATTCTCAGGCTGTGTTATGTGCGTGCATACACCAGTAATCTCATATTCTCACAATGCCCTGCTAATATAAACTTTCCCTTGCGTACTCTAGAGGGCAATTTCAACGGCCCAGTTTCAAATGTGATTTACATTATCAATTCAGTATTTCATAATCAACATGGCCAAACTGTCTATGTTGATTTTCGCATGAGCCGAATTTCCTACGGCAAATGCAGTACTAATTGACGTTGCATAGATTTTACGATGACTTTGCTATCCATTCTAATGGTGAATGTCAAACAAAAGTTGCGACATAAATAAGATTTACACCATTCCAGTTTTTATTTGCGACATAAATCCGATCATATGTACATATATTTTCCAATCGATAACGTTGAGGCCAATAAAAAAACAAAGGGTGCAACCACCAAATTTTTAGTATGTCTTTTCCAAGGATTCACAAATACTGTCTCGATAGACAACAATTAAATGAAATTGCTAAGGGAAAAGGAAAATCATTGTGAATCACTGAGGTGAACTCTAGAGATAAAAAAATATGAGTGTATATTTATTTATAAAAATGGGTATTCATATGCAATTCAGAAATATGAAATATACTCAAAACAACTTGTCATTCATTCATTCTAAAAAGTTAGCAACATGCATAAATATGGAAAATGCGGCCCATTTAACATATAAAGATAGAAAATAACTGTCCCCTAAAATTCACACTGAATATATGAATATATATCGATGAACTCAAATTCACGAGTTACTCAGATCATAAATTACTTATTTGTATACTTTTAATTCTACTGAAAACTCTCCACGTTGTCCTCTCAATCAGGTGAACAATGACATCTTACTAACAATTTCAAAAAACAGTGGCAGTCTTCAGACAGATCCGGGTGATTTCCCAAGCAAATGGAGAGAACAGACCCGGGCTTTTGAGAATACAAGCAGTGAAAGCAAGGGTCCAAATTATCTTTGGAGAATACAAGCAGTGAAAGCAAGGGTTCGATTTATCTTTGGAGCCGATGGGCCAAACAAGCTTGTCCGTGGTCGTATTCAGGTGATTGATATGACCAAGCTCTAAATCATACAAGGTGTTAACGAGGGTGCACTGTGCGGCAGCATGCTTTGAAAAATCCAATCCAACGGTGGAAAACTTTGACAGATCCAACCGTGGAAAATGAAAAGGTAGACCATGGTCGGTGGCTTAACTGATTCAAAAGGGACACCTTCGGTGTAAAAAGCAAGGGTTCGATTTATCTTTGGAGCCAATGGGCCAAACAAGCTTGTCCGTGGTCATATTCAAGTGATTGATATGACCAAGTTCTAAATCGTAGAAGGTGTTAACAAGGGCGCACTATGTGGTGCTTTGACAAATCCAATCCAACGGTGGAAAACTTTGACAGATCCAACGGTCGTAAATGAAAAGGTAGACGATGGTCGGTGGCTTAACTGATTCAAAAGGGACATTTTTGGTGTAATAATAAATTTAATGGCTATCAATTCACCCTTTTAATGTGCTTACAATTGAATTTTTAATATTAATGTGAAAAAAAGTCAATAAAATTATAATTTCCAAAAGTGAATATATATGTATGAGGAGAAACTAAGCGAATGACTTCCCACTTCCACTCAGGTATAGGTAATGGTTGAAGAAGGCCATCGAGATGTTGGTGTTCAACTTTAACTTGTTGACACTCTAAACATCTTGCTAAATATTATGCAATAGCTCTGTGCATCCGTGGAAAAAAATAATCTTGTTTAATTGCTAAGAACATTTCTAGTACCTGGGATTGACTCTTGTGAAATTTATCCAAAATCAGTTGTCTAACTGAAATCTGGTTGGGGACATATATCCTCCCCCTAAAAGTTAACAATTGATCCTTATTTATACTATATTCTGACTGTTTTTCTTGGATGTTAGTCTAATGGGTTTACTTCGATAGAAATTTATATTTTGGATCTCTCTCGGCAACTTCTTTAATTTGTTCCATAAATTTGAACTCTATTTAATTATAATGAAGTTCATATACACAATGCATTCTCCTTCTTAGTATATCAACAACCCGATTTTCTTTTCCTTTATATGTTTAATGTCAAATTCACTAAGAAGGGAATTCCACCTTGCTTGATGGGCATTCAAACTGGGTTGTTTCAAATAATTTGCGAGGGTATTATGGTCTGTCATTAGTAAAAATATTTTGCCTAAAAGATGGTGCCTCCATACTTTTAATGTATGGACCACAAAAATAATTCCAAGTCATATGCAAAATATATCTGCTCATGTTCCTTCAACTTTCTTGACTCATCGGCTATCCCATCTTGCGTCGGTACTGCCCCTACCCCTTCTTGCGTGCAGACCACGAATTCCTTGTTTGGATCAAAAATATTTAATATAGGGGCAATGGTTAGTAGATGTTTTAACTGTTTAAAACTTTGTTGACACTTGTTGGTCCACTTAAAGGCTTTTCCCTTCTTTTGTAAGGAGGTGATGTGGTACGCAATTCGACAGAATCCCTCAATAAAACGGTTGTAGTACCTTGCTAGACCCATGAAAGATCGTATATCAACTAATATTTTTTGGGTACAGGACACTCCATAATAGTTCTGATCTTTTCTGGACCAACATTAATACCTTCACCTGAAATGACATGCCCCAGATACTAGATTTGATTTTTATAAAAATTGCATTTGCTAAATTTAACATACAATTGATGGTCCCGTAATACTTATAGTAATACACACAAGTGTTCCTTATGCTCCTCTAAGGTTTTAGAATAAATCAGAATATTATCTATAAAGAACAAGACAAAGTTATCCAAAAAAGGATGAAAGACATCGTGCATTAAAATCATGAATCTCGCTAGCACGTTGGTAAGTCCAAAAGGTAGGACTACAAAATCGTAGTGATCATGACGAGTTCTAAACGTAGTCTTAAAAATTTCCTCCTTAACTCGAATCTGATGGTGTCTTGATCGTAAATCGATCTTGGAGAAAATTGTTGCGTCATTGACTTAGTCAAATAGATCATCAATTTGAAGCAGTGAGTGCTTTCTCTTGACTGCTATCTTGTTAAGTTGTTTATAATCAATGCATAGTCTCGGGGTGTCGTCCTTCTTTCTTACAAATAATACCAGAGTTCCCTAGGGTGATACTCTTGGACGGATGTACCCTTTATCGAACAACTCTTGTAACTGCATTTTGAGTTCAGTTAACTCAGGCACACTCGTGCAGTAATGGGCTTTGGAAACTGGCGTTGCTCCAAGAATTAGCTCAATGGTAAAATAAATGTCCCGTTTTGGGTGATGTCCTGGTATATTCTCAGGGAAAACATCAACAAAATATTGGATTACTAGTATGTTCTCTAAGGTGGCAGTCTTATCCTTAGTACTCTAGAATACCCAACCTGGACAGCATAAATCATACAGCCCTTCCTAAGGCATTTACCTAATTGAGAGGAAGTAATGGGGCGCAACCTCATAGGTTTTCTAACCCATTTGATTTCTTGTCAAGAAACATTTTCAGTAAGATAACTAATGGACTTTTCTTTACAGTTTACTAAAGACCAATGCCATTCTAGCCAGCCCATCTCGATTAGCATGTCATACAATCCCAGAGGAAATATGTTCAAATAAGCCTTAATTTGTTGACTGCCTACTTCAATGGAACAATTTGATACCTTAGCATTCACCCTTCTCTTGGCTCCTGTAGCTAATTGTACCATCCAGGGGTTCTTAAATTTATGAATTTGCAATTTCCATTTTTCCACTACTTTGGGGCCAACATAACTTAAACTTGCGCCCAGATCCACTAAAATAGACACAATCTGGTTAAATAACTTATCTTCCATCTCTATGATAGTAGGTTGATAATCTGCTTGATGATCCTCTAGCGCAACATTGATCCTTGGCATACTTCTCACCACTTCACCGACTGTAGAAGTTTCCTATACATTAGCAGCTTGTTCAGGTCTCACATGACGAGGGAAATTTTTGTAATAATGAGGCTCACCACAACCCAAACATTGCAGAGGGGGTTTTTGTGATTGAACAGGCTCCATCTTACTTGATACTTCGATTTATTTGGATTTTGTATGCCCTTTTGTTTTAGATTGGTTCCTTCCAAACTATTTATTCAACTGACTTTTCTGTGCATTTTTAAAATTTTCAATGCTTGTGTTTCTGATATTTTGGGAATTCTTCTGCCCTTCTTTCTGCTACCAGAGTTCACCACCATCCCCTTTCTATCTCATCTATTGATAGGAAATTTGGGCCTTCTGAATTGCTTCATCCATAGTTTTGGGATTATCAAATTCTATTCTTTCCTTCATGTATGCAAGCATACTACTCATAAAACGTTGTATTTTAGATTTTTCCTCTCGAATATACAGAACATATCTCAACAAGGACGTAAATTTGGTCACAAATTCGTCCACAGTTAGCTGCCCCAATTTCAAGTCGTGAAATTCTTTGTCTTTTTCATCATAAAATCATTATGTCATATACTTTTTTTGAAATGCTTTTGAAACTCATTCGAAGTCACCTCTTGCTCCTCCATCCCTTGCACTGCCTTTACCTCCTCTAGTTTTCCCTTGAAGTTGATAGATAACCAATCTGACGTTGAGGTTATTGTCATATTCATAAAGTTGGAAGTATTTTTTCATATTAATGATCCAGGCTTCCACAACTTCTCCAACTTCCCCATCAAATGTTGGGGGTTTGATTTTTCTAAATTCCCCCTAAAGTTCAAGTTTCTGCTTCTTCATTCTCCTCTGATCAGAAACATTGCTAGATTCCTCTTCATTATTATCTTTGTCTCCCTCAAGCCTTTGGGTGTGAATTCCTTCCAGGGTATTCCAATTTTTGTGTCGATGTTCTTCATCATCGCCGGTTTCGTTGTCAGGACTGGGTCGATAAGTCCTATGGTTTTGTCTATCTGAGAGGCTCTTTAATATTTTCTATTGGTCACGCATTAATCTTTCATTATCCATTTTTAGTGTAATCATTTCAGCTTTCAGCTATTCGATAGTTTCTAGCAGCATAGTTGTTTGGTTTTGTTGCTCTACACCGAACTGCACCCACATTTATGGATTTTCTTCAGGGATTGGTATAGAACCGAACTCCACCATTGACCTTGGTGGGGGTATACTTCCAGCTCCTCTACTTATAATATTCTACCTTTCTCTCTCTTTGTGTACATCAACACACTTATCATCACTACAATTTCCCAATCGGTTCAAAGTGTTGAAACGTGGTGCTCTGATACCACTTGTAACATGTACTCCCACAAATTCACAAATTATCCTCATAAAATAAAATTAAATCAATGATTAATACAGCTAAGTCAACCTAACAAACATTCACACGTAAACTTACTCTTGTTCATTGTATGAGAGTGAATGACATAATAAAAATGTTAATTAATATAATGAGTGGAGGCGCACTAGTGCTCATCCCCAAGCTCTATTATTAATGACCTTAATATCTCATAACACAATGATACATGCATGAAGGTAAAGTGGGTTATTAATTTCATTTTCCGTCCAGTATGAATTTTTAATTGCGTCAGACACATAGGTCATTTAGACTTACATCCATCGTCCATCGGCAATTCCTATTTCTTACCCCATAGAAAAGTTAATGCACTCTGACATGCAAGGGGAATAGCAGTTTCCTTGCATTTATATTTCCCTCAAAGTTGACTTTGGCACTTTAGCAGCAAGGAAACTGCTATTCCCCTTGCATGTCAGAGTGCATTAACTTTTCTATGGGGTAAGAAATAGGAGTTGCCATCGTCCATCTGTAAGGCTTTCAAATTCTACGGTGTTGATCTTCAAGACTTGTTTGAGGTAATCGCTTCTCCCCCAAGACCCGAAGAAATCGAACATTACGCCCCTTCCCTGCTAGAGTTTCGTCTTTGCAACCTCCTTCTCCAACAAGACAATTACATCTTGAGGGCGTTGTTTTTCAATCGGCATGCAAGTGTGGAATTTTTAATGACATCTCTGTTTTTGTTGGGTTCGCACTAGGAACACTCTACTTAGTTAATCCACCATTTTCTCTTCCAGGTTTTGGCATTTCTTTTCCAGGGATGGCGACACATTTTCCAGCAAGAACAAAATAGACAACATGCGCTCTTTACCAGGTACTGGGGTTCCATTTGTTCAATTGTTTTCGTTTCCCTTTTTGTTACTTTATTGGTACTGATATATGTAACCCCTCCCTAGGGCTCAATGGCGGGCTCACTGTTATGTCTGGTTATTCGGGTGTTAGTTAGAATCATTTCTTTTATGGTTGAGTTATTTACTTTCAGAGATTGAGAGAAAGAGTCAGGGTTTAATCGATTCACACTTGTTTGAATAGGTGTGTGCATCTTCACTGCTCAATTAGCAACAGTTATCACACCAACCTGCTCTAACATTCACCTCTCCTACTTTCTCCAAGTTTTTACTCCTTCCCCTTCCAACTAGTACAGGGGTTTATGCTTTGTCGTTCTGGGTTTTTCTGGAAAGCGTTAATTATATATGCTCACCACTATCGCTCCCAAATATGCCTATTTTTCTCCTAAGTTGGGAGAGTTACTTCAAACAGAAACTCTCCGACTATTTGTGGTATTTTCCCTTGTTTTTCAGTTGTAGTCCAAGGATTCGGGGCATGATATTTAACCTGTAAGAATTTTTATATATAAAAGTTTTATTAAAAGTCAAGTCTCTCGGTTTCATATTTTCACAGAGTTTAATTGAACTTCAGTTGCAACCGATTCACATATATTGATATGTGATCCTTGTTACAGGGCTATTAATTTATATGTCAATGCCACATTTTTGTTTCTCGACAACTCTGTTCTTATTGTTTCTTTTGCTATGTCGAATGTTATGCTAGGTTATATTATTAGAACCAGTCACTACTCTTGAGGGAATAAATTAAATAAAAATTGTGTATTCTGTTGGAGTTTAAATAGAGATAGACATTATGCCTTGTTGAATTTTGGTTATGATTTTCCTCAATCTCACACAAGTCTTATTAGACTATAAAGAATGTTTTCTTCTGTGGTTTCCTTTCGTGAAAGATTTAGTTATTTTTCGAGGAGTTTGTATCAGTTAAATCTCAATTTAATGCATGGTGAATTTATGTAATTTTCCATTATTGTTATGAGCCTTTGAATCAAGAACTAGGTTGTTTTTTTTTTAACACAATTAAACCTTAGATTTCTAGGTTAACATGTAATTGTTTAGTGTGCACCTGGCCGAGATTGGGACCTAGGTTATCCAGGACCTGCTCACTGCCCTTGGGGTGTTATTGAAAGATTGTGTTAGGTTCCAGACTGCCTTTAGCAAGCTTTGTGCTTGCGACCCCTGAGGCTTAACCGAAATCCCGAATATCTATTATGAATCTACCACTATAATTTATGTTAAGTGCCATTAATTTTTTTATAGTCCTCTCACTAACATAAAGCAGAACTCTCATTTATATTGTTTTATGACAGAAACACACATTTATTCCTTCTTAGCGAGAATGCATTTCCAGATTCTATAAAGATCTAACAAATCCTAATTTCAAATATAAATAAAGATTGAGAAAAGTCCATCATATCTTCTATGCTATTTTTCTTTTACATCCTTTTCTTTTTCCATCAACACACGAATAACACGGAGTTCTCTAAAACAAAGAATGCGAAAATATTGCAGAGATACTTATCTGCATATACTAGTTTGTTAAAAAAATCACCAGACAACCACGCCACCCAACCACTAGGAAGGAAATTGCATCCTTTCCTCTCCCCTGAGCAGTATTTTACCAGAACAAATTCTTTTCCACAATACCCCAACAGGGCTAATTCTCAGACCTCAGAACCCCCTAGGTTCAATCCTGAGCCAATCAGTAAACTTGAGGATTCCATTGGCCCTTTATCCAGCTCAGGAATACCTCCTGGAAGCGTCATGTCGTTTACCACAACATACTATGCAATTTTCTAAATCCAACTCCTTTCCTCTGTTGCCTCCAACTTCCATCTTGGTTGCCTTCCTTCGCCTACTCCTTTTGATTTTTCCCTTTTAGAAACCCTCAAATGAAAGATAGGTAACTGATTCTTTCCAACTGTCTGGTAAAAAGAGTGTTCTTTTGTAAAATGTTTACCCGGGTGAATTTCAAGATTCTCTTAACTACTATTTCTTAAAAGAAACAATAACATAATCATAAACTTAAACCATCGTTAGGCTTCCACTTAGCCTACATTCCTTTAACTTCAAACAGTAAAGTAAATGCAGGTAGTTTCACAAGTCACAATGTTTGGATGGGTGTTACAGATATTTTTGATGGCTCTTTCCCCTTTAATGAGAATGAACTAGAAACTAATAAATCATGGGTGAACTGTGATCCATATTGTTGGGTGAACTATGATCCATATTGGCGCGTTAGGTGATAATTGAATGAACGTGATTACTCTAATTTCTTCAAGGAAACATCGATTGAGGTAAATTTGGTCAATACAAATTTAATTCATGTACCTGTCTTCATTTTCGATGTTTTAAAATTGTCTTCTAATAAGAGGAAGTGGGAGCAATCACAATGGAGATATGAAGCTAATGGGTACACCAGGTCCTTCAACTTCTGAGATGATTTCATGTATTTTTTTGTATATTTCATTTTAATGGGAGATTAGCTATGTTTATTGTTGGAATCGCTAGGGCTATTCTTCCCAAGCTATAGGAGTTTGATTTAAAAATTGGGCATAATGTATTATGGATAAAATTTTAATGTTAATGCTAAATATTTAGTTTGAGTGGGTTTGTTGTGAATAACTATTTTTTTTTGTTTTTTTAAGTTAGTTTGGAATTTTTATTAACCACGAAAGAAAGAAATTAAACATAGACATGTTGTTGGTTTATGACGAAACCATTGTGGATTAATTTATTTGAAATGTTATATATAATAATATAATTTAATAAATGTTATAATTTAATAATTTGATTTAATTTCAATAAATGTTATATATACTATCTTAATTTAATAATTTAATTTAATAATTATGTGCATGTGGTTGATATACCAAATTTATTAATGTAATTTTCTTAGTTGTATTAAGTGAAAGATGGACATTTTCCTTTTGGGATTACTACAATTTTGATTTTAAAATTTTCCAAAGATCAAGCCTTACTATAATATTAAGAAATTCCACAAGAAATAAAGCATATTAAAAGAATAATATTTGTGAACGGGAAATTTACATTTATAAACCAAAAATCTTGGGGGAGCTCGCCACCCCATTGCCTCTCATCGTTATTGGATATGTGTTATATTCTTTCCACAACTATCCCTATGTGTCAGGCAAAGCAAGGGGGACACAGGGGGGTTTGAGGGGGGCAGTAGCTCCCCTCTACGAGGTCCGAGGCAGTGCCCTAGGGATTTTTTTTTTGACCCTATATTAGGGGGGTAGACCTACTTATGGTTTTGTGCGTGGTTTTCACACATGGTTTTGGGCATGATGGTTTTATGCCCATGGTATTTTGTAGATCCATTCAAGGGAACTACGGTAATGTTCTAATCCAAGGTTAATGGATTGGGGTTTATGGATGTTTCGGCATGTATATATATGTATTGTAATATTGAAAGGAATATAATGAAAAATCAATCTGGTAGTCCTGGTTTTGGGATCCAGGGGAAAATCTTTGTATATATTTGTTTTATGTTTTATGCCCTTGTCATTGTTTATTTTCTATTTTTTAGAATTTGTATGCAGGTAATTTCTGTACGGGGTTAAAACCTACATTTGGTATCATAGTTGTTTTGATTTCAAGGGGACACCTCTGCTGCTGAGGGGTTTTTCTCAGGCCTGTGGTAGACCTTGTTCAGTGAGAGATCTGTGGGATCGATTCTTGTGATGAAAGAAGATGGCAAGCAGTGGAAAGATAGAGATCAATAAATTTAATGGTCAGAATTTTGAGTTGTGGAAAATCAAGATGGAGGATCTGCTGGTGGATAAAAATCAGTGGAACGTGGTAGATCTCGGTATTAAACCAACGACAATGTCAGTTGAAGACTAGGAAAAGTTGGATAGGAAGGAAAAGAGCACAATACGGTTGTGTATCTCAGATTCAATATTGTTGAATGTATCAGGGGAAGCTTTGGCAAAGGCTTTGTAGGACAAGTTATGGACTTTGTACCAATCTAAGTCTCTGGTGAATAAATTGTTCCTACGGAAAAAGTTGTATAACCTGAGGATGAAGGATGGAAGACTCGGTGACAGAGCATCTCAATGCCTTTAATGTTGTGGTAAGCCAGTTTTTATTTGTTGATATAAAATTTTCAAATGAGGATAAGTGCATTATCTTGTTGTGTTCTCTACGAGATTCGTGGGATAGTCTGGTTGTTGCAATAGGTATCAATGCCAGTTTGATGAAATAGTCTCATCCTTGTTGTCGAAGGAGATGAGACTGAAAAATGAGGGCCAGAATAGGGATGCCTTGTCTGTATGAGGACGGTCCCAAAACAAAAACAAAAAATAAATCCTCGAGTGGGAGATCCAATTCTAGAGGGAGATCTAAATCTTTAGGAAAACTTGTAAAGGTATGCTAGAAATGCAAAAAGGAAGGGCACTTCAAAAAGGACTGTAGATCTAAAGCTCCTAAGAAAGGAAAGAGATCTGATGATTCTCCTTCTACAGAGGCGAAAACCACCTCAGATGAAGGTGGGGATGTGTACTTGGCTTCTTCTTCAAGTACACATGTAGATCATGAGGCATGGTTGATTGACTCAAGTGCATCTTTTCACTTCACTCGACACAGGGAGTGGTTATACGAGTATGATAAATATGATGGTGGTGATGTATTCTTAGGGGATGACAGGAAGACTAGAATCATTGGTCGCAGAAAATTCAAGTTGAAGTTGCAAGGTGGAAGGATTAGAACACTTTCGGGTGTTCTGCATATTCCTGCATTGGCCAAAAATCTAATTTTTGTTAGCAAGCTAGATGATGCAGGTGTAAAAACAGTGTTTGAGAAATATACCTACAAGATGGTTCAAGGAGAACTGGTATTGATGAGGGGAATTCAGATTGGAACTTTGTACAAGCTTCAGGGTAGCACTGTTATTGGTGGGTGCAACAGTTTTGTGGTTCTTGAAAGTGGAGCAGAAAATATAGTGGTCTCTAGAGAAAAGACCATGCTATGGCATTAAAGGCTTGGATATATTGGAGAGAAGGGCCTTCAAATACTTCATGGTAATGGTATGGTAGAAGGTATGTCTAATTTCTCTCTGGATTTTGATTTCTGCGAAAATTGTGTATATGAGAAGCGGAATTGGGTGAGTTTCCCCTCTAGTGCTAAGAGGGTGAAATAGATATTAGAGCTTGTGCACAAGGATGTGTTTGGACCTGTGTCAGTTCCATTACTGGTTAAGTTTATGTACTATGTATCATTTATATATGACTTCTCAAGGAATACATGGATATATTTCCTCAAGAAGAAATTTAAAGTCTTTGACATGTTTAAATAATTTAAGGCTCTAATGAAAAACCAGACAAAGAAGAAGATAAAGGTGCTGAGGACAAATAACGGTGGAGAGTTTTGCAAGAATGAATTTGAACAGTTCTGTAAGAAGTGTGGTATAGCACAACAGAAGACTACTCCATAAACACCTCAGAAAAATGGAGTTGCAGAAAGCATGAACAAGACATTGATGGAAAAGGCAAGAATCATGCTCATCGGTGTCGGGTTAGGACGGGAATTCTGGGCAAAGGCGGTGGAGGTTGCATGTTACCTGGTCAATAAATCATCTTCATCAGCATTGGAGGATAAGATTCCACAAGAGGTATGGACTAGTAAGAAACCCTCTCTATCACATCTGATGGTATTTGGATGTGATGCATATGTACATGTTCCAAAGGAGAAAAGAACCAAGTTGGATAGTAAATTTGAAAGGTGCATCTTTATTCGGTATAAGGATGATTTAAAAGGTTATAAGATTTGGAACCCAGAAACAAGGAAGGTTGTGTGCAGTTGCAATGTGGTGTTTAGAGAGGTGAAATATGTTATTAAACATGAAGTCATGCCAAAGGAACCTGAGAAGATAGAGTTTGAGCTAAAGGAGGAGGAATCAGACTCTACAGCAGAAGAGGAATCAGGAGATGAAGAGCCACAAACTCCAACTGTGAGAAGATCAGTTTGAGAAAGAAGGAAGGCATAAAGGTGTAGTCCAGCTTCTTTCTGTTCAAATTTTTCTTTATCTATTACTGATGATGATCCTAGAGCTATCAGGGAAGCAGTAGATTTAGAGGATGGAAAACTCTGGAAAGAGGCCATGGTTGATGAAATGGAATCTTTGCACAAAAGTGAGGTTTGGGATCTGGTGGAGTTGTCGGCGAGAAGGAAACTTATTGGTGGTAAATGGGTGTTTAAGAAGAAGGTGGATTCATAAGGCAAGGTGGAAAAATACAAAGCTCTGTTGGTAGCAAAAGGTTATTCCCAGGCACCGGGAATTGATTTTGGTGATATTTTTTCTCTTGTTTCCAAGGTATCTTCTATTAGATTACTTTTCTTTGTTGTTTTTTCTTTTGATTTTGAGGTAGAACAGATGGATGTGAAGACAACATTTCTTTACGGGGATCTGGAAGACGAGATCTACATGAAGCAACCTGAAGGATTTGCGGTGAAGGGTAACAAAGAACTAGCATGCAGGATAAAAAAGTCTATGTATGGGTTAAAACAGTCACCAAGGATGTGGTATCAAAAATTTGTTACATGTATACAGGGACTTGGCTTCATCAGAAGCAAAGAGGATCATTGTGTGTATTTTAAATTAATTGGTGACCGTGTTATTTATTTGGTCTTATATGTGGATGATATGTTGTTGATTGGAAATAACAAAAAAATTATCCAGGAATTGAAGACCAAATTGTCCTCCAAATTCAACATGAAAGATCTTGGTGTTGCAAACTATATTTTGGGCATGGAAATTAAACGAGATCGGGAAAAAATGATGCTTTGGTTAAACTAGAGGAAGTATGTCGAGACAATATTGCAAAGGTTTAATATGTAGGATAGTAAACCGGTGAAGGTTCATATTCCTGTTGGTGTCAAGTTATCTGTTGAACAGTGTCCCAAGACACAAGAAGAGGAAGAGGACAAGTCTTGTGTTCCATACACAAGTGCAATCGGTAGCCTGATATATGCAATGGTATGTACTAGACCAGACATTGCACATGCAATTGGAGTATTGAGCAGATTTATGTCAAAACCAAGGAAGGAGCATTGGACAGTAGTGAAGTGGGTTTTCAAGGATTTGTGTGGCACTAATGATTATGGTCTATGCTACCAAGAAAGACCAGAATTGGATACAGTTTTGAACATCCATGGATTTGTTGATGTAGATTGGGCTGGAAATCTGGATCAGAGAAGATCTACAAGTGGGTATGTATTTAACCTATTTGGAGGTGTAGTTAGTTGGATGAGCAAGAGATATTTTGTAGTGGAACTTTCAACTACAGAGGCAGAATACATGGCAGACACTCATGCAAGCAAGGAAGAAGTTTGGTTGCAGAGATTGTGTTCAAGTATGGGATTGGTACAACGAGCTATAAGGATAGACTGTGACATCCAAAGTGAGTTTTTCTTTGCAAAGAACTATTCTTATCATTCAAAGACAAAGCGCATTTATATTCAATATCACTTGTAAGGGATATGGTTGAGGACAAAAAGGTGTTGTTGGTAAAGGTGGACAATTTGAAGAATACTGCAGATGCATTAACAAAGTGTGTGAGCACTTAGAAGTTCTCTTGGTTTAGAGAAAAAATGGGCATTGCAGGGTTGTACCAATGACTAAGCTCTCATGTGGCCCCTTGTGGAAAGAAAACAACAAGTGGGAGAATGTTGGGTAAGTGTTATATTCTTTCCACGGCTATCCCCACGTGTCAGGCGCAACAGAGGGGTCATAGGGGGTGCGACAGCCCCCCCTGTTAAGGGGTTTGAGGGGGGTGGCATCCCCCCTCTACTGGGTCCAGGGCAGCACCCTGGGGAAAAAAAATTGGACCCTATATTAGGTGGGTGAACCTACCTATGGTTTTGTGCGTGGTTTTCGCACATGGTTTTGGGCATGACAGTTTTCTACCCATGGTATTTTGTAGATCCAATCAAGGGAACTACGGTTATGTTCTAATCCAGGGTTAATGGATTGGGGTTTATGGTTGCTTCGACATGTATATATATGTATTGTAACATTGAAAGGAATATAATGAAAAATCAATATGATAGTCCCTGTTTTTGGATCCAAGGGAAAATCTCTGTGTATATTTTTTTTATGTTTTATGCTCTTGCCATTGTTTATTTTCTATTTTTTAGAATTCGTATGCAGGTAATTTACGTACGGGGTTAAAACTTGCAACCACGTTTAAGAGGGGCCCGACGTGGCCAACCCACCCCATGCAATAGACATGTGAACATGGATTACCACTCTTCATTCATATGCTAGACAACAATATACTCAACCACTCTAATAAGAGAGACCCTGCTCTCCGATTTTTCTGTTATGTTTGGGCTTCTCCCTTGCTGCAAGTGGGACAATTCCCTCAAGAAATTGATAGTAGGAAGATTTTCCTCTGGTGGAAAATTTAGAGTTGGTGTGTAGTCGATGGACTCTCTCTCAGGTTCATGCATTAGATTTTTTCTTTAGCCATGAATCAACATGCACTTGCACTCTATGCAAACTAGATTCAGGGATTCAAGTTCTTCATCTCACGCACTTTCCATTGAGAAATGGTAAAGGGATAGGCTTGGGGTGTTATGAAACCAGCTCATAAAAAGATAGAAAAGATAGATCAACGCCTTAGAAATAAGCCTCTTTGAGGGGGCAACCTCCTTTACATTACACAAATGAACAATTCTTGGATGATACAAATGACAAGACCTCCTTTCTATATATAGGAGTCTAAGGGGTCATAATATAATCAGAGCCGACATAACAATAATAATGTAAGGGCACACTAATAACAATAGTGGGCTTCTATGGGGCACAATAATAACAATAGGGACTACATGGGTACAACAATATAATAAGGGGGTTGTACTAATAACAATAAGGAGTTACACTAGTAGTATAGGGGCCTAACATGCCCCTCTCCTTCAAAAAGTGTTGTCCTCAACGCTTGAGTAGTTCTTGATGCTTCTGTATAAAATTATTGTCCTCCCATGTGGAATCTTCAGCACGTAAGTTCTTCCACTTGATGAGATACTTTGAAATTGATCAATTTCGTAGCTGTCGGGTTCTTGTTTCTGTGACTGCTCCAAGTTCCAATATCATTTTTCCTTCCTCTTCAAGTTTTGGCAATATTGTTTGAATTGGGATATTCTGCAACTTTTGAATGAGTGGCCACACTTCTTTGTCCTTCTTCCATTCATCCCTTGCTTTGTTTATCCAATCTGGTTGGATAATAGAAATAGCACAAAACAATGCTTCCACATCCTCATCCTTTCTTGAGAGTGCATCTGCAAAAAAAAATTTCTTCCCTCTTCTGTAGATGATGTCAAAGTCATAACCCAACATATTTGTGACCCATTTTTTTGTTCTTCTAAAGATAATATTTGTTCTAAAAAGTATTTAAGACTATCATGATCCATTTTTACCTTGAAGTGTCTTCCCATTGGATAAGGTCGTCGTTTCTTAAGTGCATGTAGTATTTCCAACATTTCCTTCTCATAAATAGCTTGCTTGAGATGTAGCCATAAAAATACCCAATCACCTACATCAAAACTTTTTTCACTGCGATGTTGATCTACCTGTTGTTTTATTCGATTCTGCACCAAAGTGGCATTATCCTTTAAAAGTCGGAGAACTTGTTATTGATGCTCAATGTGATCTTTCACTACTTGAACCTTTTTCTTCTTGATATGTCCTTCTATCTTGAGAGTTTGAGGAGTGGTAATTTCTTCCAATGCTTTACAAGATATGGTCGGATTCATTTTTTGATGCTCGATGTGATCTTTCAAATTTTTCTTCTTGATATGTCCTTCTATCTTGATACTTTGAGGAGTGGTAATTCCGGCCAATGCATTACAACATATGGTTGGATTCATTTCTTCTTTCTCGATGTGATCTTTCACTTCTTGAACCTTTTTCTTCTTGATATGTCCTTCTATCTTGAGAGGGAGTGGTAATTCTTGCCAATACTTTACAAGATATGGTCAGATTCATTTCTTCTTTCTCTGGGGTTGGCTCCTGGCATATATCCTCTTCTTTTGATGTTTCTTGATCCTTTTCTTCCTCCTCTTCATACTCTATGTAAATAATTTCTTCTCAGCACACTTATGACCTTTAATGCTTTTGTTATTACAATTGTAACAAAGCCCTTTTTCTCTTTTTTCTTCCAATTGTTGTGGTGTAAACCTTGTAGGTTGTGGAAGGCTAGGAGAAGAAACACTTCAATAATTATAGTCGTGAGGGGTGGGATTCCTTGTTTCCATAATTTCGCTTTCAATTTTTCTCGCCCACCTGAATGCCTTCTCCAATGAATCAGGTGCCTAAAGACAAACCTCATGTTGAATGTTATCCTTTAAAGTACCTATGAAGACATCAATCCTTTGCTTCTCTGGAATATCATTTACCTTTATATTCAATTTTTGAAAGTCCTCAATGTTCTCTGCCATCAAACTTCCTCATATTGCCTTTTCTTGATTTTAGGAGCTCGATCTTGAAACGACTATAAATCTGTGATTTCGGCTCTTCCAGTTTTGAACTTACGACCTGCAGTAGCCCTCTGTGTCCTCTTTCCAATGCCACCTATCTGATCAAGATTGGATTCTCCAAGAAAGAGTTATGCACAATCTCCCAAGATGATCTGATTATATACCTTTTCAGAAGAGAGAACTTGTATGAAGTGCCACGTGTCACTGTTTTGACCTTTGGATCTAAAAAATATACACAGGAAACTACAGTTCGTTCTCTTTTTGTAACTTCTTACGAAATTTCAATCTGATGCTCAGAGAGACAGTTATGACAATTTTCCCAAGGTGACCTGTTTGGAATGTAATTCGGGGGTCTGCAAAAATCCAAACTTCCTCATATTATATCTCCGAAACTATAGCGAGACAGGATCTGAAATTCGGAGTCAAGGTTCAGACCGATTTCTTTTCAAATGGGTTTTTGTTTTAGCTTCTATAACTTCGTAGTGAAAGAGTTATAGCGAAAATCCCATGATGACTTGTTTTAGTTGAAATTTTTGAGCTTGCAAAACCCTAACTTCCTCATATCATATATCCGAAAATATAGCGAGACAAGCTCTGAAATTTGGACCGGAGATTCAGCGTGATTTCTTCTCAAATGCGTTTTTGTTTTAGTTTCTGAAGCGTCGCAAAAAAAAAAAAAAAAAAAAAAAAGAAGAAGAAGTTATAGTGAAAATGCCACGATGACCTGTTTGGAGCAGTGAAACCCTAGAATCCAAAGCTCTGATACCAAATGTTATGAAATCAGCTCACAAAAAGATAGATGAACACCTTAGAAATAAGCCTCTTCGAGGGGGAAACCTCCTTTACATTACACAAATGAACAATTCTTGGATGATACAAATGACAAGACCTCATTTCTATATATAGGAGTCTAAGGGGTCATAATATAATCAGAGCCGACATAACAATAATAATGTAAGGGCACAATAATAACATAGTGGGCTTCTATGGGGCACAATAATAACAATATGGGGACTACATGGGCACAACAATATAATAAGGGGGTTGTACTAATAACAATAAGGGGTTACACTAGTAGTATAGGGACCTAAAAAAGCCCCTCTCCTTCAAAAAGTGTTGTCCTCAACGCTTGAGTAGTTCTTGATGATTCTGTATAAATTCTTGTCCTCCCATGTGGAATATTCAGCAGGTAAGTTCTTCCACTTGATGAGATACTCTAAAAGTTATGACGATTTTCCCAAGGTCACTTGTTTAGGATGTAATTCGGGAGTCTGCAAAAACCCTAACTTCCTCAGATCATATATCCGAAAATATAGCGAGACAAGATCTGAAATTTGGACCCGAGATTCAGAACGATTTCTTCTCAAATGAGTTTTTTCTTTAGCTTCTGAAACTTCGTAGCGAAAAGGTTATAGCGAAAATACCACGATGACCTGTTTTAGATGAAATTCTGGAGCTTGCAAAAACCCTAACTTCCTCATATCATATCTTCGAAAATATAGCGAGACAAGATCTGAAATTCGGACACGCAGTTCAAAAAGATTTCTTCTCAAATGGGTTTTTTTTTTAGCTTCTGAAACGTCGCAGAAAAAAAAGTTATAGCGAAAATACCACGATGACCTGTTTGGAGCAGTGAAACCTTAGAATCCAAAGCTCTGATACCAAATGTTATGAAACCAGCTCACAAAAGATAGAAAAGATAGATCAACACCTTAGAAATAAGCCTCTTCGAGGGGGCAACCTCCTTTACATTACACAAATGAACAATTCTTGGATGATACAAATGACAAGACCTCCTTTCTATATATAGGAGTCTAAGGGGTCATAATATAATCAAAGCTGACATAACAATAATAATGTAAGGGCACAAAAATAACAATAGTGGGCTTCTATGGGGCACTATAATAACAATATGGGGACTACATGGGTACAACAATATAATAAGGGGGTTGTACTAATAACAATAAGGGGTTACACTAGTAGTATAGGGTCCTAACATGGGGAAAGTAGGGGTCACATCTTCCAGATGATAACAAAAAATTCAGCGCTCAACATTGTAGGAGCGGAAGGTGTCAGCCTTCATCCTGCTCAAATGTCCTCGTTGGTTTAGGTTTGGAGGGATGGTCAATACTGGGTAATGTTTTATATATCAAATTCCTCTAGCTTAGTCATTTCAATATCTGGTTATGTTTTTATCTGGTGAATGATAGCGTGTTATGTTTTGAGCTCAATCGATGTGTGTGGATGGCCGAATTTTGGTGTCTCTCGTAATTATTAGACCGTACTAAGAGTTTTTCATTTTCCATTACTTTTTATTTGGATTCCTTTGATGGTTGTCACAAATTGCTCTAGAAACTTGGAACTCCCTCGGTTTTTCCTTTATCTAGTTCCTCATTATCAATCCCTTGGATCTCTAGATGTTGTGGGTAAGGATCTAGCCTAGTTATTTCTTGTTTGGTGTAGTATGCCCTAGCAAAAAATGTGTTGTTGTTGGAGGGCTAGGAGCAGGGGTCCTCAAGGCAAGTTGTGTGCCCAATCTCAAGCCCAGAAGCCGCAAATATCTTCCACCCTGCCACCTCCCTTAAATTTTTTGAAAAGAATTGTCAACATGAAGCTTTGACCACTAATGACCGACAATATTACTTTGATTTAGAAAACCAAATAGAGGTATTCAATTGGATTCCTAACCCTATAAACACCAAGGGAAGATGAAGCTAGTACTTGAACTCCATCACCCTTCATTGGAAAATGAAAATACTTCTGGGAAGGGTCCTAAAAGAGAAACATGATGACCACAATGATATTAATCTCTTCCTTAAATGAAATCAAGTGGGTGCAATGACATCAACACTCCTATCTTGCTAGTTTGGATGTCGAGATTGCTCGTCTTGAAATCCATCTTCAACATGAACTAAAACCTACATCTCTAGCTAGAACAAGTGCTCAAGACCTGGCTCCAGTCACTTCATCACACTCTTGATGTTATGCTTTTCCACTCTCCAATGGTTTTTTACTTTATATAGTTTAGTTTATGGTAGATATCAGTAGTTTCTCAATGTTAGTTACTTTTATTTACAACCATTTGAAATTTGGTCAATGGTGAATAGATGTAGCTTCCTTAGAGGAAAATTGAGACTAGACATTGCATGAAAAGTGATATTTTTGTTGGTGTATGAAAAAATTATGAAGAAATACATTCTAAATTCACAACCAAAAACCAAAAAAAAAGAAAAAGGAAAAAAATCACTTTTTCTAGTGGAAATTAATAAACAAACCTTTATTATTAACGTCTTAGTCTACCATTGGTGTTTCCTTTGCGGGAGGGTGGATAGCATTCAGAACGACGCCTCAGTCTCGAAAGTGCAGGGTTGGTAAAGGTATTGATAACGTCTTTTGTTTACTCCTTATGCAAGTTCAATACAGTTTTGTTTTGGTTATTTTCTCTGGATAAGTGGAACGTCATCCTCTCAACGGTGGCTAGTGATTACGGTGGTGTTCTAATGCCCCGTGAGAGGGGACGTGCGTGCCGGGGAGGGGCAGCTCCACGCATGGCAAGGTGTCAACAGGAAGAGGAGCCAAGTTCTGCTACTAAAACTACTGGTAGCCATCATTCGGGAGAGGATGCAACTCTATCACCATCCCGCTCCTCGGGTCAAGTAGAGGCCCCCGCCTCCTTGGAGTCTATTGTTGCTCAATTGACCAACATTCATCTAAATATCGATACTCTAAGGGAGCAGAGGTATGAAGATAGAAATGAATAGGTAGCTTATATCAATGATCTTCAACACATGCAGAACGAGATCCTGTACTCAGTGGAAATTCTACGTCGTCACCACAGGCGAACAAATGACCACCTCCACTCTCTAGAAGTGAGGGTGGCGCACATAGACTTCCACATGCATGAACGTGTTGCTCTCTTTTTTTCTCCTCTAGCCTTTCCTCCAAATCCACTTCCATAATGTGGATTCTTATGATATGTATTTTTGCCTATTTTGTGCTTTGTAAGTACTAGCATGTAAGCCAGCCAACAATAACTAGTGACACTGGTTGTCCTAGTCTTCCTCTAGGCTGCTTGTTCCTTAAAGCTAGGCTTAAAACAAATTCTAAGCATGTGGAGATGTATTTTGTAACTATTGATTTTCTAATAATATAATGACTTTTTTTTTACCAACAAAACAAAAAATAAACAAACCTTGAAAATAAATGGAAGTAGTCTCGTGGGTGTCAATTTTGCCCAACAAGAGTTTATTCCCGATCAACGATTCCGGCTATGACGTTATCCAATTGACGACGACTTTATTTCACTGTTTCCACTCTATCGTTACCTTTACCATTATCTCATTACCTCCACTCCCATTTTAAATTATTCAAACTTTATATTTCCGCGCATTCAATTTTGGATTCATGTTTTGTTTGTGGCCAAAATATACATGAACCGGAAAGATAAAACAATGGGAAAAACTTGACCCAGAGTTTGTAGCAGTCGGGCAAGAATCATGTCGAAATGGAAGATACGATGCTTTAATGCCTAGGTTTTCTCAGAAAATGGCAAACTCAGTTCATTTTCATGTAAATACCTCCAGGAATGATTTATGATGGAGGCGGTTTGCAATTGTGTCATTGTGACCAATGCCATCTATTCTGTGAGAATTACAAGTTGTTCAACGATTGTGATGGCTAAGACGAAATGCAAAAAATCTATCCAACCCAAGAAAGGGGCACTAAAGGCTTTTCCTAAGATACGAGTTGCATTATCCCCTGTCAATTACAATCTTTAACTAAGGGGAGTGCACCTTTGGTTTGTATAAAGAGGAAGCAAAATTCTTGCCAGTTCTTACTTAGAAATATTGAGAGGACATTATTATATTTATTTATTTTTTATTGGGGAAATTCTTGCAATATTACTATTACAAAAATATATGTAATAAAATCACTTAATATAATGTAACAGAGTTCAATTTTCGGACCTGGAGTATGCCCTAAAACTGCCTCTGTTTGGCTAAGGTCTCGTCTTCCTTAGACGTAGGGAAACAGTTTAACAATCCAAGACCCAGAGCATCTCGCCGGGGTGAAAGTTTGCCCCCCTACGGACCACCAGCGGGGTTATTCTAGATGGCGTGGTTTTCCTTGAATAACGATGATGAGTCAACCTACATTCACAGATAGCAGCCAAAGATAATTGTCCTCACTGCTAGTTTACAACTGAGTTATGATAAGTTTAACTACCCTATATAAGAACAAAACTCAATTTTATATTAATAATAGAACTCAATTTTACTATAAATAATTCAAATTTTGAAATTCCGACTCTAGTAATTCCAAGTAACCAAAAAACCAACTCGAATTAAAATATACTCTCTCATAAACGTTTTTTTGTTTTTTTTCAAAACTCTTTTGTAGATATTTTCCTTTTCAAAAGATAACAGTGAATTTGCCTCTTTTTTAAAGTTATATATATAACAATTTTTAAGTTTTTTTTTTTAAATATTTAAAATTATTAAAAAAATGTTGTATTTATACATTCAAATTATAATAAAATATTTATTTTTATATTTAAAACTTAATTTATAATAATTAAAAATTAAATAAAACTGTTTTATTATCTTAAAAAAATAAAAGAATTTGATTTTTAAAATTTTAATATAATTTTTTTGAATTAATAATATGTATATATTTGAAAATAATACTTTTTACCATTTAAATATACAAGTTTATAATAATTTTAATTTAAAATTATTTTAAAAACTAATAAATACAAAGATTAATATCGATATCTATTATTGTTAGAATAGGTTATTGAATAAATAGATTTATAGTAGTTATTATGATAAAAATGATTGAAAATGAAGTATATATATTTTTAGGTATAATTAAATTTAAGTAATTATTTAAATTAATTAAAAATATTTTATATAATTTTTTAGTACTTATCTTTATTAATATTATCAGTTTAGATTCATCTTAATTCCCAATTTATCATGTGTTGAGAGGGATAAAATTTCTCGAGGTGCAAACTTTTTTTTTGGAGTGTAGAATTTGAGGAAAAGTTTGCACCTGGAGGGATTTGATTCCTTTCAGTGCATGATAGATCGGGGTTAAGATGGATCTAGGCTGGTAGATCCATATTAAAGTGGGGATGAATCTAGTTGGTTGAGAATCTTGTCACATATATTTTTTTTAAATTATATATGTTTAACTCATATATTAATTCTATACATAATATATTTTAGTGAAAAACCGAAATATTCATGAATTTCTAGATCTAACTTCTATGTGTGTATTTGTCTTTGTGTGTCTCTTTATTCTTCCCTCTCTCTCTCTCTCCACCTTCCATCTCTATATCTATCTCCCTCCCTCTCTCCTTCACTCTCTCCCCCTCCCTCTCTCCCCTATCTCTCTCTCCACCTCTCCCTCCCTCTCTCTACCTCTCTCTTCTTCCCTCTCTCCCCCTACCATCTATATCTATACTTCCCTCCATCTCTCCTAAACACATCTCTCTCTCTCTCTCTCTCTTCATCTATATCTTTATCTCCCTTTGTCTCTCCTCTTTATCTCCCTATATCATCCAGCACACATACAAACTATCTCTCCATATCTATCTATCTACCTCTCTCTCTCTCTCTTTCTCTCTCTTTTCTTCCCTCTTTTCCCTCTCCATATATATATATATATATATATATATATCTCCCATTGTCTCTCCTTCTTTGTCTCTCTATCTCACCCCCAAAACATACTCTCTCTCTCTCTCTCTTCCACTTCTCTATCCATACCTATCTCTCTTCCTTCCTCCCTCTCTCTGCCTCTCTCTTCTTCCCTCTCTCCTTCGTCCATATATTTCTCTAACTCCCCTTGTCTCTCCTCCTTTGTCTCTCCTTCTCACCCCCAAACATACATACTCTTTCCCCTTATCTATCTCTCTCTCCATATCTCCCTCGTCCTCTCTCTCTCCCTCCCTCTCTCTCTCATTCTCTCTCTCTCTTCCCTACTACTCTCCTCTCTCCCTCACTATCGCTCCATCTCTCCCTTTTCACTCCCTCTCCCTCTCCACCTTTCTCTCTCTGTCTTTTTTCTTCCCTCCCTCTCTCAACACCTCCAACTCCATCTCTCTCTCCCCCCTTCTCTCTCAAGTCCTCTCTATCTTCCCTCCCCTCTCTCCCACCTCCATCTGTCTCTCCCCCATCACACTCTCTCTCAACCCTCCAAATCTGTCACTATCTCCCTCCCTCTCTCCTTCCCTCTCTACCCCTCTCTTCCCCCTCCATATCTCTCTCTCTCTCTCATCTCATTTTCCCTCTCTTCCCTCATCTCCTCTCTCCCTCATTACATCTTCATCTCTCCCTTATCACCCCCTATCTCTCTCCACCTTTATATCTCAATGTCTTTGTTCTTCCCTCTCTCTCTCTCTCTCTCTCACATCACGAGATCACTTTAGGCTCAAAAATGAAAGTGCCCAGAACTTCTTGAAACTAGCGCCAAATCGAAGAGCTCGACAATCTGAATCCAACGCAAATCGTTTCATGCAAATATGACATCGGATACTTCCAAAATCATGTTCTGATCATTTTGGGAAACATGTAAAAAAATTGAGTTGGGTTGTACAGGGCTTCACAGTCAGCAGTCTGTGCTGCTGACTGGACCCTGACTGTACAGGTTGATTGTTCATCACTAGCCAATCTCTACTTGACACTTGGCACAATTGTATTGGCTGCTAAATGGTGGAATTTCATTGGTTGATTGGGTTGGTTGAGGTGGACCAACCAGGAAGGACCACGTGGGCCAACCAGAGGCTGCCATGTGGCCTCCTGGTGGCCACTAAAATTTTGTTAACGGTCAAACAACACCCTAGGGAGTCAAACTCATGACTTTCCACCAAACAACCACAAGGTTTACCACTAGACCATCCATCGCATGTTACTTGATATGGTTATGGCAAAAACTATATTTAAGTTTTAAGAGCGCGAAGTATGGTAGAGGGGTGTCAACCCCTAAGGGCTTAGCCCCAAGACACATGCATTCCATATGCTCTCGGCGGATGCGAAAGGTGCTAATACAAAAGGCGCTAGGCTTTAGCCCTAGCCATAGTCACATGACACCCTCATACAACCAGGAGCGCATAGGGATAAAGTGCTAAGGAAAAGGCGCTTGCTGCAAGGGGGGCAGCCCCAGGTTCCATCATTGCCATATGACCTAGAGCCGAAGGAAAAGGAGCTCTGATGGGCAGGGCCGGCGTTAAGGCTCGGCCGATGGACTAGTGGCACAACATGACCATGTCCCCGTGTTAAGGAGCTTAACCGGCGGGGGCGTGCGTTAAGGCTTACCCCTCAGCCCTTTGTGGCCCATGTGGCCATGTTTTTCGACCCTAAAGAGTTAGAGGGTGAATTAATGATCCAACAAATTGCACCTGCGACGGGTGAATTTGTCACTCAGTTAGCGATTTTTCAAGAAGATTTGTAGAACAGTTAGCCAGGAAGTCGAAATTGTTGGGTTTTTAACAGTGAAGTTCATGGATGAGCTGGTAGCTCATAAAATTTTTATTTTTTCACCAATTTAAGCTCAGAAAGAGGCTATTGTTGGGTTTTTAACAATGAAGTTCATGGATGAGCTGGTAGCTCATAAATTTTTGAGTTTTTCACCAATTTGAGCTCAGAAAGAGGCTACTTGGAGGTTTTTGGATGCTCTGAATCCATTGGTGACCTTTGTTTTCTATTTTGAGCACATCTAGATGGCCTTTTTGCAGGTTGGAGGCTAAGAGGTGTATGGATCAAGCAGATTTTGGTAGCATTTCCTAAGGGTATTGAGCATGAAGAAGACCTTGTAGGGGTTTCTTCACCTTCAGAATTCATTTGTAGCAGCTGATACTTGCAGGGTTCAGCTCTTGGACATTTTCTCTCTATGTCAAGTTGAGGGAAGCATGGATTATGTCCTCCTTTTTGCATGTATGCTCATTTTTCAGATGAGGTCTAGGGTCATTTTAGGAGATTCTTTGTATTGTTGTAGTTTACATAGTGATTGCAGGTTATCATGTTGTTTTTATGTGAGCGTTCTCTACACGGGAACATTTCCCTTGTAGATTCTTTTTTTTTTATAGATTTAATTAAGAAATGTCATAAAATTAAATTTAATTAAAATATTTATAAAATATTTTGATTTTGAAATAAGTTATGGTTTTTGCATTTGTTATTGATAAGCCATGGTATTGGCCCATGGTATTGTAACATAATAATTAAAAGCAAAAGCAAAATTTAAATTTAACAAATTAAATTTTAATATTTTTATTACTTTGCTCAAACCAATTTATTACAAGGACTAAAGAAAACATGGAAGATTGTATTTTTTTTAATTATTATTATTAGTAGTAGTAGTTATAATATAGGGGCATTAAAAATGTTGACATACAATTTTTCTTACATTACATCTAACACCTACACATCTACCTTATACTTAGTTCATCTACTTTATATTTAGTTGTAAAGCTCCCCTCTATCTACTAAATAATATTTTTTTATGTAAAAAAAACTATTAATATAAATAATAATTTTATTACATATATTTTATAATAATAAAATTAAACTCAATTACTTTCCTATTATAACTTATATATTTTAAATGATCACCATTTCTGAATAACCTTAATATAATAATTACCATAGCAAAATTCTGCAATTATCTTTAAATAATTAACCCAAAAACTTAAAAGGCCAAAAATAAATTAATGAAAAAATGAGAAACAACATTATAAATCCATTACTCATCTAAACTGAAATCTTCTCTTTATTTCTACTGGCCTTAGTATGAAATATATCATAACAAAACCACGTAATTAAAAAATTAATAAATGAGGAGGAAAAAAATTATAAATCCATTACTCACCTAAAACACTATTTCTCTCCCCGTGCATCAAATGTTAATGTTTTCCTTTAGTACAATGAATAGGAGATACAACGTCAAAAAGTTATTTAAAAATAAAAACAATTTGAAAAGAAAATCCGAAAATATATCTTCATCGAAAACTTAATTAAAAATAAATAAACAATCTCAAATAATAAACGGTAAAGCTAATAAAGCCTAAAAAGCAAACCCTACAACCACAACCTATGCCATTGCCATATAGTTATTTTATTTTTTAATTTTATGTATGTTAATAATAAGATTTATAATAATCTGAGCCTATGCCATTGCCATATAATTATAAAATTTATAATTATTTTATTTAAATTAATAATAAGATTTATAATAATCTGGTCGTGTGTAATTATGTTGATATTATTAATTCAAATTGGACAAAATATTCTTTATTAGCTGGTTGAGAGTTTTTTATTTAAAATATATTTTTAAATATATAAATTAATTTAATACTATAAAAATCTAATATTGGACAAAATATTCTTTCATTTACGGGTTGTGAATATTTTTTTATTTAAAATATATTTTTAAATATATAAACTAATTTAATACCATAAAAACTTTTAAAACACTTTTGTTAACAACAAACTTATAATACATCTCTACCAAATAAAATAAATAAAACATAAAACTAAAAACTAAATACAGAGGGAAAAATAAATGCCAAAAATACTCAAAACTTACTAACACTTAATGCCTTACTAACACTTAATGCCGTAGTCTAACCCGACTACTTTTTTGCTCTGAAAATTATGGAAATTATGGTCTTATTTTGATCAAATCTGATAGAAATTTTTCTAAATCCAAGTTATAGTTGATAAATGTCTTTTGGATTAATCATATCATTAGGATTTGGTAGAGGTTTCCAACCAACTAATGTGGTTTATCAAACCTTGTGTTTATTCTTCTTTATATCTACATTAATTATATGTGTTGTTCATTATGATTAACTTGCACATGAGAATTATTTCATGTTTAAAGGGACAATGAACAAACATGTTGCTTTTGAAGACCCATTTTCATGCTTGCAAAGGGTTAACACTGTCCTAGTTTTTGTTTCATCTGATTTTAGAAAGAGGGGCATAAATCAACTATTCCACTTTCAGATCTCTCTCTCTCTTAAAACCAATCCCATTGTATTGTACTTAAGAAAGTATCTAAAAAACAAAAAAACATAATTTCTTGTAAAAATTAAACCTATATTTTGGATCAATCATGTCAAAGAAAATACAATAATAAAAAACTTAAAAAATCATGCACTATATTTCTTCTATCATTGTTATTCATTTTTCTTTCTCTCTTTGCTTGGATCCTTGGTTAAGATGCATCTACCTCCGTTCTTTATAATATTATATAAATTTCACATATGTATATATAAAAGTATTTTTATTTTTTATTTTATAAAAACCTCGATTTAATCTCTATGGGAATATTTTTAGTAGTCATGAGGATGCAGAGATAGAGGATTTATATATTATCTCAAAAGTAATTATAACCTTTTTTATTTTAGATTTAATTAAAAAATGTCATAAAATTATATTTAATTAAAATATTTATAAAATATTTTGATTGTGAAATAAGTTATGGTTTTTGCACGTGGTATTGATAAGCCATGGTACTGTAACATAATAATTAAAAGCTTAGATCTATAACGTAATAATCAAAAGTCTATTGCCCCATGGTATTATGATGTTCTTTTATCTAAAAAATTGTTAATAATTTTATTAATAAAACCAAAATTAAAATATAACAAATCAAATTTTATTATTTTTATTACTTGGCAGGTTTATTGCACTAAAAGGGACTAAAGAGAACATGGAAGATTGTATTTTTTTAATTATTATTATTATTAGTAGTTATAATATAAGGGGCATTAAAAATGTTGATATATATTTTTTCTTACATTACATTTAACACTTACACGTCTACCTTATACTTGATTCATCTACTTTATATTTAATTAGAGAATACTCTCTCCACCAAATAATATTTTTTATGTAATATATATATATATATATATATATATATATATATATATATATATATATACAAAATAACAATTTTATTACATATATTTTATAATAATAAAATTAAACGGTATTACTTACATGTTATAACTTATATATTTTAAATGATCACCATTTTTGAATAATCAATATACAAATTTTAAATAAATAAAAATATTTTAATAAAATATAAAACAAGTTTCATTGAAATTTTCTCTTTTCAATAACCTCAATATAATAATTATCTCAAAATTTCACAATTATCTTAAATAATTAAAATAAAATACTTAAAAAGCCAAAATAAATTAATGAATCCATTTAATTAAATGACAAACAACATTATAAATCCATTACTCATCTAAAATCTAAAAGCTTGTAACTGAAATCTTCTCTTTCTTTCTACTAGCCTTAATATAAAATATATTAAGGCAAAACCATGTAATTAAAAAAAAAAATCAGGAGGATTTGTGTATGGATACGAATCTTGGAAACAACGGGAACAGAGACGAAGAGTTGGGGTTTCAAAATTTTGCAAGTGTTGAACTCCATGGAGGGGCGCAAAGGGGGGAGCTCCACTCCCTCCTACAAGCAGGCCATGGCCAGCCGAGGTAAGAAACCAATAGAAACTGCCAGAGGTCCTTCAGGAGAAGGGATAAGGAACATGGAAGAGGAACAAGATTTAACCAAAACAAGGGAGGATAATAGAACAAAAGAAAATGAGGAAGAAGACAAGAAACAGGGAGCAGAAAACAAAGCACAAAAGGGGCCATGTAAACCCAAGGCTGAGGTTACACCCAGAGTAGTTTTAAATGACCCTGCTCTGTAGGTGCACAGGGACCACATGCGGACCTATGCTATCATTTGTAAATTCATGGGATTATGGCCCACTGAAAAGGCACTACAAGCGTGGATTAAATACCACTGGAAACCAAAAGGAGGCATAGACCTACATCTTGGGTCAAAGGGTTTCTTCACTGTGGTCTTTACAAATATCGAGGACAAAGACAGGGTGTTTGAAGGAGGGCCCTACTTCTATGCAGCTGCAGGCCTCTACATGTGGCCGTGGATGATGAATTTTGTCCCGGAGCGAGAGACTTTCACTTCGGTCCCGGTCTGGGTAAGACTCTACTCCCTACCTCTTGATTACTGGCAAACTGAATCGTTATCTGCCATAGGAAACAAATTAGGGCATTTTTTCAAAGCTTCTGAGGCCACTAGAAGGGGAAAATATACTTCCTTTGCACGAATATGTGTGGAGATGGATCTCTCTGGAGCTCTACCGGATGAGGTCATCTTGGAAGTTTTTTATGAAGAATGGGTGCAAACAGTCGATTATGAACATATTCCTTTTAGATGTCGTAAGTGCCATGAGCATGGGCACCTATTTAGAGACTGCCCTCTCAGTAAAATAGAGAATAAAAGTAAAGCTACCACAGTGAAAGATACTGAAAACTTTCACAAAGTGGGATATAGAGGAAAAGGGGGCAAAAGGGGACCAAAGAAACATCAAACAGAAGGGCAACAGGCCAGTCTGAATAGGTTCCAAGTACTCGAAGAAGAGGAAGAGATAACAAAGGTAGATCACGTAATGGAAGGTAGCCCAAGGGAGAAGGAGAAAGAAGAAAATAGTGAACAAACACAAGATATTAATAAACAGAAAGAGACTACGCTAAGTGATGGAGAACTGGAAATGGACCAAGAAATGACCCAGAGTGAGATGGATATGGAGGATCATGAACTGCAGGATATTCTTGACAGAGAACACCTAGATCTGGAAGGGTTCTTGAAACAGGGGACCATGGGAGGGGTAGACTCACTACCTCAAGAAGAGTTCAACAGAGTATAGCAGTTGTTCCTATGGAAAACTCAAGCTAAAGGGCTAGAAAGGCAACGAAACAATGAAAGGCAGGGCAATGAAGGTGTGAAAACTATGAAAACCACACCAAGATTAGCTCCTAGAAACCCGGGAAAGAAAAGAGGCAAAAAAAAAGCAAAATGAGTTATTGATGGAATGTAGAAAGCTAATGATAGATTCAGGTAAGATGAAAGACCTAACTAGCTACTCTTTTACCAATCTTTCATAATGAAGTTCACATCTTGGAATATAAGAGGTCTAGGTGGTAAAAGGAAACAAATATTACTTAGCAATAGAATGAAACAAGAAGCTCCGGATATGATCTTTATCTAGGAAACTAAATGTTCCATTCAAAAAATAAAAGAAATTCACAGCAAATGGCTCAATAAATTTGAGTTTCTAGAAGTCAAAGCAGATAATATAGCAGGAGGCATACTCACTCTTTGGAACCCCCAAAAGATTGGCATAATAGATGCCGAGGCATCTAGGAATTATTTATCAGTGGTTATTCAGCCTGTGGGAGATAGGGAGACTTATCTGGTCACGAATGTTTATGGCCCCCAAAGACTGGATGATAAACTCAGGTTTCTAGATTCTCTTATGGAACTAAGAGATAGACATGCAGGAGTACCATGGATCATGGGTGGGGACTTCAACATGATCAAATCACTTTCGGAAAAAAAAAAAAAAGGGGGAACCAGAACTTTAAGTAAAGACTCTATAGCATTTCAAACTTTTATAAACAATATGAAGCTAGTTGACACTGATATGAGTAATGGCCTCTTTACATGGAACAATAAGAGAGGAGGAGAGTCTCAAGTAGCCTCAAAGTTAGACAGATTCATAATTTCAGAGGACCTTATGCTCACCGACAAGGAAATGATAGTGAGAATTCTCCCCTTTGGAGGCTTGGACCATTGGCCTGTACAAATTGAGGTACAGGGCATTGGTACCCCCAGGAACAGACCTTTTAGATTTGAGAATATCTGGCTCACCCACCCAGATTTTATCAGCAATATAGCAAAATGGTGGACAGAAGATCTGCATATTCAGGGTACAAGAATGTTTCTACTACACAAAAGACTAAAACACATCAAGCTCAGACTCAAAGACTGGAACAAGAATGAATTTGGCAATATTTTTGAAGTGAAAAAAGCTGTTGAAGACAAAATGCAGGAACTCAATCAAGCCCTTATCACAGATGGCTTTGATAGAGTCAGAAATGATCAAGTCACCAAACATCATCAAGACTGGGAGAACTTATGTAAACAAGAGGAAATATTTTGGAGACAAAAATCTAGAGTTCAATGGCTAAAAGAAGGGGAACGAAACACCAGATTTTTCCACAGATCCACCATGGCGAACAGATCTCATAATAGGATCTCTTCGATCAAGGACGAGGGAGGGCATCTTCTCAATTCCAATGAAGAGATAGAAACTATTTTAGTCCAGCACTTTCAAGGTATAGCAAAGGAGACCATTTTAGACAGAGCTCATTTTATCAGGGACTTAACAAGGCATATACCTAAGCTAGTATCAAGAGAGGATAACTTCTATCTCAATAGGCCAGTGACTGAAGAGGAGGTTAGTGAGGTCATCAAAGAAATGCAAAATGGTAAAGTGCCAGGCCCTGATGGTTTCAATGTGGATTTTTTTAAAGCTTGTTGGAACATTGTTAAACAAGATATTCTGAATGTAGTGGAGGATTCTAGGATGAATAGAACCATTTTGAAGGTGCTCAATACTTCCTTCATCTCCTTGATCCCCAAACAAGATAATGCTCAGACTCCAGACAGGTTTAGACCCATAGCTTTGTGCAATGTGGTGTACAAGATAATATCCAAAGTTGTTGCCAATAGACTCAAACCCCTTCTTCCTACTCTAGTTTCTGTGGAGCAATCAGGTTATGTGGAGGGTAGACAAATTCTCAATAACATCATTCAAGCACATGAGGTGGTGCATTCATTGTTAAGCAATAGGAAGGTGGGAATGATTATGCAATTGGACCTTGCCAAAGCTTATGATAAGTTGAATTGGACCTATATCAGGAAGGTCCTTCTAGCCTTTGGATTTGATCATAACTGGGTAAGATGGGTTATGGCACTGGTAACTTCTTCTAGCTTTTCAATTCTGGTTAATGGTTCTCCTTCCAAGACTTTTACTCCTTCAAGAGGCCTCAGGCAGGGAGATCCGCTCTCTCCCTTTCTCTTTATCCTCATGATGGAAGGACTTGGTCGGTCTATCAAGCATGCGAAAGAAGTTGGTAACATCAAGGGTCTCCAACTTTCTGAGAATGGACAGGCTTTGACCCATCAACAATTTGTTGATGACACTATGCTGCAGGGAATCCCCACGGTCAAAGAAGCTCTTGCTTATAAACAAATCCTGTGTGACTTTGCCATGGCTACAAGTATGGAGGTAAACCTCTCTAAATCTAAGATTTTTTTCTTTAATACTAATATTGCTATTCAGAGAAATATCTCCAGAATTATGGACTTCCAAAGGGATGTCCTTCCTTCCAAATACCTAGGAGTTCCTCTAACTGATAAACCTTTGCACAAGAGCATTTGGGAGCCGTTGATTAATAAGATGTAGGATAAAATAAGGAAATGTACTATTAGATCTTTAAACTTGGCAGGTCGGTTGGTGCTTACAAAAGCTGTTTGGCAATCTATCCCCGTCTTCATGCTTTCTGCCCTTCTTGCTCCAAAAGGAGTTTTACAACAATTTAGAACCATTCAAAGAGACTTTCTTTGGGGTAAGGGGGAGGAGCAAAAGAAATGGGCCTTGGTAACCTAGGACAAGATTTGCAAACCTAAAAACCATGGGGGTCTTGGATTGGATGGTCTGGAAGTTCTTAGCAAAGTTTTAGGGGCAAAATTATGGTGGCGTTGGGTAAAAGATCCAAAGGCTTAGTGGGCTAGTATTTGGAAAGAAAAATACGCCAGCACTTGGCAAGATAATGATCACATAAGGATGACTAGCATCATAAAAGGCTCCTACATCTGGAATAAGGCCTGGGAGAATAGAGGCTTAGTGCAAAAAAATAGCTTCTGGGAAATCAGAGAAGGAGATCTTGCTTTGTTTTGGGAGGATAAATGGCAACAAGAACCTACACTGTTAAGAGAGGACTTTCTGGACCTCAAGAAAGAAACTGATACCAAAGGGTTTCTTAGGGTAAAAGATTTTTGGGATCAAACCAATAGTGAAGGAAAATGGAGAACCTGGAAGAATATAGAATACAGGGATGATAACCCCTTGAAAGCAAAAGCAGATGCACTACTGACAATGTTGGACCAAAGGAAGATTCTTGTTTCAGAGGGGCATGACCAACTTAGATGGGGCAACAATAATGAAGGTACCTTCAATCTTAAGGAGGCAAAGAGCATAATCCTTGAGCTGGACTCCAATGTACCGGACAGGGTTTGGCAGAACCTATGGAGGCATCAAGGTTGGATGAAAATTAAACTCTTCATGTGGCTGGTACATCATAAGAAAATTCTGACTTGGGAAAATATTTGGAAGAGGGGTGTTCTGGGACCTTCTAGATGCCAACTCTGTGAAGCCCAAGAGGGAAAAATGGAGCACCTTCTCAATAACTGCATTTTCACCTCTAATTTGTGGGATACTTTTGCCACAATTTTCCAACAAACTGACAAGGACAAAGGAAGCATTATTAATACCATAAATAAGTGGAGACGAAACTTCTCTGATTATGAATTTCTTCGCTCAGCTTGGGCTTTAACTCCAAGCTTCATAATTTGGAATGTCTGGAAAGAAAGGAACAACAGAATCTTCAAAAATGAAAAAAGTTCCTCCCAACGCATTATTGAGCAGATCTTAAGACAGCTTAAGGAGACGGTTGGTACTATAGTGCGAAATTCCCCAAAGAATCCACCTTCAGAAAATGAAATGCAGATACTTCTTCAGTTGGGTATGCAGGGGCTTATACCACAGGGAATGGACAGGAAGGTAATGAATCTGGACAATAAGCCAGATTACTGGCATCCTCCCCCTCAGGGTTTTCTGAAATACAACATTGATGGGGCCTCAAAAGGCAACCCGGGTATTGTTGGTTTTGGAGGGGTGTTACGGGATGAAAATGGTTGTATCCTTTTTATTTTCCATTGCCATTTGGGAAGAGCTACAAACAATATGGCGGAATTAATGGCACTTGAGCAATGTTTAGATTTCCTGAAGCAGGATAATCTCCAGAATATTATAATTGAAGCTGATTCTGAGTTGATCATTAACTCGGTCAAGAGAATCTGCTGTGGCACAGAGCCGGAAAAAGTCTCAAGACATTGGAGGCTGCTTCAGGTCTTTCAAAGGATCCAGTTTCACCTCCTATGCTTGCGTACCGTGAGTTTTACTCATGTGTGAAGGACGACAAATAAATTGGCGGACATTCTGGCCAATCAAGGGGTGCTCTGCACCAAAAGCAGGGTTAAGTTGTGTTGGCAAGAGATGCCTCAGAATAGATTAAGGGAGCAGTGTCTCGATCAGGCAGAGGAGGACAAAAAGATGTTTCCAAACGGAGCCACGGAGACAGGGTCTAGGTGATTTGGTTTCATTATGAAGTGTTATTTCAGAAGTGAGGTCATTTTCGGGAGGCAGGTCTCTGTCTGCCTCCTCAACCCAGGTAACCGCAAATCCAGAAGACTCAGGGGGACGACTGGAAGAGGGATTTTCATCTTCCTTTGGCCCATGCGCCCGAGGAGAAGGGATGGTATGTGGGGCCGGAGTCTTGGCTTTCTCAGCAGACTCAAAACCCCCGCAATACTTCCTGTGGTGGCATTATCGCCCTCGGGGTGGTTTCCAGTTTTTCGCAGTCGGGAGCGATTCCACTCACCACGCAACACGTGGCCAAGGGTGGTGAGAAATTATCGCCCTCATCGTGTGGTAATTCTCGGTGCTTTTGGCTCGGGCGATATGTTCCTCAACCGTTGGATCAAGCGAGGACAATCCATGGCCAAGATTAAACGTGCATGTTGGTGGGTCCGAAACAGAGGTTATGTTTCGTGTTGATCGCACGACCTCACTGGAATCGCGCGCTTTTGGTGGATTTCGGGCGGTTAAAGTGATCGGAGGTTATGACAAAAATGGACCCGATATGATTATAAATTATGGTCTATTGGGTTCATCGGGTCTGATTTGTTTGTTAAACGGTGTGCTTGTTGGCCACCCGATATGATTTTCATCCGCTGGATATTTGGCATAGGATCCAATGGTCAGTTTTGGACTGCTCGTTTGGTTTGGTAGGCCCGCGGCCCGAGGTTTGTTTTGTCGTCTTGGGACCATGGACTGGGGTAGGCCTGTTGTATTGGTGGGCCTTACTGCATTGGTCGCTTTTGTATTATATTTCTCTTTTTTAATTGAATAGAAGGTTCCGCTCTTGCCTTAGCCAAAAAAAAAGAAATAAGGAGAAAAAACAGTATAAATCCATTACTCACCTAAAACACTATTTCTCACCGTATAAATCCATTACTTACCTAAAACACTCTTTCTCTGCCCGAGATTGAAAAGACATTTGCATCAAATGTTAATGTTTTCCTTTAGTACAATGAATAGGAGATACAACGTCAAAAAGTTATTTAAAAAATAAAAAATAAAAACAATATGAAAAAATTAAAAATGAAAATCCAAAAATATATCTTCATCGAAAACTTATTTAAAAATAAATAAACAATTGAAAAAAATTCTCAGGTAAAGCTAATAAAGCCTAAAAAGCAAACCCTACAACCACAAAGCCTATGCCATTGCCATATAGTTATTTAAATTATGTTGGTATTATTAATTCAAATTGGACAAAATATTCTTTGTTGGGAGGTTGTGAATATTTTTTATTTAAAATATGTTTTTAAATATATAAACGAATTTAATACCATAAAAACCTTCAAAATATTTAATAATCATTAAGGAAGTTGACAATAAACTTATAACCCATCTCTACCAAATTAAAAAACAAAAACTCACCCAAAAATAAATGCCAAAAACACTCCAAACTTACTAACACTTAAATTTTAATAATATAAAGGCAATTTTATAATATAATTATCTAAAACAAGATTATCCTTAAAGCCTAAAGCCTACATAATAATAACATATTATTTAATATTAAAAATAAGTCCATTCATTATCTAATTACTAATATCAAATCATAATCCAACAATTTAAAGGCAAATTTATAATTCAACTATCTAAAACAAGATTATCCTTAAAGCCTAAAGCCTACATAATAATTACGTTGTAAGGCATTTCCATTTGAAATGAACTCTCCTGTGATCCGCGTTGTCTTGAATATGTACCATTAGACAATTAAAAAGTTTACAGCTGTTGATCTCATAACTAACTCTTGCTGCTCAATAACTAACTCTTACCGCTCAATAACTGACTTATCTCATAACTGACTCTTGTGACTCAACTAACTGGCTTATTAAATTTTCAGTTCGATGATATTCTATGTGAAAATCAGATAAAAAGACAGTATTGGTATAGAATCTATAAATTAGTGCCAAAGACCAAGTCGATGCCTCTGAAAACGAAAGGTTACTGTGTAATTTCTCGGAGGATTTATCTGAGGAGAGAGAACTATGTAATTTCTAAGAGGATTTATGTTGCTGGAGAATAAGTTACATTCAATCTTGTTAAATGATCAGAATATCCATCCATGGCTTTCCCTCATAATCCCAATGGCAAGGCCATTGGCATTGATCTTGGAACCACTTACAACTGTGTGGGTGTTTAGGATGGTTATCATGACAGAGTGGACATCATTCCCAGTGATCAGGGCAATCGGATTACTCCTTCCATGGTTGCCTTCACCGGAAATGAACCCTCATCGGAGAGCCTGCCAAGAATCAAGTCTCTTTCAACCCTGCGAACACTATTTTTGATGCCAAGAGGTTGATTGACAAGCGTTTCTCCGATTCCTCTGTCCAAGCTGATAAAAGCCTTTTGGCCCTTTTCTATTGTTTGCGAATCCAATGATAAGCCATCGATCCAAGTAAGGGGTATTGTAATCTAAGGATCTTGTAATATAAAAAAGCGAGGGAGACGAGGGTTATTCTGGTTAGTTTGGAGCAAGGAGAAGAAACCCTTAGGTTTCTTAATCATTATGGAATATGGGTCCATAAAATAAAATATCTCGTAGGAAACCCTTAGGCTTCTTAATCATCATAGAAATAATAACCATAAGGATGCTATATTGATGCAAAGAACTCTCAATATTCAAATATTGTTCAAGCCTATCCTGACCAGGACGCACTTCCAACAACGTAGATATAAGGTTAGGTTAGGGTTTCTTTTCTATATTTGGAAAAATTATTGTACAAATAGAAATAAATGCACAATTTTACATTAAAATTTGTATTTTTATTTTTTATAAATTAAAATTCAATTAATTCAAATTTTTAAAATTTCATCTTTACTTACATCTTTAGAATTTTTTTAACAACTTAATGTAGCTACCAAGTGATTACATCTTCACTAATTATCCTACAATTATGATAACAATGAGTGGAAACACTTTGATGGAATTTGAAATTTTGTAGATATGCACCATCATTATGGTTCCACCATTACTATCTAGAGAACCATATGCTTGCACTAATTGGATTGACCTGGACACCTGGTATTATAATTTACTTTTAGCAAACAGGTAATGTTCATCTTTGTTCTTTAGGAAAGAGACCCAAACAATGAGCAAGTAACCATGGACACAACTCGTAAGAAATCTTTTCCCAATGAAGCACAGGTTACTGCAGTACCTCGTCGAGGTCGTCCAGTATCTCATCGAGGTCGTGGAAGGATGAGAACCCAGAATGTCAGCTTTGAGCTAACAGATCTTGCTGGGGATAATTCCAGAATTTCATGTCGTGGAAGGAAAAAGTAGAGGCTAGTTGCAAGCATTGTAACTCGAGGTATACAAGAAGATACTGGTGATAATTCAAGAATTTCTTGTGCAGGAAAGAAGCTGAAGCAAATTGCAAAATTTGTACCTCCACATACACAAGAAGATGTTGGCAATAATTCCACAATTTTTGGTGAAAGGGAAAATCTGAGAGTAATTACATATATTATGCCTCTTCGTATACAAGAAGGTTAAAAAACTCATGAAACTTGGAATGATGTAATGGATTTGAACTACCAGAAAGAAAATGATATTGACCCTCTTCTTTCTCCTAAAAGAGATTCGAGCAAAATGGTCGATGAAGAAAGAAATTGCAAAGAGTCACCTATGGGCTATGAAATACAGAATCCAAAAACTGTTGGAGAAGCCAGAAGGTTAAATTCTTCAAAATAAAAAAGACGAGAGCTGATTCTAATGTCAAGGGAATCCGATGAAGAATGCCTTGAGAGAAGCAATAGCAAGACAGATGACTGTGGAGTTTCCATGGAGAATAATTGCCATCATGTATGACATAAAGGAAAATATGAGTGAAGGGCACAAGTGGAAGTTGCTTGTATACTAGCACCATAAGCTAGGAGCGACTTAATCTGCTTGATGCTCTTCGCTTTAATTGAATATCACTTTAAACAAACACAAAATGACGATAAAAGAGGTTGTTATCCAATGAACCTTGTTCTACCTAAAGGGTTACCACTACCTACAACAAATCTTGCAAAGTAATTAAGAAACCCCTGGATCTAATTTCTCATAGAATTGTATGTTGATAACATTAGGGTTGTGGAACATTGTACCTTTTTGAACAATTCCACCAATCATTTTCTTTGGTATGTTATGAGTTTGGATTTATTGTCCTAATAGTTGAAATGTGTGTTTGCTTTAAAATGGGATCTTATTATTCTAATAGGAGCAAATTCCAATTCTCATCCATGAGGAAATTGAGCCAATGAAGGTTGACGTCTGTCTTGAGAGGGGTTACTTAGATATTATTGAGCCAATGAATGTTGAGGTCTGTCTTCAGAGGGGTTACTCGAAATAATTAACAGAATAATTATGTAGAATAATGATGAATGGTCAACTTTATTGATATCTCAAAATGTTCATGAGAAAAATTATGCAAAATAATGGTAATGATATGCAAGAAACCTTACTATAATTAAATAAAGTCCCACTGCAATTCAAGGAAATCAACTCTAAGCCATCAGATACAACTTCGAACTTCCTATTTATCCGCTACAACTTCCAACTTCCTATCTATCTGGTGCCAAGGCCTTCACGAATGTTGATTTCAATTCCCTTGGTTCATCTTTAGGGTTTTGTTAGTTTATAGTATTTTATATATTTCCACTTATTAACTCATTTTAATAAAAAACACAAAAATCATAAAATATTTAACTTTTTGGTTTCTTTAATAGATGAATTATTTGAATCTTGGCTATCCTGGTTTGCTAGCCCACTCGAACAAAGCTAGCCCACTTGAAAATATGAATTATGTTTTTTTGTAAAAACCCTCGGTAAAAGCTGTGAATGTTTTGTTTTACCATGAATGACTTGGTAAATTGTGTGTTAGATGAAGGCCTAGGTAGATGGTAAAACATTTATAAGAGAGTTATTCCTCTCCCTAGAGATAAATAATCTGTGTTGGGACAAGGGAGCCAAGAAGGTTCGATGATAGTCTATGTGAAAATCAGATAAAAAGACAGTATTGGTATAGAATCTATAAATCAGTGCCAAAGACCGGGTTGATGCCTCTGAAAATGAAAGGTTACTGTGTAATTTCTGGGAGGATTTATCTTGTTGGAGGCTCTCTGAGGAGAGAGGTTACTGTGTAGTTTCTGGCAAGATTTATGTTGTTGGAGAATAAGTTATATTCAGTCTTGTTAAATGATTAGAATATCCATCCATGGCTTTCCCTCATAATCCCAATGGCAAGGCTATCGGCATCGATCTTAGAACCACTTACAATTGTGTGGGTGTTTGGGATGGTTATCATGACAAAGTGGATATCATTCCCAATGATCAGGGCAATCGGATTACTCCTTCCATGGTTGCCTTCACAGAAAATGAACGCCTCATCAAAGAGCCTGCCAAGAATCAAGTCGCTTTCAACCCTGCGAACACTGTTTTTGATGCCAAGAGGTTGATTGACATGCATTTCTCTGATTCCTCTGTCCAAGCTAATAAGAGCCTTTTGGCCCTTTTCTATTATTTGCAAATCCAATGATAAGCCCTTGATCCAAGTAACTTTTAAGGGAGAAGAGAAAACCTTTGTGGCCGAGGAAATCTCTTCAATGGTATTGCTTAACATGAAAGAAATTACCCAAGCATACCTGGGTTTTCAAGTGAATAAAGCTATCATTACCGTTCCCGCTTATTATAACAATTCGCAGAGGCAAGCCACTAAGTACCGAAAGCAAATAATGAGGGAAATGGAGATTCTCTGAAGGGCGAATTCTCCACAAATCGTGCAGTGTTATGGCATATTCGATCAAGGAGGAGAGATCTCTTTTGCGTTGGAGTACATGGATGGTGGTACCCTTGCGCAAGTTCTTCAAGCCCACAAGAAAATCCAAGAACACTATTTGGCTGAGGTTGCCAGGCAGGTGCTCAAGGGCTTGCATTACCTGCACCAGAACAAAATTGTTCACCGTGATATAAAGCCCTCCAATTTGTTGACCAACAAGAGAGAAGAGAACAACAATCTTGTGACCTATCTCCCCTTTCTCAATGAATCTGTAAGGAAATATCTTTTGTGGCCTTTCGATCTGATTTCACAAGGTTGGTTTTTTTTTCTTAGAACCAGTTCATAGGATAAGGACTTCTATCAAGCCTAAATGTCGTCACTATATTTTCATGGAATTTTCATTGATAATCCTCCATGGCCATGGATCTGATACACTTTACATCGTTGGGTTTTTGTCTGGCATAGCCATTTTCTTTACTTTCATGCTATGCCTCTTTTATTTTGTTTGTTTTCGCGTTCTTTTTTTTGAATTGGCCAGTTTAGATTTCTTCTTTTTGCCTGTTTAAGTTGTTGTTGGATTGTATGTGATGTTTCTGTGTTTTTTGTTTTCCAGTGCACCGCATTTTATTTTTCAATTTTGTCTGCATTTCATATCCATGATCATTGCATGGCTACATAAAATCCTAATGCAGCTTGGAGTGCATTAGAAATCATGAAGAACTGGAAATTGGAGCTAACATGATCAAAGCTTTACTCAGGTAATATTCTCCTCCTTTTTCTTTTTCTGAAACAAGAATTAGGTTCAATCAAGTACCTCTGTCGAAATGTTTTATAATATTAATTTTATAAGTCAGCACAAAATTTTTCTCTGAAACAAAAATTAGTTTCAATTAAGTACCTTTGTTGAATTGTTGAAATGTTTTATGATGTTAATTTTATAGAAAACCATATAATTCAAAACAATTTAGGTCTTTCAAAATTAAGTTACTAGAATTAGTTTAAAATTCAAATATCTCTAACAATGTCGAATCCTATTTCTGGATTCACAGTTCTGAATAGTTTAGCTATTTGTGAAATTCGGATATCCCTGAATTTTATTCCTGATATCTGTGAATCTTAATTTCTTTTGTAAGGTACTGAATAATTAGCACTGTGTGGATATCCATGAATTTTGTTTCTAAGCATCCATGAATTTTAATTTGTATTCAAGGTTCATAATTAGTTGTTTGTGGAATTTGGATTCATGATTTATTTTAACATTATTGGATGTTGGTGTGGCAAGAAATAACAAATTTTGTGTAAGATGTGATGCAATGGATATGCGTTGTTGCAGGAGGGTACGGTACTTTTTAGTCCCTCGAATTTCACTACTCTTTATTTATGAAAGTTTTAGGACTCTAATTTTGTTACTATTTATTTATGAGTTTCAGACTGAAATTTTTTACGCAGTAGTACATCGTAATCTTTTTAGCTTCTTCGATGATTTATGAGTGAAATATTAGATTCGATTTTTAATTGAACGTTACGCTTTCCATCGTTGCTTCCTCCACTGCATTGTACTTATGTTCTTACAATTGTAACTTTTTATTAGTTGATGTATGCAGAGGATGGATTGGCTTGCATTCTTGGTCTTTAGTGTTCAATAATAGATAAGATTTATTTCAAAGACCAATTTGTTTGGACCATGGAATCACCATTTTTATATATGTCCTTCATTATCTAAGCATAAATGGCTTTCATTTAACTTTACATCATGAATTCACGGTTGTTGTCACTACTCAACTCATTTAGTTCACAGTCTTTAATATCTGCTCTTATTTTTTCGAACTTTGTAACTCTTAGGATGTTATATTCAAGTTGTTTTGATGGTTTAGTTGTTGCTATAGGGAAGCCATGCAAACAGTTCAAGTTCCCGATCATCAAAGGAACTTATTACATGTCCTACAAATTGTGTTCACCCATTCAATGATTTTCTTACTAACTTAATAAATATTCAATCATCGAATCTTGTCTCACAAACTGTCCTTACTAAAATCCAAAGGTTTTGGCATTTCTTATTACTACATTTGTGAAAGTAGATGAAATGAGTTTGTTTTTCATGCACATCAACAGAGCATATAAATATATGAAAGAGGTTCAGTAGTTGTTCAGCAGAGTAAAATCCCAATTAATCGCTTGTTCTATTGACCTAGGTGCACTGCCTATTAAGCAAATAACACAGATAAAGGGTTTTGCATCAGCAGTTACAACTTTTGGTTTTCTCATTAAACACTTTTTTCAGGCAAAAGGGATGAATATTGCTTTCTAGTTTAACCAGGGTCCAGTGAATATTGGTTTGAAGTTCTTATTGTATAAGAAGATGGAGATGGTAATCTTGGAACAGTGTATTTAAAGCCGGTAAAAGAAGTGGAAGTTTTTTTTTTTTTTTTTATAAGAGAAAATATTTTGGATCTCAAATAATTGCTATTAATAATAATATTGTAAAATTGGAAGAATAAATATGTTTTGGATCATTATTAAAATGATTGAGAACATCGGTAAATCCGTTGTTGTCTCTGAGTTTTGCACTCTAGTTGACGATGTTCGCTGACATTATGTAGATGCATGTCCAATAAAGTGAAATAAAATTTTAGTTGAAGCAAAATGTGGAGTAAATTTTCTAATGTATGAGTTTATTTGAACTAAAATTGCTTATGTGAGGAGGTCAGGTAAGGCATTTTGATTGGTGACCGAGGAGTTTGGTAGCCCAGATTTCGTGTTCAAATTTTTTGGGGCGAACAATATGAACATATAATGTCTTAATAGTCTTAAAAAAAAAATTATGTTAGCTAATATTATTTTTTGATTATTATTTTATATTAGTTTTAATATATACATCAAAATTTAGTTAGTTTTATTTTGAATTGTAAATGAGCATTGTAATCTAAATTAAATGGCTAATTAGAAATCATAGGCCAATACAATACTATAAGCCAATACGATGACTTGTCAATACCAAAAAAAAACATAACTCGCTTATTTATATAAAAAAAATATTTAATTAAAAGAAAAGAAAAAAAATACTTTGGAAATAAACCTCATTCTTTACTTTGTATTTACTTCCCACATCAAATTACAATGATCATCAAAACATTTATTCTCACTTTATCATGGAAATTCTTAATCTATAAATAGGCTTTGTTACAATACTATAGGCCAATATGATGAGTTATCAATATCAGAAACCCAAAAAAAATCATAACTCAATTATTAATATAAAAAATATTTAATTAAAAAAATAAAAATAAAAATACCTTATAAATAAATCTCATCCTTTACTTTATATATACTTCCTACATTATTTCTTGATTATTATTTTATATTAATTTTGACATATAAATTCACGGCATCACAATTTGATTTTATTTTGAATTATAAACTATCACTGTCATATAAATTAAAATTGTTAGAGCACTTTTTCCACGGATGGTCCCCGCGCTTTGCAGCGAGCACGTTTTCCACGGATATTCCCCGCACTTTGCAGCAAAGTATAGTAGCGTTTTAATGTTTTCGTTTTATAAACTTATTAAAAATATATAATTATAAACATTTCACCAAAATATATAATGTAATAGAAATAAAAATAATAAACCGTATTCCAGAATCTAAGATCGAATAAAGTGTATTATCGAAAAGATTGCATATGTAATTTATATATTGCATTCTTAAAATTGAAAAGATTGTAATATCTGTTCTATATAAATATCTCGTATAAAAAGAAAAGGGAATATGATAATAAATTTAATGGCTATGAATTTACCTTTTTAATGGCTTGAAATTAGACTTTTAAAATTTTAATATTAATGTGAAAAATTAATAAAATTATAATTTAAATCAATTAAATTACTTATGTGGAGAAATTAAGTATATTATTTTATAAAAAATATTTTAGTGTTTTTGGGATGGAGATGATTAATAACTTGATGAAGGTGATAGGGGTCAGATTACTATTCTAAGCTTAATAGTATATCTAACATAATAGAAAAATGGTTTGGCTATTACCTAGAATCTTTTAGTGGTAAAAAGAAAATAAAAAGTATTTGGGAAACAACTGTAAAAATAGTATGCTGGAAATTATGAATGGCCAGAAACAAAATCATATTTTAAAATGAGGAAACAAATAGCATTAAAGTTACAGTAGGGATCATAGTTCTCACATGAGAAATCCTCAAGATTAAAGAGATAAAGGATAAGGATACCAATTTCGACCCTTTCTTATTGGGTCAACTCATTTAAAAATATCTTTCACCAATGCAAATCATCACAAGATGTAAGACTTGCTAAGATAATCACAAGAATTGTTAAGATCTTGAATCATACCCGAAGATCCCACATCTAGCATGTGTTGAGAGTAAATAACTCTAAAGAACAACCCAGTCATGGGACTTTTCTCTCCAAGGGAAGGCTTGAGTGGGATGGTCGACTAGTATATGAGTCCTCACCTAACCTATCTAATGGATTTCATAAAAAGGTGGCTCTAGGATCCCCTCTCTACATGTTCCATGGACTTTGAAGGCACATATAGGTGCCTTGATTTAGAGGCGATGCTTAGAAGTTTCATTATTAATTTCAAAGGGTGTGTAACAATCATGCTAAGGTAGGTTTTGTATTTCATCATTCCTCATTCACTCATAAGGGAAAACCAATGCATTGAATTAGTATTGAACATGGAGTTTTCAACTTGCTAGCTTCATAAGGAGGGAGAGTTTGATTATTATTTGAAGTGGAGTGTTAATTTAATAATTATGCATGAGGAAGATAGTACAAAAGTTGTATGATATGGTAAAGTTGTGGTGGCTAGTGAAGAATGATCATTGTTCAAGAGGAGAAGTTATTAATGGACTTGTCATTTGTTTTACGGGCTTAATTGTCTCAGTTACTCAAATTTTGGACCTATGATTCAAAGTTAAACCTAGGTCCTCACTATTTTCCATTCAGTTGTGTCTTTGCATCAGGATATATTATTGGCCCCTCTGTGGCAATATATTATTATTCAATTTTTTGGTTTTGCTTTGTTTGTTGGTCTAATATACTACTATGTTCCTATACTGGTGGTTACTGTCAATGCCTCTAATGGCATTGAGCCTCATGATCTTGTTAAGGATGAGGTTAGTCAATTTTGCAGTTGCTTGCACTTTAGCTTTTGGGACAGAAAGTGTGCAAAGGAAATTGTTGATATTGCCTGGAGAACCCTAGACATAAGGAAAGCACCCAATTATCAAGTTGCAGTTATCGTCTGGATTTTCATGCATCTCTCCCTTAGTCATCCCTTGGCCAAAAGTTTGAAATCATATTTTACACATGTCATATATGTTTCGCTCGGTACTCTCCATCAAACGTACTCACTATTAGTTCCTCACCTTCAAAAAAATTTACCAAGAGACTAATTTGGAGAACCCCATGAGTGGGTGAAGTAGTTGCAGCGACCTTAGGAATTCTTCTTCGAATTGTTTATTCCAGGAAAATGTTATTAATTACAAGAATTGAATCTATGGTGTTGTTTTTCAAACAAATCACAGTGTCATTATGAATTCTTCTTCGAATTGTTTACTCCAGGACAATGTCATTAATTACAAGAATTGAATCTATGGTGTTGTTTATCAAACAAATCACAGTGTCATTATACGTTGGATATATTCTTGGAAATATTGTGTCATATTTTATGAATTGTCGATCATTGTCATCAAGTCAGTATATGAGACACTATGAAAAACTAGGTAAAAGACTCGCCAAAATTTTGTAACATTCAAGATCGAAATAAATAAATATTGTATTTATGTTTTCAAATATGAATCGATTTCCATGGGTTGAAGTAATGATTTAAAATATTTTCAATTTTTGGTTTCTTACAATTATCAAAATTATTTTTATTTAAATTAAGATAAATTTATATAAATATATAATTTAAAAAATAAAAAATAATATTTATTAAACTCTCACCAGAATTTTGTAACAAATTTTTACCATTCAAAATATAAAATATTGTGTTGGGTTTTCAAATGTGAAATGGCTTCCATAGATGATTTAGAATACTTTCACTATTTAGTTTTTTATTATTTGATGTTATCCCGATTATTTTAATTTTTCTAAATAACATATTATTAAAAATGAAATTAAAAATATATTTATATTATTATATAATAAAAATATATTTTAAATATATATAAAATATAATTAAATTAAGTGAATAAAAAAATAAATTCAAAAAAAACAAATTTTTTAATCCCTTAAGATAATCTTACAATTAATTAATACAATCAAATTTTAATAAAAACAAAAATCTTAAAAATAATATTAAAATTAAAAATATTATAACTATATATATATATATTCTCAAAGAATACGAGTTTTGAGTCACTTAAAAGTGGTAACATTAAAATTAATTGATATAATAAATGGTTATTAATGAAATTTTAATATAAAAAATAAAAATAAAAATAAAAATTAATTAATTGCTATGAAAGATAAATTATATAAATTTATTAATTAATTAAAAAATAAATTTAATGGAAAAAATAAAGAAGTTGTTTTTAATGTAATTTTTTGGAACCTTGATTTGTATTATTTAAACTGGTTTTTTTACTGTAGATATGAATTTAGCTCCCTGAAAAACTCTTAGGGCACTTGGATTTTGCAGGGGTTACCATCAAACTTGTAATTTCAATAAATTCCTGTCAGATTTTCGAGAAATTAGACCAAGAAAACCCACTGGAAAATCTTCCAAAAAATCGCACTAAAAACAACTCGGAAAATAAATATTATTTTCATACAATTTATTTAATAAAATTAAAATATATATTATATATAAGTTTTTAATTAAAAAATACTATGATAAATTTTAAAATATTAATTTCATAGAGGTATTTGTATTTCATAAAATTATAATATAAAATTAATTGTAGGATTTAATTTATGCATTTTTAGTAATCACAAATTAAATAAGTGTTTTAGTGAGAGCATCCCATATGTGGATAGATATTTCTTCCATACAATATTGGATCTCACTTTAACTCAACCTAGCAAGAATATATATGTTCTAATTTTGAAAAGTTTTCATTTGTATGAAATGTATAGCTAATATTAAAGTAGTATGGAATTTTCATGGTAATTTAAAATTATTTTTTGTAACATCTTCTATTATGAACACATAGGAAATGATAAAAGAAGTGATAATTATGGTTTTTTATTTAATCATAATTATGTTTATGAGAAATTTTCCTTATAAAAATGGGTCGATTAATAGAATATATATAATTTAAAAACAAAAAAAAAACAAAAACTTAACTTAAATTTAATAAAACTTCTTCAATTTAAAAAACCTAAAAAAAAAAAAAACAAACAAACAAACTTAAATTTAAAAACTTAAATATAACTTCTTTAACTTAAAAAAGCTATCAAATGTTATTCTTTTTTGCATTTAATCCAAAATTGAGAGCGTTTAATTTAGAAATTACATTTAACAATTATTAAATAATCATATTTCTGTTTTAAATAAATTATTTTTATACAATGATTATTTATAAATTAACTGAATTTAATAATAATAATAATAATAATGAATATATATATTTCTTTCTTTCTGATGCAGGAGCATTCAGCTCAAGAAAAATCATTGTATTTTAGTAGACATAGGGGTCTTGTATTTTAAGGAAGTTGGTTTCCCAAGTGTCAAATTAATGTAATTATTTAGGCTTTTGAGTGATTTAAATGAAAATAGGAATTAATTAAGTATCGTGAGGCATATTGTAAATGTTATCGAATGAAGGGGAACATAAGAGAATCAAGATAGTTAAGAGTTCATAGGGATTGATAGCTTTGAAAATTAATTGTAGATCTTGAATTAGGAATTAGTTCATGATTTATAGGATTGAGAGGATTCTTAGGTTTTAGTTGAAATTATTAAGGATCTGAACCATAATTGGTTCACAAAGCCTTTTATATAAATGTAAGCCTAAAAGGCATAGAAGGAGTTAGTCAATTTTGATAGTTAGTTAGTTAGGGAGTTATAGTGTGAAGAGGTTGACTGTAAGCCTACAGGCAGATTGTGAAATAGAGGCCAATGATATTGGAAATCAGGCCTAAGAGAAGAAACTATGTAAATATTTATTTATCAATACAGAGAATTCGATTTCTAAATTGTATGGTGTGTATGGAGTTATGAGTTTTATGTAATTAGTGTAATTCTGCATAGTATATGTATGTAGGTGAAGTTCGCGCAGAACATAGAGAAGAAGTGGAGTATGTAGGATCAGGGTTTGATCATTGAATCTGATCAAAGTATCCAAGTGAATTTCAAGGATGGCAGTACATAGAGTTAAGTCCAAGAGGGAGTTGTATTGCAAAACAACTAAAGACCCAAAACCCTGAAGTAAACCCGAAACCACAGAAAACACTGAGAAATGGCCTAAAAACGAGGTAAAGGGAAGGTCAAAGAAATGAAGTGATGATGCACAGGAGTCGTTGGATCTATGAGATCAATGAATGAGGTTGAAGGCAATGGGTGACCAAGATTAAGTCGCGCAGGATATAGTGAATGAGAAATGAACGACAGAGATTAAAACCAAGTGATAGACGGACAGTAATGGCAGAAGGTGAGGAATCACCAAAAGTTGATCTGGATCGTCAGATCAACAGATCTGTTAGATCAACGGTTATCGCGTGGGTAAAATGCGTGAGTGTTAATGCGCAAGAAAAGTAGTTTCATAACAAGAAATGGTTTATCGCGTGGGCTCTAAGTGGTAAGTGGTAATTCGGGGTGGTCACCCGATTCCATTTATCAGACGACTTGTAGCACACTGTTGGAGAGAGAAAACCACTTTATCGGGCGGGTAAACGTTGCGCAATATTCCCGTCCGATATCGCTATTAACTGTTGGATCAAGTGTGCTTTGATCAACAGTGGAGGATCGCCGATTAGTTTTGTTGATCGAGTGAACCAACAACTGTCGGATTGAAAGGAAAGTTCAACAGTGAAAGTTGAATGCGATAAAGTGAGTATTGATAAATGTGCCAAGGTCATGTATTGGCAGAAAGGTAAGGTTTACGTGTGCTTTGGGGAGTATTTCTATTATATAAGAATTATAATAGAAATAAAGCGGATAAAGGTTTTATGGGTTAAGTTCGAATATAACCAAAGTTAAAGAGTGGGGTTTGTTTAATATGTGCGGGGTATAGAATTAACCAAAGTTTATGAGGTTGATTAAAATTCCGTTGGAAAGGTTGACTAAAGTTTAGACTTTGGGTTAGTCAAATATAATGTTTCCGCATAAAACTTAATTAAGAAGCCTTAAGCCTTTATTTGTGAAGGTTTTTACCATGGATCAAGTGATTAAGGCCTGGGACCAGTGATTTTATTTGCATAATGTGGGTATCGTTGGCTTAGGCTGGCATCATTTAGTATCAGAGCAACTTAAGGAAATTCCGTGTAAAAGGTCTTTGAGAAATTTAGAACAAAGTTATGTTTTAAGATGTGTATGCAAGCAAGAGGAGATCAGATTTTAATCTGACAAGCAATAGGCACACAAGGATAAAGTGCAGCAGAATTTACAGATGCAAGAAACAGAGAACAATCCATTCAAAGTGCAGGAGAATGGTAGAACAAGATCATGCAGAGATCTTGAAGGTAGCAGCATAAGAAGGTGAGAAGATTGCAGCAACCTAGAGCAAGGAGTGCTCAATTGGTTCCAGAGGAAAGAACTAGAGAGATGCCAAAAGACTGAGCTCAGAGGAGAGAAGCTTAGTGAGGCATATGTAGCAAGAAGGAGACTTGTTACTGCAGAGGTATTGTTGCAGCTCACAAAGGCAATTCCACAGAGGATGTGGGTAGAATTTCTAAGGGATAAAAGAAGCTGGTAAAAGTTTCTGAATGAAAGTAGAATGTGGCAGAACCTTGAGGAATTCCAACAGAGGTTGGATAAAGAGGACAGTTGTGTTCTTAAAAGGTGCAAATGAGTTGAAGCCTAGAGGGAGCAAAGGGAAGTGCTCAAAGAGGTTCCAGAGATAGAGAACCAAGTGCTTGCTAAAAGACCAAGTACAGAGGGGAGCTTGGTGAAGTAAATGGCAGCAGGGAGGACTTGTTGTTGCAAAGGCTTTAATGCAGCTCATAGTGAGTGAGTGAAGAACTCATAGAGATGGAGAAGAAAATAACTACTGATAGTCATAGTGGAGGTTCTAAGGAAGACCACAGCAGAAGAAAAGTGAAGAAAGAGAATACCAAAGCAAATGGCAAGAGAATGAGTAAAGAGGAGCGTGACAAAGAGATTGTTGAGTTAAAAGAACAACTTAGTGTATTGAGGATGATACTAGAGGAAAGCCAGAGACAAGGTTGGGTCTTGAGGAAAAAGGAAGTGAAGTGGCCTAAGTTACAGAGAAGGCTACAACAGAGGCAAGTGAAGGGCCTAGTGGAAGAACTCAGAGAAGCTGAGTTGGAAATGGAAGTTTCCATTTGTGAAGCAGAACAGGGTGAAGTTCTGGGTGAAGATGAAGACTTGAAGACTAAAACTTCAAGTGAGACCAAAGGGTCACATGATTTTAAATCTGATAATTTGTGTATGTTTGCAGGTGAAACATGTGAAGAAGGACAATTTGTTGATATTGACATAAAGGAGAAAGAAGAAGGGCAGAATCTAAATTATGTTCTGAAAGAAGATGAGATAGATAGGTCTCATGTAAAGACCTATACACAGTTGGGAAAAGGTTTTACTTTCAGCATATTGCAAGGACTGAAAGTTGAGGAAGTTGGACTCATGAGGATGGCCAAAAAAAAGAAGAAGTAGAGAAGGATATCAAGCAATCAAGTGAAGGACTTGATGAGATTGAAGAGAAAACCATTGAAATATTTCTGAGCCATGTAAAGGACTTGGAATAGCAGGAGGACTTGATGATTAAATCATCAAATGAGATCATGAGGTCTTGTGGTTTTACCACTGACAAGTTGTGTGTGAATGGAGGTATTGCAGAAGACAAACCATCTTATGGAACTATCTTGAATGAAGCTGAAAGTTGCCAAGCAAAGTATGATGATGACTGTCTTTCAAATGAAAATCAAGTTGGGTTATTACAGCAGAAGGAGTTCAAAATTTCCTTGCTTAGTGGAGGAAATATCTTCAGTAGAGATGAGACAATTATGTCTTATGATAATAAATTTGCTATTGGTAAGAACAACAAGGAATTGATTTTCTTAAATGGCCAAAGGGAGAGTGATGGACAAACATCTAAAACTATCACAAAGATGGAGGATCGGAATTTTATTCTAATCAAGAATGAAGAAGTAGTGTCAACCAGAAGTTATACTTGTGACAAAGAAGAAGATAGTGAGGATTGCACAGAGCTTTTAGGAGAAATTCCAAGTGAGATGGAAAATTTCTGGCATGAGTTAAGTCTTTTGGAGAAAAGGCTAGAAAACCAAAAAGTAAGTGTTCAAGTTGTAAAATCAGAACTAATGGAGAATGAAGAATTTCACTACAGTGGAAAAGGACAGGAAGACATCATTGAAACAAATGGTGTGGAGGAGAGACTAGATGACAGTCTCGTGAATTCTTTTGAGAATTCAAATCAGCATATTGATGTGTTGACAGAGGAGGAAGAATTAGAGCAGCAAGCTGAATTGTTGCCAAAGGAAGAAAAGGTACAAAAGCCTTATGATTTTTATTTTAACAATTGTTTTATAAGTACAGGTTTTGTTCCAGACAAGGAGCAGAAATTATATGTTGCAGAGGAAGATATCTTCAAGGATATTCAGGAAGCTTGGGTGGAAGCAATATCTACAACAGTACCTGGAGCAATATCAAGAGTAATAGCAGAAGTTGAAGTAGAAAAGGCTGAGGAAAGTAATCAACAGTTTGAATATGAATGGACAACGTGCAGTGAGATGCAAAATGTGAAGGTGCTGAAGTTAGTGGACAACAACAACAACCTGAAGCAGAGAGAAAGAGATAGCAGAAAATGGTAGAGTATGGACCAGCCCAAGGATGTGCTGGAAATGGAGAATGAAGAACTATGGCAGTTGATGATGAAACAGTCCAGGCTGAGGACAACAAGAAGTGTGATCAATCAGAATTTGAAACTGATTGAAAAGAGGAAAATGAATCAGAAGACGATAGATATATAGCAGCAACAAAGGTGCAAGGCATTTGGGCAGTTACAAAATAAAGTTTGGGACCTTGGAGGTTTTCTATCAACATATGAAGACACATGATCAGGAGATCATGAATGTTTTCTACCTTGGGATTCTGATGCAGGAGCATTCAGCTCAAGAAAAATCATTGTATTTTAGTAGACATAGGGGGTCTTGTATTTTAAGGAAGTTGGTTTCCCAAGTGTCAAATTAATGTAATGATTTAGGCTTTTGAGTGATTTTAATGAAAATAGGAATTAATTAAGTATTATGAGGCATATTGTAAATGTTCTCTAATGAAGGGGAACATGAGAGAGTCAAGATAGTTAAGAGTTCATAGGGATTGATAGCTTTGGAAATTAATTGTAGATCTTGAATTAGGAATTACTTCATAATTTATAGGATTGAGAGGATTCTTAGGTTTTAGTTGAAATTATTAAGGATCTGAACCATAATTGGTTCACACAACCTTTTGTATAAATGTAAGCCTAAAAGGCATAGAAAGAGTTAGTCAAGTTTGATAGTTAGTTAGTTAGGGAGTTAGAGTATGAAGAGGTTAACTGTAAGCCTACGGGCAGATTGTGAAACAAAGGCCATTGATATTGGAAATCAGGCCTAAGAGAAGAAACTGTGTAAATATGTATTTATCAATATAGAGAATTCGATTTCTGAATTGTATGGTGTGTATGGAGTTATGAATTTCATGTAATTAATGTAATTCTACGTAGTATATGTATGCAGGTGAAGTTCGAGCAGAACACAGAGAAGAAATGGAGTATGTAGGATCGGGGTTTGATCATTGAATCCGATCAAAGGATCCAAGTGAAGTTCAAGGATGGCAGTGATTAAGAGTACACAGAGTTAAGTCTAAGAGGGAGTTGTATTGCAAAACAACTAAAGACCCGAAACCCTGAAGTAAACCCGAAACCACAGAAAACACTAAGAAATGGCCTAAAAACGAGGTAAAGGGAAGGTCAAAGAAATGAAGTGACGATGCACAGGAGCCGTTGGATCTATGAGATCAACGAATGAGGTTGAAGGCAATGGGCGACCAAGATTAAGTCATGCAGCATATAGTGAATGAGAAATGAACGGCGAAGATTAAAACCAAGTGATAAACGGACAGTAATGGTGGAAGGTGAGGAATCGCCAGAAGTTGATCTGGATCATTAGATCGACGGTTATCGCGTGGGTAAAATGCGTGAGTGTTAATGTGCAAGAAAAGTAGTTTCATAACAGGAAATGGTTTATCACGCGGGCTCTAAGTGGTAAGTGGTAATTCGGGGTGGTCACCCAATTCCATTTATCAGTCGACACGTAGCACGCCGCTGGAGAGAGAAAACCACTTTATCGGGCGGGTAAACGTCGCGCAAGATTCCCGTCCGATATCGCTGTTAACCGTTGGATCAAGTGTGCTTTGATCAATGGTGGAGGATCACCGATTAGTTTTGTTGATCGGGTGAACCAACAACCGTCGGATTGAAAGGTAAGTTCAATGGCGGAGGTTGAACGCGATAAAGTGAGTATCGATAAATGTGCCAAGGTCGTGGATTGGCGGAAAGGTAAGGTTTACGTGTGCTTTGTGGAGTATTTCTATTATATAAGAATTATAATAGAAATAAAGCGGATAAAGGTTTTATGGGTTAAGTTCGAATATAACCAAAGTTAAAGAGTGGGGTTTGGTTAATATGCGTGGGGTATAGAATTAACCAAAGTTTATGAGGTTGAATAAAATTCTGCTCGAAAGGTTGACTAAAGTTTAGACTTTGGGTTAGTCAAATATAATGTTTCCGCATAAAACTTAATTAAGAAGCCTTAAGCCTTTATTTGTGAAGGTTTTCACCATGGATCAGGTGATTAAGGCCTGGGACCAGTGACATGCAATTTTATTTGCATAATGTGGGTATTGTCGGCTTAGATTGGCATCACTTTCTGTAGTTAGGTATTTCTTTTTAAGGAGATTTGTAGTTTTTTTTAAGTCTAATGAGATTTGAAATATAACATAAATATTTTATTATAAATTAAATTTAAAAGTATAAAAAAAATATTTTTATATATAATATTTAAAAAATATTAATTATAAAATTATAATGTTAGTTAAATATAATATTTTAATATTTATAATATTAAGTTTAAATAATATTATTTTAAATCAATTTTATATATAAGGATGATGAGGAGATGTGATCTTACTAAGAAAGTAAAAATTTATTTAGAATTTTAGAAAAGTAAGAGATTACTAGGAATTTTGTAAAAATTATTTCTATCTTCGAAAAGCATTAAAAGAAGATTGCAAAATCATCATAGTTCATTAAAAAGAAGATTGCAAAATCATCATAGTTTTATTAACTTCGAAAAATGCAAGTAGTGCAACAAATGTTTTGAAAATTAGATTGAATGTGAATCTTCAACCCTCTTAGTATCTCAAATATAACAAACTTTCATCACTTGCTATTTTGGGAATTGATCAATGCCAATAGTGTTGTAAAAAGTAATCAATTTTAAATAAAACTAGCCCCATTATTTAAATTAAATGACAAATAAACATTAATAAGCATCTAACACACTTACCTAATACATTTCATATTATTAATATTAAAAGAATCATAAAAAATAACTAAGTTATAACTTTCTTTATTATTATTATTATTATAATCAACATGGATCCATCCTAACTTTGGATCTACCAAGCTTGGAGAGGGATCAAATCTAGATGCAAACCTAAACGTGTTTTTTAGTATAAAAAGTAAGAAAGGTTTTCAAGTGAAAAGTTTTTAACGTGTTTTTAGAGCGCTAAGAGAAATCAAATCTAAATGTAAACCACAACGTGTTTTTTCTAATTAAAAATAATAATAATAAATAAATTTAAAAATTAGCATGTCAGAAAATCCGGAAATAAAATTATGGATCGTTTGGGAAACTATGGTTGTGATCATCCATCTTCCAACATATCCTCCAATTGGGACTCCATTCAGGATACCACTCGAAAAGAGGACTATAGTTAGCTCTTAGCTAAAGATCGGATATACGAACTCCCATGGGAGCACGATCTTTAGCTTCATAATGGATTTCTTTTGATTGTTATGTTGCGTTTTTAGTGTATATATTTTGATACTATTCGACCCATTGGTAGGACTAGTGCTCTTGGATATCTGTTTGTTTATCATGTAATATTTGTATGGTTGGTATGGTTTCCCAACCAAGAGAAACATGTTGGGAATTGCATTGGGAATTGCTTATGATATATATGGTTTTTTAAGATAATTAATGGAAATAGAAGTTTATAAAAAATTATATTTTTAATTTTCAAAATATATATCTTATAATTATTTATCTATTTTCTATTAATTAATTACTCTTTTAAGTTTTAATAAATAATGTTAGTCTTAATAGATTTTAATCATCATATAAATTACTTCATATTAAAAATGGAATAAATTACACGTATAACCAATTTTATATTATTTTATTGTTTTTAATTTATTTATTTTATATTTTCTTTTCTAATTATTATGTGTAGTAAAAATTGTATTCCTTTTACTGGTCAAATAATATAAAAATAAAATTTTAATATATTAAAAATATTAAAATGTTAAAATATATGGATGTTGATGAGTGCCTTCATTAAAGGTGGCTAGGTCATACAAAACCATAACTACAGTTAGATTGCGCCTACTACAACTAACAATGCCACGTCGGATAGTTAACATCTTAATTTTTAATTATCTTACATAACTAGCACAACCACAACAAAAATATTAATGTGAGATATAAGCCGAAAGCTTCATTTATATGTACCATTGATAAATATATAATAATAAATAAATAATATTACAAAAAGAACTATTACAATAAAATTATTATTATTATCAATATAACTAATAATTGTCATTAACTTATATTAATTATTATTAGTATTAAATGTCATTTATTATTATTTAATTTTAAATTATTCATTATAAATTAATAATTTCATAATAATTTATTTGATAATAATAGTAATATTAATAAACAATAACAATTTGTCTGCTTGGGGTAGCTCAATTGGAAGTGGCCATGGAAATGAAGTCTCACCTAACCGGAGGCCTTGGGTTCAAATCTTGTGCTATCCCCTTGATCAGGGTGAGAAGTTGGACATGATGAAGATGTAGTCCTACCAAACTTACAAAAAAAAATTAAACAATAATAATCTTAATAACAATACTTATTTCAAATTCATTATAAAAATATTTAACAATATAGTAATTAACAATTCAATTAACAATATAATAATTAATTATTTAATAATAAATTAATTATTACTTATTATTAAATAATAAATTAGTTATTAATTATTACTTTATATTAATTATTAAAAATTAGTATCATTAGTTAATATTAATTATTATTTCCAGTAATAATAATATTATTATTATTATTATTATGAGGGGAGCGGATCGGGCGATGCTGCAACCTGACCTAGGGTTCCTGCAAACCTGATCTCGGCAGGACTGTCATTCTGCGTACAAAGGGCAGAGACTGCAGCGCCGACGAGCACATAGAGACGTTCATAAGGTACAAGGAGAATGGAAGCCCCGCAGGGGGAGGGCCAGGGGCCTCCCCCCGATACGGAAAACAGAGAACGGTCTACGGCCGACAGAGAGAAGGAACAGGGCAGCAGAGGCAATGCCACCGACAACGGACAGAAGAAAGGCAAGGATATAGAAGCAGATGAAAGAAGCAAGGCAAGTTCATCAACCTGCAAACCTGTGGCAGTCCATAAACCAAGAGTGGACTTTCCAAGTGAACGCATCAATGCCAGAATACAGTACATGAGAGATCATGCGCTAATCGGCAAATTCATTGGAATCTGGCCAACGGAGAGAGCGCTGAGAAGCTGGATCAACACCAAATGGCATCCTAAAGGGCACCTCTCGCTCCATCTAGGAGCCAAGGGTTTCTTCACTGTAGTTTTCAACTGCCTGGAGGACCGCAACAGGATTCTGGATCAGGGTCCGTATTTCTTTAATTCAGCGGGATTATACCTGAAAGGCTGGGTTGAAAGATTTAACCCAGACAAGGAGGATCTGACTTATGCGCCAGTGTGGATAAGGCTTTATTCACTACTGTGGGAATACTGGGAGGAAAAGTCTCTGCAAGAAATAGGGAATGTTATTGGCGAGTTTGTCAAGATCGCAGAAGAAACAAAGCGATGTAGTTACACATCCTACGCTCGGATCTGTGTCTATATGGATCTCAAGCAACCACTGCCAGACACGGTAAGCTTCTTTCATGAGGACTCTGAATGGACACAAGTTATAGATTATGAATATGTGCCCTTCAGATGCAGGAAATGCCATGAGATAGGGCATCTTTATAGAGATTGTCCTCAAAACAAGGCACCTTCTCCCCAAGACAGCTCTGATAATCAAACTACAGATGGATACACCAAGGTTACAAATCGCAGAAGAGGAAACAAGAAAGCAACAGGCAACACCAAAGCAAATCCAGTCAACAAAGCCAAACCCACAACTAGCAACAGGTTCGAAGTACTGGATAAGGAGGACGAGCAAGAACAGGAGAAGGAAAAGGCGAAAGACAAAGAGATCCATCAAGAACAGCCAGGCGAGACATCGAGACAAGGAGGAAAGAAAATCCAAAAGCAAGACAACTTGATTACCCCAGCAAAAACCCTGCCATGGCATACTCAAGGTATGGACGTGGAATACTCGCAGCCACATGAGAAATCTTCACAGGAGCGAGAGGATCTCTCACAAGCACCTCAAATTATGGAAGAAGATCCGGAACCCTTAGACATAGGGGAGCTGGATATTCTGGGCTTGGAACAGGCATGCAAGACAAGGAACTTTGAAAAGATATCAGAAACGCAAGTGGATAACCTAGTTGAAGTGCTGCACAAAGCACAGAAGAAATATTCGCTAGGTGTCCAAATAGGAAGTCCATGGGATGGAAAATTTATCACAAAGGACAATAAGAAAAGAGGTAGGAAATCCACTTTGGAAAGAACTATCAAGATTGGAGAGATTTTAGTGGAGTCAGGGAGGTATGCCAAACTGACCAAGTATTTTAATCCTCACCCCCAAATTTCTCAATGAAGTTAATATCATGGAATATCAGAGGGCTCAACAGCCCCAGGAAAGGAAGATTATTAAAAAATATGTTGATGCAAGAAAAACCAAGCATTCTTTTCTTACAGGAAACGAAATGTGGCTCAAATTTTTTGGAAAAAATAGCAGTGAAAGCATGGCCAGGAGGACATGTAATAGCTGTTGATGCTCAGGGAGCTTCGGGAGGACTTGCAATCCTCTGGGATGCGCGAGTCATACAGCTAAATAATATTCAAGCTAACAAAAGCTTCATTCAGGCAAACTTTCACCTCTTAGGCTCTAATACCCATGGGCTAATAACAAATGTTTATTTTCCTCAGGATACAGCTCAAAAAGCTCAGATCCTGAACACACTATCAGATCTCAGCTCAGACAGACCTCGTCCACTTTGGATTGCGGGAGGTGACTACAACATGACAGCGAGCATAGAAGAAAAACGTGGAGGCAGAAACAGAGCAAATAATGAGGGTAATCTACTAAAATCCTTCATTCAAAATAACTGGCTGGTGGATGTCCCTACAGGCAATGGTCTCTTCACATGGAGTAATAAAAGAGAGGGAGAGCAGCAGATTGCATCGCGCCTTGACCGGTTCCTCATCTCAGATAATGCAGTTCACCTTGGAGGGGAATTCACAGCATCCATACTTCCTGTCTCAGGATCAGATCATTGGCCCATCGAACTGCAATGGAATAGGCCAGGTAACAACATCAAACGTCCCTTTCGTTTTGAAGAATTCTGGTTTACTCACCCGGACTTTGAGAGGCTAGTAAGATCCACTTGGGTCCACTTCAATCCATCTGAAGGCACCAGGATGGCGAGATTTCAACAAAAGCTTAAACACCTTAAAGGGGTAATTAAAAGATGGAATCACAATACATTTGGCAACATCTTCACAGAACAAGCTTCTCTTAATACAGAAATGAAGAAAATCCAACAAATCATCATCTCTGACGGGCGCACGGAGGAATTAACCAAGCAGGAGCAAGTCTTAGAATCCAAAATCATAGAAAGGGCTAAACAGGAGGAAATATTATGGAGACAGAAATCAAGGATCAGATGGCTAAAAAATGGAGAAAAGAACACTAAATTCTTTCATAAAACCACGGTGCAACGCAGAATGATCAATCACATCTCTCATATCAAAAATGAACAGGGGAATAAAGTTGAAACGCATGAAGGCATTGAAGCGGAATTCCTGAATTACTTTAAGAAGGCGCATCAGGAACCCGATTTTAATAGAATGCCGGCCATCAATAAGATAATCAAGAACATACCAAGGATAATAACAGAGGAACACAACAGTCTTCTCCTCAAACCCATTAATTTAGAAGAAGTTGAAGAAGCTATGCGGAATCTGAAGGAAGGCAAAGCGCCAGGACCGGATGGTTTTACATCAAATTTTTTTCACAAGTTCTGGGACTTGATTAAGGAGGAAGTCTGGCAGGTAGTAGAGGAATCTAGAGCACTCAGATGGATGTATCCTGGATTAAATGCTACCTTCATAGCCTTAATTCCAAAAGGAGAAGATTCCAACACCCCAGACAAATATAGACCGATTGCGCTGTGTAATATCATATACAAAATAATTTCTAAAGTCATAGCGACAAGATTAAAGCCGCTGCTCCCTCTGATTATATCGCCCGAGCAATCGGGTTATGTTGAAGGTCGTCAAATAACAGATGGAATTATTCTAACGCATGAGATAATTCACTCCTTAAAGCAAACCAAGAAACCAGGTATGTTGCTCAAACTAGACTTATCCAAAGCATTCGATAGTCTTAGTTGGGCTTATATTCAAAAAATCCTTTTAGCTTTTGGTTTTGCACACTCATGGGTAAGATGGATTTTCAACCTTCTATCTTCAGTATTCTTCTCTGTCTTAATTAATGGCATTCCTTCAGCTACTTACCGGCCCTCCAGAGGCATAAGACAAGGTGACCCCTTATCTCCTTTCATTTTTGTCATCATGGCAGAGGGTTTAGGTAGATACATCACCTCAGCTAGACTTACCCAGCAATTAAGAGGTCTTTCTTTCAATAACTCCCCTGTCTATTCCCATCAGCAATTTGTAGATGATAATATGCTTTATGGACATCCTTCAGTGCAAGAAGCTCGTATCCTCAAATCTATCCTGACAACCTTTTCTGATGCTTCAGGAGCCCTCATAAATCGAGTTAAATCCCAAATCTTTTTCTTTAATACCCCTGTGCCCACACAGAGATCTATTGAACGAATCTTGGGATTCACTACTGCCTCTCTGCCCTCCAAATATCTAGGTGCCCCTTTAATGGCCTCTGCCCTTAAGCACTCCTCCTGGAAGCAACTCCTGGAAAAACTTGAGGCTCGGCTTACCCTTTGGACTAATCGAGCTCTGAATATGGCCAGTAGAATTGTCCTTATTAAAGCGGTCCTTCAATCCATGCCCCTCTATCTTTTCTCCATCCTAGCCGCCCCAAAATGGGTTCTTAAAGAAATCAAGACTCTGCAGCGCAATTTTCTATGGGGAAGTTCGGGGCAAAACAGAAAATGGGCTTTAGTGAAATGGGATAAAGTCTGTCTTCCCAAAATAGCAGGAGGTATTGGGTTAAGGGACCCTGAGCACAGCAACAGAGCAATGGGAGCAAAGATCTGGTGGAGATGGCTTGCTTATCCCAGCACTCCATGGGCCTCTCTTTGGACAGCCAAATACACAAGCAACTGTCCTATGGAAGAAAGAATAAGAATGACTGAGCTAAGCACGGGTTCGGTATTGTGGAATTCAGCCATGCAACAAAGGAGCCTCATACAAGAACACAGTTTTTGGGAAATCAAAAACGGAACCACTGCGAGATTCTGGGAGGATTCATGGCAACAATTACCAAGGCTAAGAGACATTCTACAAGATCATCATATTCCAGAACGAGAAATGAATCAACATGACACAGTCAGACAGTTCTGGAAAACAGGTACCACTCAAGAGCATAGGCAATGGCAAGATGCAACTCAATTTTTATCTAATTGCTCTGAGCAAACGAAGCATTACCTTAATACAGAACTTCAAAAAAGGCAAGTCACTACCTCAGAAGGTATGGATATCCTCAGGTGGGGATATGAAGAGAAAGGAATCTTCACCACAAAGGAAGCATATAAAATCATCATCCAAGATCGGCTCAACAAAGATAAACTTTGGGAGGTAATTTGGCGCTCATCTAACTGGCCGAAAGTCTCTACATTCTTATGGCTTCTTTGTCATAATCGAATCCTGACCTGGGATAATCTTAGAAGAAGAGGCTTCTCAGGACCATCTATATGCCTAATGTGTATGGAGGAGGAGGAAACTGCCATACATTTGATGCAGACTTGCCACATCGGTAGAAAACTCTGGGAGAAGGCAGCTTTTCGTTGCCAAAAAGAGGGCAGAGTACAGGGAGACATTAAAGCGACTATGTGAAAATGGGATCAACTGCCTTTTCAAAGCAACTTCCTTAATGCTCTCTGGCATCTAATACCAGGACTATTAATGTGGAATATATGGAAAGAGCGTAACAGAAGAATCTTCAAAAATCACTCTTTGTCTCTAGAGCAAATATGGACCAAACTTCATCAGAATCTAGTGGAAACTCTTTCAACTAGAGAATGGCACGCAGAAGACTTCCCCACTACACCTCAGGAAAAAACAATATGGGACAACTGGGGGATTCAGATAAATCAAATGGTCGCAGGGACAAAGAACCACATAATGCAGGGACCAGAGCTAAATACCTGGATTCCGCCTCCCATAAATATGTTCCAGCTCAACTTTGATGGAGCCTCTAAAGGAAATCCAGGAAAGGCAGGATATGGAGGAGTCTTCAGGGATCACAATGGCAATCCTCAATGTATCTTCATGGGATCGATCGGATGGGACACAAACAACTCAGCAGAATTGGAGGGTTTATGGAGAGGTCTTAAACTAGCTCAAAGAAATGGTTTCTTTCCTCTCATTGTTGAAGGGGATTCACAAATCATAATCAGAATGCTCATTAAAATGCTGCACGGTTCTCCCGCTCACAAAGTAAGCAAAAGTTGGCGAATGGCTCAAAGGTTAGAGCTAATCTACAATTGGCTGGTTCAGCATCAAGCAATTTCTTGCAAACACATCAGGAGGGAAGGCAATAAGCTTGCTGACCTTCTTGCCAACCTTGGAGTGGAAGCCAAAAATGGTCACTTTGAAGGTCCTATCTCTAATCTTGATTCAGAGGATCAGTTAGTCAAAATTCAGGAGATTGTCATTAGTGACAAAGCTCAGATCAAGAGAACCCACCCGGATGCGGGTGCTCCCTTCAGGTAACAATGTCAAGCCACA